>CM040621.1:52726135-53286805 GCA_022817965.1 Solanum lycopersicoides | reverse complement strand
TGTGCTACATCCTTGAGCTGATAGGAAGCCAGCTCAGCCTTCTCAGTATTTGTGGCCCCCATAGCCACCAAAATCTTATGCACCTCATCCACAACTCCTGGGGATCCTCTGAAGTATTAGACCCCGTGAAAATAGGAGGATTCATCCTCGTAAAATCTCAGCCTGTCAGCCTATGCTACGAACCATGTGGGTTCTCCCTCTGAACATTCTGCCGGTTGACCTGGGCAGTCATGGCCTGGGCCTGCATAGTGATGGCCTGTGCCATCTGGGCCAGAGATGCCGCACCTCCGCATCAGTCAACCCAGCTGGGTTAACCGGCATAGCACTCCTTCAGCTGGAGCCTGGGGTGGAACCTGATTGTCCCCAGCAGCTGCACTCCTCTCTCTGACCAATGGTTCTCCTAGTATTCATTCTTGAAAACAACAAAGATTGATGTTAGACACGCTCATAACACCAAAAATAAGACATTAGGAAAAGCACGATAAGATCAGAAGAAGGAAATTTTCCTACGCATCATGCAGTCTCTAATTCAGGATAGTGGTGCACTTCACTACCATGACTTAGAAACTACTCATGTGGTTGATGTGAACTTATTATCTCGAATTTAACCTAGTGCTCTGATACCAACTTTGTCACGACAGGATCTAGACCCCAGAGAGACCGGCGTCGTTGACCTCTCAGAGGTCGCAGACAAGCCTACTTATACGTCATTCTTACTTCATCTAGGTTAATTTTAGCGGAAAATTTGAAACTTTTTGTTTCTTACAATGCATAAAGGTCATTCTACTTACATTCATAATGTTCACATCAACCATCTAACATTAAGATTATCAACTGAAAGAAATAGTTCAATACTGCATTAAATGTATAATTGCCAAAATGGCACCAATACAATGTCTGAAATAAAAATGGAAAGAAACACTAGTGGAACATACTCCACTAGCTAAAGCCTACATCTAAGCTAGATAGTAACGGTAGACATCCTCGAAAGCATGAGGGCCTACCAAGTCCGGATGAAAGCTCCACGTCCGGATAGCTGCAACGTCAACCTGTAAGCTCTAGCGTCCACCTGTGCCTGCACCTAAAAATATAGAATTGTATGGGATTAGTACACACTTGTACTAAGTATGGGTATATGCAAGCACACACCAAGGACATGCATGAGTAAGAATAGCTCTTTCCTAACAACATGATTATGGAAAGTCAAGTCAGTGGACTTGCCAAATTGGGATTAGGAAAGTTAGTGAGCTTTCCAAATTTGGATTAGGAAAGTCAGTGAGCTTTCCAAATTTGGATTAGGAAAGTCAGTGAGCTTTCCAAATTTGGATTAGGAAAGTCATGCCATGAGAGTAACATGCATCATCATACTTATCATATTGCACACAACACATAACATCTTACACATAGCACATATCATATTGCATATAGCACATAACATCTTTCATATCATTCATTCATATGCCATGAGACCTTGGAATCATGGACTTGACATTAAGACTTCCCAAAATGAGGGCTCAACATATGGGACCTCAAGTAGGGAGACTTCTTTAGCAAACACAGAGTCTGCTTCATTCATTCATACGTACTTCATTTCATTCATTCATAATCTAGTGTAAACACAAGCTATACCTAGGATATAGTTTAATACTCTCATTGGGTTTGATGTGCAATGATCAAGAATAACCTAGTGTTATTACTTGAGTCTAGCTCACCTCTTGATTATCCTATCCTAACACCTTTGGTATCGTTCATTTCATTATGTGCATCATTTGAGGCTGGCCTCATTCATTCATTGGGAACTTTAACTTTAACCGACATAGATCATGTGAGCATCATGAAATCCAGTGTCTCCCCCACACCGAAAAGAGGTGGAATCACCGGCCAAAGTGACCCAAAACATGCTAGCGTACATGGGAATTGAACCCCGCCAGATCCCTATGTTGGCAGTATAGGTTCGAAGACTAGGAGATATAAGGAGACCCATACCCGGCATGCCGGACAGTCTCATCTCATGAGAGTTACGTGAACCTCCGCCCTTCCCGAAAGAAGGCATCACCGCTCATAGCTAGTCTATCGGTGCTCAGTATAAAGTTCCATTTCATTCAACTCATACGTCATGGAAGCTGGCTTCTAGTATGAGGAATCATAGCTCAATAGATGATTTCTCATCTCATCATTAGTATTAAGTTTACATTATTCTCAATACTTTCATTAGAGTGTTCATAGAGACTGGTCTCTTCATTAACTTTACACTCTCATAGGTGAGTACGTTTTGGTAACATTTACTTAGGCTTTTGAGATTGCTCTCATCTTTCACATTAGCCTCTTATCATGTTGTCACCACATTCATTAACATTAGCACATTTGCTCTTCATAATTACTCACCCTTTTTACGTGAATGTTCATCATTCATCATATGCCAATGCACTTGGCCATTTGTGTGTTTCACACTCTTACTTAACCCTTCTAGGGTTTCATCATTTCATTACATAATATTCATTTCATCGTATGCCAATGCACTTGGCCATTTAGTGTGTTTTACACTCATACTTAACCCTTCTAGGGTTACATCATTTCATTACATACATCTTAGGTTCACTTATTTTTAAACGTATGCTAGACTTATGGGTCTATACATACAAGCCATGAGGCTTCATTCATAGTTCGTTTAAGTGATTCATATCTTCCTAAGATTATGTGGTACAAGACTTATGCATCTTGTATGTATGCCAAGATCTCGATTTCGATCTAAGTAGGCGGCATTATTCTTGAACATTTAATTCACGTATGACTTATGTATCAATACGGAATTTGGGCAAGGGAACCCTTTCGAATCCCTTGGACAACACTTACATTTTCCATTTATTTATTTTGGTTTCCAACGGCTTGGGACCCAAGATCGAGCCCCAACACTTCATTTTATTTTCCTTAGTTTTTCTCTTCATTTTTCCTCAATGGGATTGAGAGGATGTGGATCGAACCCCACAACCTCATTTTCTTTTAATTTTTTTCTTTAAACTCTCTCTCCTTGGCGAGGGTTGTGGGTTCGAACCCACACCCTTTTATTTTTTTTATTTATTTCTTCCTTGACTATTTCGCATTGACCATGAGGTTGTGGGATCAAACCCCACAGCCTCACTTTATTTTTTTTAATTCTCCTCTACTGCCTAGAGGTCGTGGGTTCAATTCCCACGCCTCACATTTCTTTATTTCATTTTTTTTTTTTTGCCTAGAGGTCGTGGGTTCGATTCCCACGCCTCACATTCTTTTCTTTTCATTTTCCTTTCTCCTTACTGCCTAGAGGTCGTGGGTTCGATTCCCACGCCTCACATTTCTTTTCTTTATTTTTCCTTAAGCTGTCTGAGAGGTTGTGGGTTCGAATCCCACTCCTCTCATTTTTATTTTTCATACTTATTTTCCAGCCACCATGGTTCGAATCCCCTTCACCACATTCCTTTTTACTTCTTTATTTTCATGGTTTTTAACATGGTGAGGTCACGGGTTCAATCCTCCATGACCTCACTATTTTAATTCATTTTTCAACATTTTGAAACCCTTAACTTGACCGAAACTCTCTTAAATCTGGAAATTTTTAATTTTTCAGCATACTTTCATCACATTTACACGTAAATTCATAGGGTAATTCGTAGATCATTTAATACGTTCTTAGGTGCATTTTTCATGGATTCGTTTAGCCAAGAGATTATCACTCAAATCAGCCACATTTCAACTCATATGAACATCACGATTTACATAAATTTATGCACGTAAATACAACCATAACATCACATTTTGAGCCTAACCAGAATATAGTCACGGCACATTTCACACACATGCACATTTCGGAAACATAGGTTGTCATTCATACGATTTAACACACATTCATGAACATATTCATCACGAAAACACATCACCTAATATCTACCAGCAAACATACCCAACCTACGAATCATTGGGAGCTAGTGACAGGGACATGCAACGGGGAACAACCCTAGTTTTCGGAATAGATTCGTCTGAACCTTAGGGGTCTCTTGGGAAAGGGACCAAGAAGAAGAAGAACCCATACCTTTTTGACGTTCAAACCTGACTTGCTGCCCAAAGAACTCCTCCAAACACACGTCCAACACCAAAAGTTCAACACCAAACTCGACGGAAAAACCTTCTTTGCCTACGTGATTGATTAACGTTTTTTTCTTATATTTTCGTGTGAGTTCTTCAAGTGTGAAGAACTTTGGTTTACCTACTGTTTTTTTGAAGTTATTTTGGCAGAGAGAACGTGAATGAGAGTGATAGAGACGTGAGAGAGAGATGAGCGTGAGAGAAGAGTTTTCTTAGGCTTAGGAGTCTAGTTTAGGACTTAGTCAATAAGGTTTTATTTAATTATTAAAAATCTGATTTCCTTTTATTTTAAATCAGCTAATAATAATAAATATAATTAATTACATTAATTTACCAACTTAAATAAAAACAAATTTAATTCATTGCTTCCACCTAGGTTCGAACCCGGGTGGAGCAAGACTTCACTTCAAGAGCCAATTTTGGCCCTCTCTCCCCAAATGCCCCTCCACCTTATTAATTAAATAATTAATTATATATTTAGGGTAATTACGATACTACCCTTAGCCTGGAAAAAGACCATTTTACCCCTAGACCCTCCAAACCTAAGATTTCTCCTTTTTAAGTCCGGTAAAGACTCTTCGAGTAAATCTTCGTATTCGAGAGCCCTACATGGTTGGACCCAACCTTTCTAGCTCAACTAACTCCCCAAGTTAGTTGGCTTGGCTGTAGCAAGGGTTCCGAGGTCTGGTTCTACGCGCATCAATCCGTGTGAACCCGGTCTAATCGTAGGCATTCTAGACACATTAAGCATTACTTATTATATCCATTTTTAGGGTTGTTACATTATCCCCCCCTTAGGAACATTCGTCCCCGAATGACACTACTCTTTACTAACAATAAGTAAGTCATCTATAGAACGTATGCATACATAGGTAATTCAATACTCCCCATTGGTGAATGTCTGATTCACATATTAACATGATGGTGCACATCCTTGAAACCTACTAGTAGCTTCACATTAATAGACTAAGGAACTCTTTCCTAAACTAGTCTCATCAAAGCATACACATAAGTAAACATATAAGTCATACAAATCAGCAACCAACATGATGACTCAAACATATTAACCTCATACTAGTGCATAAACACCATACACAGTCAAATACATGAAAGACTAATTAAGGCTACGCACCGAGACTTCACCAGAAGTGCCTTCCCCTGCACCCCTAGACTTGAGTGCGAAGAATCGTTGCCTCCTTGGAGCCTCTTCACTTGGACCATTAGGCTGAACTCTCTCCTTACCTTGTTCTTGACTTCTCCTATTCGGACAATCTTTCACCATGTGACCCGGTTTGCCACAACTGTAACAAGCGTTAGAGCCCATCATACACTCTCCTCCATGCAGTTTGCCACACTTCCTGCAAGGTGGCCTCTCCAGAGGTGTATCTACTTCATTGTTTCTCTTAACTCTGGACTCGGAATCCCTATCATAGCGACCCTTGGATGAACTTGACTCCCCTTGGTGGGAGAGTCCCTTCTTAAACCTGGGCTGCTCACGGACGCCAAAATTGTTTCTGTGGCCTCCATGGCTGGACTGCCTGATCTTGAGGCTTAGGCCTCCTAGCATCACGAATGCCCCTCTTCTTGCGGCTGTCCTCTACCTGCTGGACATGCACCATCAACCTGGAGAGGTCCATGTTATCATGGAGCATCGCAGACCGACACTCCTCCTCCAGATCTCCGTTGATTCCTGTGAGGAACCTGCTCATCTCATCCCTGCTGTTAGATACAAGGGAAGTAGCATACCTGGATAGTTTAACAAACTTCAGTACTCATCTCATCCTTGCTGTTAGATAAAAGGAAAGTAGCATACCTGGATAGTTTAACAAACTTCAGGGAATACTCCCTGACTGTCATTGATCCCTGCTTAAGGTTGATAAACTCCTCAACCTTTGCCTCCCTCATCTCCCTGGGAAAGAATCTCTCCAGGAAGGTGTCTTAAACAGCTCCCAAGTGACCGGAACTCCGCCCAAAGCTCGGCTATCCTGCCACATCTTGCACCAAGTCTGTGCTACATCCTTGAGCTGATAGGAAGCCAGCTCAGCCTTCTCAGTATCTGTGGCCCCCATAGCCACCAAAATCTTATGCACCTCGTCCACAAACTCCTGGGGATCCTCTGAAGTCTTAGACCCGTGAAAATAGGAGGATTCATCCTCGTAATCTCTCAGCCTGTCAGCCATGCTACGAACCGGTGGGTTCTCCTCTGAACATTCTGCGGTTGACCTGGGCAGTCATGGCCTGGGCCTGCATAGTGATGGCCTGTGCCATCTGGGCCAGAGATGCCCGCACCTCCGCATCAGTCAACCCAGCTGGGTTAACCGGCATAGCCACTCCCTCAGCTGGAGCCTGGGTGGAACCTGATTGTCCCCAGCAGCTGCACCTCCTCTCCTCTGACCAATGGTTCTCCTAGTATTCATTCTTGAAAAAACAAAGATTGATGTTAGACACGCTCATAACACCAAGAAATCAGACATTAGGAAAAGCACGATAAGATCAGAAGAAGGGAAATTTTCCTACGCATCATGCAGTCTCTAATTCAGGATAGTGGTGCACTTCACTACCATGACTTAGAAACTACTCAATGTGGTTGATGTGAACTTATTATCTCGAATTTAACCTAGTGCTCTGATACCAACTTTGTCACGACCGGAATCTAGACCCCAGACGAGACCGGCGTCGTTGACCTCTCAGAGGTCGCAGACAAGCCTACTTACGTCATTCTTACTTCATCTAGGTTAATTTTAGCGGAAAATTTGAAACTTTTTGTTTCTTACATGCATAAAGGTCATTCTACTTACATTCATAATGTTCACCATCAACCATCTAACATTAAGATTATCAACTGAAAGAAATAGTTCAATACTGCATTAAATGTATAATTGCCAAAATGGCACCAATACAATGTCTGAAATAAAAATGGAAAGAAACACTAGTGGAACATACTCCACTAGCTAAAGCCTACATCTAAGCTAGATAGTAACGGTAGACATCCTCGAAAGCATGAGGGCCTACCAAGTCCGGATGAAAGCTCCACGTCGGATAGCTGCAACGTCAACCTGTAAGCTCTAGCGTCCACCTGTGCCTGCACCTAAAAATATAGAGTTGTATGGGATTAGTACACACTTGTACTAAGTATGGGTATATGCAAGCACACACCAAGGACATGCATGAGTAAGAATAGCTCTTTCCTAACAACATGATTATGGAAAGTCAAGTCAGTGGACTTGCCAAATTGGGATAAGGAAAGTTAGTGAGCTTTCCAAATTTGGATTAGGAAAGTCAGTGAGCTTTCCAAATTTGGATTAGGAAAGTCAGTGAGCTTTCCAAATTTGGATTAGGAAAGTCATGCCATGAGAGTAACATGCATCATCATACTTATCATATTGCACACAACACATAACATCTTACACATAGCACATATCATATTGCATATAGCACATAACATCTTTCATATCATTCATTCATATGCCATGAGACCTTGGAATCATGGACTTGACATTAAGACTTCCCAAAATGAGGGCTCAACATATGGGACCTCAACTAGGGAGTCTTCTTTAGCAAACACAGAGTCTGCTTCATTCATTCATACGTACTTCATTTCATTCATTCATAAGCTAGTGTAAACACCAGCTATACCTAGGATGTAGTTTAAGACTCTCATCGGGTTTGCTGTGCAATGATCAAGAATAACCTAGTGTCATTACTTGAGTCTAGCTCACCTCTTGATTATCCTATCCTAACACCTTTGGTATCGTTCATTTCATTATGTGTATCATTTCAGGCTGGACTCATTCATTCATTGGGAACTTTAACTTTAACCGACATAGATCATGTGAGCATCATGAAATCCATTGTCTCCCCCACACCGAAAAGAGGTGGAATCACCGGCCAAAGTGACCCAAAACATGCTAGCGTACATGGGAATTGAACCCCGCCAGATCCCTATATTGGCAGTATAGGTTCGAAGACTAGGAGATATAAGGAGACCCATACCCGGCATGCCGGACAGTCTCATCTCATGAGAGTTACGTGAACCTCCGCCCTTCCCGAAAGAAGGCATCACCGCTCATAGCTAGTCTATCGGTGCTCAGTATAAAGTTCCATTTCATTCAACTCATACATCATGGAAGCTGGCTTCTAGTATGAGGACATCATAGCTCAATAGATGATTTCTCATCTCATCATTAGTATTAAGTTTACATTATTCTCAATACTTTCATTAGAGTGTTCATAGAGACTGGTCTCTTCATTAACTTTACACTCTCATAGGTGAGTACGTTTTGGTAACATTTACTTAGGCTCATTTGAGATTGCTCTCATCTTTCACATTATCCTCTTATCATGTTGTCACCACATTCATTAACATTAGCACATTTGCTCTTCATAATTACTCACCCCTTTTTACGTGAATGTTCATTTCATCATATGCCAATGCACTTGGCCATTTGTGTGTTTCACACTCTTACTTAACCCTTCTAGGGTTTCATCATTTCATTACATAATATTCATTTCATCGTATGCCAATGCACTTGGCCATTTAGTGTGTTTTACACTCTACTTAACCCTTCTAGGGTTACATCATTTCATTACATACATCTTAGGTTCACTTATTTTTAAACGTATGCTAGACTTATGGGTCTATACATACAAGCCATGAGGCTTCATTCATAGTTCGTTTAAGTGATTCATATCTTCCTAAGATTATGTGGTACAAGACTTATGCATCTTGTATGTATGCCAAGATCTCGATTTCGATCTAAGTAGGCGGCATTATTCTTGAACATTTAATTCACGTATGACTTATGTATCAATACGGAATTTGGGCAAGGGAACCCATTTCGAATCCCTTGGACAACACTTACATTTTTCATTTATTTATTTTGGTCCACACGGCTTGGGACCCAAGATCGAGCCCCAACACCTTCATTTTATTTTCCCTTAGTTTTTCTCTTCATTTTTCCTCAATGGGATTGAGAGGATGTGGGATCGAACCCCACAACCTCATTTTCTTTTAATTTTTTTTTTAAACTCTCTCTCCTTGGCCGAGGGGTTGTGGGTTCGAACCCCACAGCCCTTTTATTTTTTATTTATTTTCTCTTGACTATTTCGCATTGACCATGAGGTTGTGGGATCAAACCCCACACCTCACTTTATTTTTTTTTAATTCTCCTCTACTGCCTAGAGGTCGTGGGTTCAATTCCCACGCCTCACATTTCTTTTATTTCATTTTTAATTCTCTTAACTGCCTAGAGGTCGTGGGTTCGATTCCCACGCCTCACATTCTTTTCTTTTCATTTTCCTTTCTCCTTTACTGCCTAGAGGTCGTGGGTTCGATTCCCACGCCTCACATTTCTTTTCTTTACATTTTCCTTAACTGTCTGAGAGGTTGTGGGTTCGAATCCCACTCCTCTCATTTCTTATTTTTCATAGCTTATTTTCCAGCCAAGACCATGGTTCGAATCCCCTTCACCACATTCCTTTTTACTTTTTATTTTCATGGTTTTTAACATGGTGAGGTCACGGGTTCAATCCTCCATGACCTCACTTGTTTTAATTCATTTTTCACAACATTTTGAAACCCTTAACTTGACCGAAATCTCTTAAATCTGGAAATTTTTTTTAATTTTTCAGCATACTTTCATCAACATTTACACGTAAATTCATAGGGTAATTCGTAGATCATTTAATACGTTCTTAGGTGCATTTTTCATGGATTCGTTTAGCCAAGATTATCACTCAAATCAGCCACATTTCAACTCATATGAACATCACGATTTACATAAATTTTGCACGTAAATACAACCATAACATCACATTTTAGCCTTAACCAGAACAATAGTCACGGCACATTTGCACACACATGCACATATTTCGGAAACATA
Source organism: Solanum lycopersicoides (assembly GCA_022817965.1). NCBI lineage: Eukaryota > Viridiplantae > Streptophyta > Magnoliopsida > Solanales > Solanaceae > Solanum > Solanum lycopersicoides. Next base: position 53,276,804 of record CM040621.1, on the reverse strand, counting down.
TTGTCATTCATACAAATTCACACATTATGAACATATCACACGAAAACACATGCACGCTTAATATCTACCAGCAAACATACCCAACCTACAAATCATTGGGAGCTAGTGACAGGGACATGCAACGGGGAATAACCCTAGTTTTCGGAATAGATTCGTCTGTACCTTATGGGGTCTCTTGGGAAATGGACCAATATAGAAGAGAACCCATACATTTTCAACGTTCAAACCTCAACTTGCTGCCCAAAGAACTCCTCCAAAAACACGTCCAACACCAAAAGTTCAACACCAAACCCGACGAAAAACCTTCTATTTGCCTAGGTGATTGATTAACGTTTGTTTTCTTATATTTTCGTGGTGAGTTCTTCAAGTGTGAATATCTTTGGTTTACCTACTATTTTTGTTTGAAGTTATTTTGGCAGAGAGAACGTTAATGAGAGTGATAGAGACGTGACACAGAGAGATGAGCGTGGGAGAGAAGAGTTTTCTTAGGCTTAGGAGTTTAGTTTAGGACTTAGTCAAATAAGGTTTTATTTAATTATTAAAAAACTGATTTCCTTTTATTTTAAATCAGCTAATAAATAATAAATATAAATTAATTACATTAATTTACCAACTTAAATTAAAAACAAATTTAATTCATTGCTTCCACCTAGGTTCGAACCCGGGTGGAGCAAGACTTCACTTCAAGAGCCAATTTTTGGCCCTCTCTCCCCAAAATGCCCTCCACCTTATTAATTAAATAATATTATATATTTAGGGTAATTATGATACTACCCTTAGCCTGGAAAAAGACCATTTTACCCCTAGACCCTCCAAACCTAAGATTTCTGCTTTTTAAGTCCGGTAAAGACTCCTTCGAGTAAATCTTCGTATTCAAGAGCCCTACATGGTTGGACCCAACCTTTTATAGCTCAACTAACTCCCCAAGTTAGTTGGCTTGGCTATAGCAAGGGTTCCGAGGTCTGGTTCTACGCGCATCAATCCGTGTGAACCCGGACTAATCGTAGGCATTCTAAGCACATTAAGCATTACTTATTATATCCATTTTTAGGGTTGTTACATTATCCCCCCCCCCTTAGAAAGATTCGTCCCGAATGACACTACTCTTTACAACAATAAGTAAGTCATCTATAGAACGTATGCATACATAGGTAATTCAATACTCCCCATTGGTGAATGTCCGATTCACATATTAACATGATGGTGCACATCATTGAAACCTACTAGTAGCTTCACATTAATAGACTAAGGAACTCGTTCCTAAACTAGTCTCATCAAAGCATACATCATAAGTAAACATATAAGTCATACAAATCAGCAACCAAAATGATGACTCAAACATATTAACCACATACTAGTTCATAAACACCATACACAGTCAAATACATGAAAGAGTAATTAAGGCTACGCACCAGAGACTTCACCAGAAGTGCCTTCCCCTGCACCCCTAGACTTGAGTGAGAAGAATCGTTGCCTCCTTGGAGACTCTTCACTAGGACCATTATGCTGAACTCTCTCCTTCCCTTGTTCTTGACTTCTCCTATTCGGACAATCCTTCACAGTGTGACCCGGTTTGCCACAACTTTAACAAGAGTTAGTGCCCATCATACACTCTCCTCCATGCAGTTTGCCACACTTTCTGCAAGGTTGTCTCTCCTGAGGTGTATCTACTTCATTGTTTCTCTTAACTCTGGACTCGGAATTCCTATCATAGTGACCCTTGGATGAACTTGACTCTCCTTGGTGGGAGAGTCCCTTTTTAAACCTGGGCTGCTCACGGACGCCAAAATTGTTTTTGTGGCCTCCATGGCGGGGAGCTGCCTGATCTTGAGGCTTAGGCCTCCTAGCATCATGAACGCCCCTCTTCTTGCGGCTGTCCTCTACCTGCTGGAAATGCACCATCAACCTGGAGAGGTCCATGTTATCACGGAGCATCGCAGACCGACACTCCTCCTCTAGATCTCCGTTGATTCCTGTGAGGAACCTGCTCATCTTATCCCTGCTGTTAGATATAAGGGAAGTAGCATACCTGGATAGTTTAACAAACTTCAGTACTCATCTCATCCTTGCTGTTAGATACAAAGGAAAGTAGCATACCTGGATAGTTTAACAAACTTCAGGGAATACTCCCTGACTTTCATTGAACCCTGCTTAAGGTTGATAAACTCCTCAACCCTTGCCTCCCTCATCTCCCTGGGAAAGAATCTCTCTAGGAAGGCTGTCTTAAACAGCTCCCAAGTGACCGGAACTCCACCCAAAGCTTAGCTATCCTACCACATCTTGCACCAAGTTTGTGCTACATCCTTGAGCTGATAGGAAGCCATGGCCTGGGCCTGTATAGTGATGGCCTGTGCCATCTGGGCCAGAGATGCCCGCACCTCCGCATCAGTCAACCCAGCTGGGTTAACCGGCATAGCCACTCCCTCAGCTGGAGCCTGGGGTGGAACCTGATTGTCCCCAGCAACTGCACCTCCTCTCCTCTGACCAATGGTTCTCCTAGTATTCATTCTTTGTAAATAACAAAGATTGATGTTAGAAACGCTCATAACAACAATAAATCAGACATTAGGAAAACGATAAGATCAGAAGAAGGGAAGTTTTCCTACGCATCATGCAGTCTCTAATTCAGGATAGTGGTGCACTTCACTACCATGACTTAGAAACTACTCAACATGGTTGATGTGAACTTATGATCCTCGGAATTTAACCTAGTGCTCTGATACCAACTTTATCACGACAGGAGTGTAGTCCCCAGATGAGACCAGCGTCGTTGACCTCTCAGAGGTCACAGACAAACCTACTTATGTCATTCTTACTTCATCTAGATTAATTTTAGCGGAAAATTCTATACTTTTTGTTTCTTACATGCATAAAGGTCATTCTACTTATATTCATAATGTTCAACATCAACCATCTAACATTAAGATTATCAACAGAAAAAAATAGTTCAATACTGCATTAGATGTATAATTGCCAAAATGGCACCAATACAATGTCTGAAATAAAAATGGAAAGAAACACTAGTGGAACATACTCCACTAGATAAAGCCTACATCTAAGCTAGTTAGTAACGGTAGACATTCTCGAAAGCATGAGGGCCTACCAAGTCTGGTTGAAAGCTCCACGTCCGGTTAGCTGCAACGTCAACCTGTAAGCTCTAGCGTCCACCTGTGCCTGCACCTAAAAATATAGAGTTGCATGGGATTAGTACACACTTGTACTAAGTATGGGTATATGCAAGCACACACCAAGGACATGCATGAGCAAGAAAGCTCTTTCCTAATAACATGATTATGGAAAGTCAAGTCAGTGGACTTGCCAAATTGGGATTAGGAAAGTTAGTGAGCCTTCCAAATTTGGATTAGAAAAGTCAGTGAGCTTTCCAAATTTGGATTAGGAAAGTCAGTGAGCTTTCCAAATTTGGATTAGGAAAGTCATGCCATGAGAGTAACATGCATCATCATACTTATCATATTGCACACAACACATAACATCTTACACATAACACATATCATATTGCATATACCACATAACATCTTTCATATCATTCATTCATATGCCATGAGACATTGGAATCATGGACTTAACATTAAGACTTCCCAAAATGAGGGCTCAACATATGGGACCTCAACTAGGGAGTCTTTTTTAGCAAACACAGAGTCTGCTTCATTCATTCTTACGTACTTCATTTCATTCATTCATAAGCTAGTGTAAACACCAGCTATACCTAGGATGTAGTTTAAGACTCTCATCGGGTTTGTTATGCAATGATCAAGAATAACCTAGTGTCATTACTTGAGTCTAGCTCACCTCTTGATTATCCTATCCTAACATCTTTCGTATCGTTCATTTCATTATGTGCATCATTTGAGGCTGGCCTCATTCATTCATTGGGAACTTTAACTTTAACCGACATAGATCATGTGAGCATCATAAAATCCAGTGTCTCCCCCTCACCGAAAAGAGGTGGAATCACCGGACAAAGTGACCCAAAACATGCTAGCGTACATGGGAATTGAACCCCGCCAGATCCCTATATTGGCAGTATAGGTTCGAAGACTAGGAGATATAATGAGACCCATACCCGGCATGCCGGACAGTCTCATCTCATGAGAGTTATGTGAACCTCCGCCCTTCCCAAAAAAAGGTGTCACCGCTCATAGCTAGTCTATCGGTCCTCAGTATAAAGTTCCATTTCATTCAACTCATACGTCATGGAAGCTGACTTCTAGTATGAGGACATCATAGCTCAAGAGATGATTTCTCATCTTTTCATTAGTATTAAGTATACATTATTATCAATACTTTCATCAGAGTGTTCATAGAGACTGGTCTCTTCATTAACTTTACACTCTCATAGGTGAGTACGTTTTGGTAACATTTACTTAGGCTCTTTTGAGATTGCTCTCATCTTTCACATTATCCTCTTATCATGTTATCACCACATTCATTAACATTAGCACATTTGCTCTTCAAAATTACTCACCCGTTTTTACGTGATTGTTCATTTCATCATATGCCAATGCACTTGGCAATTTGTGTGTTTCACACTCTTACTTAACCCTTCTAGGGTTTCATCATTTCATTACATAATATTCATTTCATCGTATGCCAATGCACTTGGTCATTTAGTGTGTTTTACACTCATACTTAACCCTTCTAGGGTTACAATATTTCATTACATACATCTTAGGTTCACTTATTTTTAAACGTATGCTAGACTTATGGGTCTATACATACAAGCCATGAGGCTTCATGGCTTATAAGTATTTCGTTTAAGTGATTCATATCTTCCAAAGATTATGTGGTACAAGTCTTATGCATCTTGTATGTATGCCAAGATCTAAATTTTGATCTAAGTAGGCGGCATTATTCTTGAACATTTAATTCACGTATGACTTATGTATCAATACGGAATTTGGGCAAGGGAACCCGATTTCGAATCCCTTGGACAACACTTACATTTTTCATTTATTTCATTTTGGTCCACACGGTTTGGGGACCCAAGATAGAGCCCCAACACCTTCACTTTATTTTTCCCTTAGTTTTTCACTTCATTTTCGCTCAATGGGATTGAGAGGATGTGGGATGGAACCCACACAACCTCATTTTCTTTTAATTTGTTTTCTTTACACTCTTTCTCCCTTGGCCGAGAGGTTGTGGGTTCGAACCCCCACAGCCCCTTTTATTTTATTATTTATTTCTCATTGACTATTTCGCATTGACCATGAGGTTGTGGGATCAAACCCCCACAGCCTCACTTTATTTTTCTTGTAATTCTCCTGTAGTGCCTAGAGGTCGTGTGTTCAATTCCCACGCCTAACATTTCTTTTATCTCCATTTTTATTTCTCCTTAACTCTGCCTAAGAGGTCGTGGGTTCGATTCCCACGCCTCACATTCCTTTTCTTTTTATTTTTCCTTTCTCCTTTACTTCCTAGAGGTCGTGGGTTCGATTCCCACGCCTCCCATTTCTTTTCTTTACATTTTTCCTTAACCTATCTGAGAGGTTGTGGGTTCGAATCTCACTCATCTCATTTATTATTTTTCATAGCTTATTTTCCAGCCAAGACCATGGTTCGAATCCCCTTCACCACATTCGTTTTTACTTCTTTATTTTCATGGTTTTTAACATGGCGAGGTCACGGGTTCAATCCTCCATGACCTCACTTGTTTTAATTCATTTTTCACAACATTTGGAAACCCCTTAACTTGACCGAAATTCCTCTCTTAAATCTGGATTATTATTTTTTTTGCAGCATACTTTCATCAACATTTACACGTAAATTCATAGGGTAATTCGTAGATTACTTAATACGTTCTTAGGTGCATTTTTCATGGATTCGTTTAGCCAAGAGATTATCATTCAAATCAGCCACATTTAAACTCATATAAACATCATGATTTACATAAATTTATGCACGTAGGATAATAACCATAACATCACATTTTTTTTGCCTTAACCCGAGAACACCTAGTCACTGCCACATTTTTTCACACACATGCACATAGTTTCGGAACACATAGGTTGTCATTCATACAAATTTTAACACACATTCATGAACATGTTCTTTCACAAAAACACAATACACGCTTAATATCTACCAGCAAACATACCCAACCTACAAATCATTGGGAGCTAGTGACAGGGACATGCAACGGGGAACAACCCTAGTTTTCGGAATAAATTCGTCTGTACCTTATGGGGTTCTTGGGAAAGGACCAAGAAGAGAACCCATACCTTTTCAACGTTCAAACCTCGACTTGCTGCCCAAAGAACTCCTCCAAACACGTCCAACACCAAAATTTCAACACCAAACTCGACGGAAAAACCTTCTATTTGCCTACGTGATTGATTAACGTTTGTTTTCTTATATTTTCGTGTGAGTTCTTCAAGTGTGAATAACTTTGGTTTACCTACTTTTTTTTTGAAGTTATTTTGGCAGAGAGAACGTGAATGAGAGTGATAGAGGTGTGAGAGAGAGATGAGCGTGGAGAGAAGAGTTTTCTTAGGCTTAGGAGTCTTAGTTTAGGACTTAGTCAAATAAGGTTTTATTTAATTATAAAAAAAACTGATTTCCTTTTATTTTAAATCAGCTAATAAATAATAAATATAAATTAATTACATTAATTTACCAACTTAAATTAAAAACAAATTTAATTCATTGCTTCCACCTAGGTTCGAACCCGGGTGGAGCAAGACTTCACTTCAAGAGCCAATTTTCGGCCCTCTCTCCCCAAAATGCCCCTCCACCTTATTAATTAAATAATTAATTATATACTTAGGGTAATTAAGATACTACCCTTAGCCTGGAAAAAGACCATTTTACCCCTACACCCTCCAAACCTAAGATTTCTCCTTTTTATGTCCGGTAAAGACTCCTTCGAGTAAATCTTCGTATTCGAGAGCCCTACATGGTTGGACCCAACCTTTTATAGATCAAATTACTCCCCAAGTTAGTTGGCTTGGCTGTAGCAAGGGTTACGAGGTCTGGTTCTACGCGCATCAATCCGTGTGAACCCGGTCTAATGGTAGGCATTCTAAACACATTAATCATTACTTATTATATCAATTTTTAGGGTTGTTACAAGTACGTATTGGTAACATTTACTTAGGCTCATTTGATATTGCTCTCGTCTTTTACATTAGCCTCTTATCATGTTTTCACCACATTCATTAACTTTAGCACATTGCTCTTCATAATTACTCACCCCTGATTACGTGAATGTTCATTTTATCATATGCCAATGCACTTGGCCATTTAGTGTGTTTCACACTATTACTTAACCCTTCTAGGGTTTCATAATTTCATTACATAATATTCATTTCGTCGTATGCCAACACACTTGGCCATTTAGTGTGTTTTACACTAGTACTTAACCCTTCTAGTTCTACATCATTTCATTACATTAATCTTAGGTTCACTTATTTTTAAACGTATGTTAGACTTATGGGTCTATACATACAAGCCATGAGGCTTCATTCATAGTTCGTTTAAGTGATTCATATCTTCCTAAGATTATGTGGTACAAGACTTATGCATCTTGTATGTGTGCCAAGATCTCGATTTCGATCTAAGTAGGCAGCATTATTCTTGAACATTTAATTCACGTATGACTTATGTATCAATACGGAATTTGGGCAAGGGAACCCAATTTCGAATCCCTTGGACAACACTTACATTTTTCATTTATTTTATTTTGGTTCACATGGCTTGGGGACCCAAGATCGAGCCCCAACACCTTAATTTTATTTTTCCCTTAGTTTTTCTCTTTATTTTTCGCTTAATGGGATTGAGAGGATGTGGGATCGAACCCCCACAACCTCATTTTATTTTAATTTCTTTTCTTTAAACACTCTCTCCCTTGGCCGAGGAGTTGTGGGTTCGAACCCCCACAACCCCTTTTTTTTTTTTTTATTTCTCCTTGACTCTTTCGCATTGACCATGAGGTTGTGGGATCAAACCCCCACAGCCTCACTTTATTTTTCTTGTAATTCTCCTCTAATGCCTAGAGGTCGTTGGTTCAATTCCCACGCCTCACATTTCTTTTATTTCCATTTTTAATTCACCTTAAATCTGCCTAAGAGGTCGTGGGTTCGATTACCACGCCTCACATTCCTTTTCTTTTCATTTTTCCTTTCTCCTTTACTGCCTAAAAGTCGTGGGTTCGATTCCCACGCCTCACATTTCTTTTCTTTTTTTCCTTAAGCTGTCTCAGAGGTTGTGTGTTCGAATCCCACTCCTCTCATTTCTTACTTTCATAATTCATTATCCAGCCAAGGTCATGGGTTCGAGTCCCACATGCCACATTCCCTTTTTCTCAACTTATTTCATTCATTTTCAACATGGTGAGGTCACGGGTTAAATCCCCAATGATCTCACATATTTTAATTCATTTTTTTATAGCATGAAATTCTCCTTAGCTTGGACAAAACTCATCAACAAGCTGCTGGAATTTTTTTGCATCCTATTTTCTCACTTCTTTCACATTAAATGTTTAGACGTTTTAAGTAGTTTTTTAGTGATTCTTTAGGTGCATTTTCAAGATTTCATTCGATAAAGAATTTCACTCAAATCAGCACTTTACATCACTTATGAACATCACGATGTATATAAGTTTGTGCACGTAAGAATACAACCATAACATGTTATTTTTGAACCTCAAACCAAAGGTAATAGTCACGGCTACATTGTACACACATACACATATTTTCGGAAAACATAGGTTGTCATTCATACGATTCCAAACACACATTGATGAACATATTCAACACGAAAACACATTACATGCCTAATATCTACCAGCAAACATACCCAACCTACTAATAAATGGGAGCTAGTGACAGGGACATGCAACGGGGAACAATCCTAGTTTTCGGAATAGATTCGTCTGAACCTTAGGGGTCTCTTAGGAAAGGGACCAAGAGATAAGAGAACCCATACCTTTTTTACGTTCAAACCTCGACTTGATGCCCAAAGACCTCCTCCAAACACACGTCCAACACCAAAAGTTCAACACCAAACTCGACGGAAAAACTTCTCTTTGCCTACGTGATTGATTAGTGTTTGTTTTCTTATATTTTCGTGGTGAGTTCTTCAAGTGTGAAGAACTTTGGTTTACCTACTGTTTTTTGAAGTTATTTTGGCAGAGAGAACGTGAATGAGAGTGATAGAGACGTGACAGAGAGAGATGAGCGTGGGAGAGAAGAGTTTTCTTAGGCTTAGGAGTCTAGTTTAGGACTTAGTCAAATAAGGTTTTATTTAATTATTAAAAATCTGATTTCCTTTTATTTTAAATCAGATAATAAATATTAAATATAAATTAATTACATTAATTTACCAACTTAAATAAAAAACAAGTTTAATTCATTGCTTCCACCTAGGTTCAAACCCGGGTGGAGAAAGACATCACTTCAAGAGCCAATTTTTGGCCCTCTCTCCCAAAAATGACCCTCCACCTTATTAATTAAATAATTATTTATATATTTAGGGTAATTATGATACTACCCTTAGCTTGGAAAACACCCATTTTACCCCTAGACCCTCCAAAACTATGACTTTCCCTTTTTAAGTCCGGTAAAGACTCATTCGAGTAAATCTTCGTGTTCGAGAGCCCTACATGGTTGGACCCAACATTTCCAAGCTCAACTAACTACCCAAGTTAGTTGTCTTGGCTGTAGCAAGGGTTTCGAGGTCTGTTTCTACGCATATCAATTTGTGTGGATCCGATCTAATCGTAGGCATGCTACACACATTAAGCATTACTTAGCATATCAATTTTTAGGGTTGTTATGTTATCCCCCCCTTAGGAACATTCATCCCCGAATAACACTAAACATCATTTTAAAATAAATATGGTGATTTTCGAAGATATCTTGACATACTTGAGAATTTTACTCTTTGTGAATTTCTGTTTCACACTTACTCTGGATAATGCATATTACTCAAGCTTATCTGAAGCTTCATATTCGAGATTGAGGAACTTCCATCTCAATCGCACTTAACTTGATGCACCTCACAACTCATGCAACACAAAAATCATGTCCACTCTATACAAAAACAGTAACATGACATGCAAACATGAATTCATTTTAACTCTAACTTATTCAGAAACTTAACCTTACTACCCTGTTTCGATAGTCTATGGTAGTCTAGAATTTATGAAGTAATCCATTCCTAAGCCATCTCCTTGATCTAGTAAGTAGCCAACTTAGCCTTCTCCTCTTCATCAATACTCATAGCAGGCTTTAGAACCTACCATGCACTCACCTCCATGCGAACAACCACTCTTATCAAACGTCTTTCGTTTACGCTGGGCATTTCTATCACTTCCCCTTCTTGGGAAGGCCAGATCTTGAGTCTCGCGCCTTAGACCACTTGGCCATCCTTATTCTTGTGTGTATTCTTCTGCGCGCACACAAGAAGGAAGTTAGATACTTAGAATGACACAAAGTGTCAAAGCTCTAGATAGAACGATAAAGAGTAGAAGAAGGGCAATTTTCCTACGCATCATGCAGTCTCTAATTCCGGATAGTGGTGCACTTCACTACCATGACTTAGAAACTACTTGATGTGGTCGATGTGAACTTATTATCCTCAGCATTTAACCTAACGCTCTGATACCAACTTTGTCACGACCGAAGTGTAGACCGCAAACGAGACCGGCGTCGTTGACCTCTCAGAGGTCGCAGACAAGCCTACTTAGGTCATTCTTACTTCATCTAGGTTAATTTTAGTGGAAAATTGAAATTTTTTGTTTCTTAACATGCATAAAGATCATTCTACTTACATTCATAATGTTCATCATCAACCATCTAACATTAAGATTATCAACTGAAAGAAATAGTTCAATACTGCATTAAATGTATAATTTCCAAAATGGCACCAATACAATGTCTGAAATAAAAACTGAAAGAAACACTAGTGGAATGTACTCTACTAGCTAAAGGCTACATCTAAGCTAGATAGTAACGGTAGACATCCTCTAAAGCATGAGGGCCTACCAATTCCGGATGAAAGCTCCACGTCCGGATAGCTCCAACGTCAACCTGTAGGCTCTAGCGTCCACCTGTGCCTGCACCTAAAAATATAGAGTTGTATGGGATTAGTACACACTTGTACTATGTATGGGTATATGCAAGCACACACCAAGGACATGCATGAGTAAGAATAGCTCTTTCCTAACAACATGATTATGAAAAGTCAAGTCAGTGGACTTGCCAAATTGGGATTAGGAAAGTTAGTGAGCTATCCAAATTTGGATTAGGAAAGTCAGTGAGCTTTCCAAAATTTGGATTAGGAAAGTCAGTGAGCTTTCCAAATTTGGATTAGGAAAGTAAGTGAGCTTTCCAAAATTTGGATTAGGAAAGTCAGTGAGCTTTCCAAATTTGGATTAGAAAAGTCATGCCATGAGAGTAACATGCATCATCATACTTATCATATTGCACACAGCACATAACATCTTACACATAGCACATATCATATTGCATATAGCACATAACATCTTTCATATCATTCATTCATATTCCATGAGGCCTTGGAATCAGAGACTTGACATTAAGACTTACCAAAATGAGGGCTCAACATATGGGACCTCAACTGGGGAGTCTTCTTTAGCAAACACAGAGTCTGCTTCATTTATTCTTACGTACTTCATTTCTTTCATTCATAAGCTAGTGTAAACACCAGCTATACCTAGGATGTAGTTTAAGACTCTCATCGGTTTGCTGTGCAATGATCAAGAATAACCTAGTGTCATTACTTGAGTCTAGCTCACCTCTTAGTTATCCTATCCTAACACCTTTGGTATCGTTCATTTCATTATGTGCATCGTTTGAGGCTGGCCTCATTCATTCATTGCGAACTTTAACTTTAACCGACATAGATCATGTGAGCATCATGAAATCTAGTGTCTCCCACACACCGAAAAGAGGTGGAATCACCGGCCAAAGTGATCCAAAACATTCTAGCGTACATGGGAATTGAACCCCGCCAGATTCCTATATTGACAGTATAGGTTCGAAGACTAGGATATATAAGGAGACCATACCCGGCATGCCGGAAAGTCTCATCTCATGAGAGTTACGTGAACCTCCGCCCTTCCCGAAAGAAGACATCACCGCTCATAGCTAGTCTATCGGTGCTCAGTATAAAGTTTCATTTCATTCAACTTATACGTCATGGAAGTTGGCTTCTAGTATGAGGAAATCATAGCTCAATAGATGATTTCTCATCTCATCATTAGTATTAAGTACACATTATTCTCAATACTTTCATTAGAGTGTTCATAGAGACTGGTCTCTTCATTAACTTTACACTCTCATAGGTGAGTACGTTTTGGTAACATTTACTTAGGCTCATTTGAGATTGCTTTCATCTTTTACATTAGCCTCTTATCATGTTGTCACCACATTCATTAACTTTAACACATTGCTCTTCATAATTACTCACCCCTTATTACGTGAATGTTCATTTAATCATATGCCAATGCACTTGGCCATTTAGTGTGTTTCACACTCTTACTTAACACTTCTAGGGTTTCATCATTTCATTACATAATATGCATTTCGTCGTATGCCAATATACTTGGCTATTTAGAGTGTTTTACACTCGTACTTAACCCTTCTAGGTTTACATCATTTCATTGCATACATCTTAGGTTCACTTATTTGTAAACGTGTGTTAGACTTATGGGTCTATACATACAAGCCATGAGGCTTCATTCATAGTTCGTTCAAGTGATTCATATCTTCCTAAGATTATATGGTACAAGACTTATGCATCTTGTATGTATGCTTAGATCTCGACTTCGATCTAAGTAGGCGGCATTATTCTTGAACATTTAATTCAGGTATGACTTATGTATCAATACAGAATTTGGGCAAGGGAACCCAATTTCGAATACCTTGGACAACACTTACATTTTTCATTTATTTTATTTTGGTCCACACGGCTTGGGGACCAGAGATCGAGCCCCAACACCTTCATTTTATTTTTCCCTTGTTTTTCTCTTCATTTATCGCTCAATGGGATTGAGAGGATGTGGGTTCGAACCCCCACAACCCCTTTTATTTTATTTATTTATTTCTCCTTGACTATTTCTCATTGACCATGAGGTTGTGGAATCAAACCCCACAGCCTCACTTTATTTTTCTTGTAATTCTCCTCTACTGCCTAGAGGTCGTGGATTCAATTCCCAGGCCTCACATTTCTTTTATTTCCATTTTTAATTCTCCTTAAATATGCCTAAGAGGTCGTGGGTTCGATTCCCACGCCTCACATTCCTTTTCTTTTCATTTTTCCTTTCTCCTTTACTTCCTAGAGGTCGTGGTTCGATTCCCACGCCTCACATTTCTTTTCTTTTTTTTTCCTTAAGCTATCTGAGAGGTTGTGGGTTCGAATCCCACTCCTCTCATTTCTTATTTTCATAATTCATTATCCAGCCAAGGTCATGGGTTCGAGTCCCACATGCCAAATTCCCTTTTTCTCACCTTATTTCATTGATTTTCAACATGGTGAGGTCACGGGTTCAATCCCAGTGATCTAACATATTTTAATTCATTTTTTATAGCATGAAATTCTCCTTAGCTTGGCTGAAACTCATCAACAAGCTGTTGGAAATTTTTTGCAGCCTATTTTCTCACTTCTTTCACATTAAATGTTTAGACGTTTTATATAGTTTTTTAGTGAGTTCTTTAGGTGTATTTTAAAGATTTCATTCGATAAAGAATTGCACTCAAATCAGCATTTTTACATCACTTATGAACATCACGATTTATATAAGTTTGTGCACGTAAGAATACAACCATAACATGTTATTTTTGGACCTCATATCAAAGGTAATAGTCACGGCTACATTGTTCACACATACACATCTTTTCGGAAAACATAGGTTGTCATTCATACGATTCCAAACAAACATTCATGAACATATTCAACACGAAAACACATTACATGCCTAATATCTACCAGCAAACATACCCAACATACGAATTAAAGGGAGCTAGTGATAGGGACATGCAATGGGGAACAATCCTAGTTTTCGGAATATATTCGTCTCAACCTTAGGGGTCTCTTGGGAAAGGGACCAAGAGAGAAGAGAACCCATACCTTTTTGACGTTCAAACCTCAACTTGCTGCCCAAAGAAATCCTCCAAACACACGTCAAACACCAAAAGTTCAACACAAACTCGACGGAAAACCTTCTCTTTGCCTACGTGATTGATTAACGTTTGTTTACTTATATTTTCGTGGCGAGTTCTTCAAGTGTGAAGAACTTTGGTTTACCTACTGTTTTTTTAAGTTATTTTGGCAGAGAGAACGTGAATGAGAGTGATAGAGACGTGAGAGAGAGATGAGCGTGGGAGAGAAGAGATTTCTTAGGCTTAGAAGTCTAGTTTAGGACTTAGTCAAATAAGGTTTTATTTATTTATTAAAAATCTTATTCCCTTTTATTTTAAATCAACTAATAAATAATAAATAATAAATTAATTACATTAGCTTACCAACTTAAATTAAAAACAAATTTAAATCATTGCTTCCACCTAGGTTCGAACCCGGGTGGAGCAACACTTCACTTCAAGAGCCAATTTTTGGCCCTCTCTCCCTAAAATGCCCCTCAAAATTTTTAATTAAATAATTATTTATATATTTAGGGTAATTACAATACTACCCTTAGCCTGGAAAAAGACCATTTTACCCCTAGACCCTCCAAACTATGACTATCCCTTTTTAAGTCCGATAAAGACTTATTCGAGTAAATCTTCGTATTCGAGAGCCCTACATGGTTGGACCCAACCTTTACAAGCTCAAATAACTTCTCAAGTTAGTTGGCTTGGCTGTAGCAAGGGTTCCGAAGTCTGGTTCTACGTGCAACAATCCGTGTGAACCCGGTCTAATCGAAGGCATTCTAGACACATTAAGCATTACTTAGCATATCAATTTTTAGGGTTGTTACAGCATATTTCCTACATGTTGTCCATTTAGGGTCTTGATAAGGTTGAGTTGCTTTCGATGGTAGAGTTCCATGGTTTCCAAAAAGAGAAGAAGTGGTGAGTCCTCATAGCTTCGAGGACGAACCTTTATGTTCCGTTGTGTTCCTTTATGTTTTCTTTATATTGTAGATTTTATGAGGGCTGCGTCCCAATATGTTTCATTCATGTCAAAGTCAGATTGTTTTTGAGACAATGTTAGTAGAGATGCTTCGCTCTTTTATGAAATACCTTTTGGTTTATGTTTAAAGAAAAGTTTTTAAATTCCCTCCATTTATGCATGATGTTATATAATGAAGTCAAGAGGCTTGTACAACACCTCCGAGAGGTTGAGTACGCCGTGTTGCGATCATTTGGTTGCCCTAACTTCTAGGGTGTACTTGCGGGTCATGACAAGCTTGGTATTAGAGCATAAAGTTATGAAACTGGACTTAGGATGTATCAAAACCACGTCTAGTAGAGTCTTATTCATCGGTGTGAGTCGCACACATCTATGAGTAGGAGGCTATGGGATGCTTAGGAAATTTTCACTTCTTCCTTTCTCAATTCATGCCATATAGTTTGGCTTTAGTAAGCCCTTTTGTAATGTTTGCCTATGATTTTAAAGGTTATGGCTAACACTAGGGCTAATGATAGAAGGGAAGGAGATGGGAATGGGGAGCAAGAGATTCCTCCCCAAGTTCAAGCACGAGTTCCTCCCCAAATACAAGAACAAGTTCCTCCTCAAGTTCCTAATGATCTTCCAATAGGGAATGTTATGTTTGAGGAATTTAGGGCTTATATGACTTTGTTGGATCAAGCCTTAACAACACAAGATAATAGAGGAGAGGTGGCTCCGGCTAATCCTATAGGAGGAATGGGTGCAACTAAAGTAAGACAGTTCTTGAGAATGAATCCACTAGAGTTCTATGTCTCCAAAGTTGATGAAGATCTGAATGGTTTTATTGATTAGGTGTATAAGGTTCTTGCAATCATGGGAGTGTCTTCCATTGAAAAGGCAGAGTTGGCTGCCTATCAATTGAAAGATGTTGCCCAACTTTGGTATGAGCAATGGAAGGATAGTAGACCAATATGAGTCGATTCCATTGAGTGAGAGACTTTTAAGTTGGCTTTCTTTGATAGGTTCTTTTCTAGGGAATTGAGGGAGGCTAAGTTGGAGGAGTTCATAAACCTAAATCAAGGTAGTTTGAGTGTCAAGGAGTATGCTTTGAAGTTCACTCTTTTTTCTAAGTATGATCAAAGCTTTGTGGCAATCCTAAAGACTTGATGAATATATTCATGGCAGGGGTGTCCGATCTAGTAGAAGAATAATGTCGTATGGCCATGCTTGTTGATGACATTGATATCTCCTGACTGATGGTGTTCGCCCAACAAATAGAAGAGTCAAAACTAATGAAGGAGAGGGCTAGAGAAAAGAAGAGGTCTAGGTTGAAGGTGATAAGTATTTCCATGCTAAGTCCGAGGGACAAGATAGGCCTAGAACCAAACCAAGATATTCCAATCAAGATTCTACCAACACCTCTCAGGTTCATAGGGAGAAGGGGAGTGGTTCTTCCAGATCTACTTGTCCCAAGTGTGGAAAGAGTCACTATGGTAAGTGCCTAGTCGGCACGGATGGTTGCTTTGGGTGTGGGAAGGATGGGCATAGAGTTAGAGATTGTCCTGATCTTATGTCTAAGGGAAGGGAAGAAAAGCAAGTTGCTCCTAGTAACGAGGAAAATGTTCCTAAAGCAAGAGATATGTTCTATGCACTCAAATCCAAGGATGATCCAAAGTGATCTCCTTATGTCCCATCCAATATGTGATTCTTTAATGATTTGTGAAGATTTCCAGTATTTCTTACGATTATGATTTGCTTTACGGATTTTGCTGATCTTAATGATGATTTATTAATGTTAGAAATACATGTGTGGCTTACTCCCAAGTGGGGGATAATGAACTATATGTGTTTATGAGGTTTTCATATGATTGTGTGTAGTTATGATTAGCTTGGAATTGAATTGTTTCCTTGATGTGGGTATGTGAATTTATTTAGAATGCATATACGATGGGTTAGTAGTCTAGAGTTGGTCCTATAGAGAAGTGTTTAGTAAAGTTTCATTCGAGGACGAATGTTCCCAATTGGAGGAGTATTGTTACACCCTAAAAATGAGCTAGGTTGAAATAGAGACTAACACTTGTGTCATGATGTTTTAAAGTCATAAAATGGTTAATAATTATGTTCTTAGTCAGTATATAAAGTTTGGAAGTGTTTCGAGGTCAAATGTCCAAGACGTTCGGAAACTAGTAGAAGTTGAACTAGTGTGTCTTAGTATTTTGTAGTGATGTTTTGTGGAGGATTTGAAGGAAAAATTCAGCACCGAGGATTCCTACATGTATACTTATATACAAATGGTCGAAACATCCGAGAATGCCGCCCAGGGGACCATCAAAAGGGTCCCTAAGGAGGACCCAAACTTGGACTGGCAAGCTGTCGCGCCAACCTGTTTGGGGCAGTGGCTGCGCGTTGCGTATCTGACACGCAGTGGGGAAAAATCTTTCCCTGAGATGCGGGGATGTCATGAACCATTATGTCCAAGAATTTTTGAAAAATAATATTTGGAAGTCCCTCCGCGACGCGCAGTAAACTCCCAGATTTCATTGCGTCATTTAAAAGTCCAATTTGAGTTGGTTAATTTGCCCAATAAGTGCAGGGGTCATTATGGAACTTTAGGGATTAACTAATGGCGGTTATTTTAGGTATTTGAAGAGTATTTAAGAAGCACAATATCCAATAATACCCTAGACTCTAAATCAAAAACCTTTCTTTCCCAAAATTCTCCTAAAACCACCATTGAAGAAGAAGAGAAATTTGAGGCTGCTTTTAAGATGAATTTCACCAAGTTTGAATTTGGGTTTAAGGCTCTAATATAAGGTATGTGATTCTTATTAATTCATGGTTTCTTCCATCCATGAAGCCCCCCTAGTTTCCCTTCAATTGTGAATCCAAAGAACCCCATTCAAGAGAGGGTTGTGATTGCATTGTTGGTAAGGCTTGATTGTGATCCCAATCTAGTGGGTAGCATTCATAGGTTCTTAGATGATGATTATATTTTTTATATGGATTTTTAATGGTGAATTATAGTAATTGGATTATAAAGTGATCATGGTGATCTTAGTCCATTAGAGACTAGATAATGGTTTTGTGTTGGTTCTTCTTATCTTGATTGTATTCTATGTTAATTGATCATGATTGAATCACCTAGGTATGAATTGAACTATACTTTATTGATTAAGATTGGTCTTGATAGAATTGAACCTTAACGAATGAATTATGACTATATTCACGTAGTATTGAAGAATGTGAGAAGAAAGCTAAGGCTAGAAAATCCTATGGTCTACCTATGAATGAAGATAGAATGAATTGATGAATAATGAACCATAGGATGGTTGCGTTGGTTGTAGCTTTAGGATGATTGAATAAAAGTGATATATTCACTTGAGCAAGGAGAGATTGTCTAGGACATCCCTCTATGAGAAAAAAGATTGAGCAAGGATTGACAAGTAAACCTTTGAGTATATGCTTGACTCCAAGTAGATATGTAAAGTGAGGCGGATAGTGTAGAAAGCGTCCGGACTCCAAGTAGAAACGAGAGCCACACCTAGTAGTTGTGATGACTATCCAAGTAGGTCTCATGAGGCGGGAGTCCTTCACATAGTAGAGTCAAGGTATCCTAGTAGATATCTCCTTATTGTATGAATTTAAACGTGCATGAGAAGCATCTCGTAGTGTTCAAAGAAAAGAATGAAATTAAACATGCCCAAGGGGTATCTCGTAGTGTTCATTATTAAGGGATCAAGACATACCTTAAAAAGTATCTCGTAGGATCCATACGATTAAGGAACTTAGACATGCTTAAAGAAGTATTTCATAGTGTTCAAAAGAAAAAGATAGGGGCTAGGCTCCAAAATAAGAAGTAATAAAGAAAGGATCCAAAAGTAGTACCTTGCATGAATGGTTGTATGGGACATCATGAGTGCATTGCACAAGGTATAACCTAAGGTTACTAATGAACAAGATATTGAAGAGAGGATTGGACTAGAGTTGCCTTTCCTATTATAGTAGACTAAAGATGAGAGAATCTTAGTAGATGAAATTAAGTAATAAAGAATCTAAGGAGGGTGAACGTACTAAGATGGTTTACAAGATAGGCTTAGTATGTAGGGTAGTATGGGCTGCCTTATGTACATTCCACAAGCATATTTTGAGATGACCACAAGTGTATAGTACTCTTTAATATGAAGAACAACGGTCTTAATTATGGTAGTGGATTATGATCAATAATGACCAAAGAGAGGTACTTAGCTTTGGTAATAGTATGGGATGCTACTTTAGCCTTGCGCAAGTATGCTTGGAGGTAGCTTGTGGTATAGTTCACTTGAGTAAGTTGGACAAGTAAGTAAGTATGAACTCTTATATGATTTATGATGCTTTATTATGATATGATATTCATGTTATCCTTATTATTTTATCTCTTATGATTATGTCTATTATTGACTAACCCTTTGAGATATCTTATGTTTGGTGTGATAGTTTCCATACTTAGTACATATTGTACTAACGCATATTGACAAAATGTTGTCCATGTAGGGTCTTGAGAAGGTTGAGTTACTCTCGAGGGTAGAGTTCCAAGGTTTCCAAGAAGATAAGAAGTGGTGAGTCCTCATAGCTTCAAGGATGAACCTTTATGTTCCTTTATGCTCCTTTATGTTTTCTTTCTGTTTTAGATTTTATGAGGGTTGCGTCCTAAGATGCTTCATTCATGTCAAAGTTAGATTATTTTTGAGACAATGTTAGTAGAGATGCTTCCACGCTTTTATGAAATACCTTTTGTTTATGTTTAAAGAAATTTTTTTAAATTCCCTCCATTTATGCATGATGTTATGTAATGAAGTTAAGAGGTTTGTACAAGATCTTAGAGAGTTCGAGTACGCCGTGTCGCGATGCGATGGTTGTCCTAACTTCTAGGGGTTACTTGCAGGTCGTGACAAAGATGGAACCCCTCCATAAAAAAAATAAGAGAGAAAACGAAAAAGAAAAAGAATGAAAAAGTGTAGAAATAAAGTAGAAAAGAAAATAAGGTGTGCAATATTTCATGGAAAGTGAATAATGGTGTGAATTTTGAGCATGAATGAAAATCATGAAGAAAAGAAAAGAAGGTGTTGTTCATACCACATTTCATGAGGATAGCAGCCAGTGATCCTAAATGACTATGCCTTTACACTAATCCCCATTACAAGCCATGAAAAAAACTTTTTGATCTTGAGTGAGCTCAAACAAGTGCTGATTGGAAAATAAGGGCAAATTTATGGGTGAAATCATTCGTGTTTTCATCTTTGTGAGTGTGAGAGTTGTGCTTTATCCCACAACTATAAATTGTTGAACCATTGGATGTGAATATGGAATCATTCTTTGTGTGAGGGCATTTGAGTACCTTTGTTGAGCTTGAACTTGCATTTGAAGCAAGCATTTTGAACTTGATAATCTTTAGTACTGGCGAATCACCACATGAACCATTGAGTCCATAATTGATCCTCGCATAAGTAAGTTGAATCTTGTTGTGTGCATTGATAATTGAGTCTTATGAAGCATTGTTTGAGACATCACAAGAAACAATTTAAGGTGGGGTGTTGATGAGCCCACGATTTGTACTTATTTAGAGATTTACTTGGATAGTTTTAGTGTCCTAAAATACTGATTTTGTAGCCATATTTGATGCAAATCCTTGATTTCCTTGTATTTGGATTGAGGAACAAAGCATGGATACTAATTTGCAAAAAGGAACGAAGCGAGGTGAAAGAAGGAAGAAATGAAGCCATGGTGATCACCAAGTCCCTTTGGCGGGTGGTCGAATGTCCACCATCACGCCAAAAGTTCCATGTGCCAATCCTTGAAGGAGAAAATCTAGTCAGCGAGATAAAGGAGCAGTCGAAAGGAGCAGTCGTCAAGTGGTTGTGCAATGCAGTGTTGGATCGCCCAAAGTTACGAAACTTGAAGATGCTGAAGGCCAAAGCAAAAAGGCGATGGAACTGATCAAAGGAATGATCACCGAGTTGATAGGCGAGCCCGAATTATTGTGGCAAATGGTCCCCTAACATATTATTGGCGAATATAAATGTGTTTTGGAACATTTGTTAGTATCATATCTTATCGTATAAAATTTATATTTTATCATCTTTTATCAGTTTGGCGAATAGAACTCTAAGTATTGAGGCTAAGCTTTCCTTAGCTTTGAATAATTGAATTTTTCCATTTTTGAGAAATTGAAAGTGGGTCTTCGACATTCTTCAAGTTGGACCTTTGTAAAGACGAAATTAATCTTACCCAATTGATGGAAGCATAATTTGATAACAGTTTTTTATCATTTTATGATGTCTAGCTAAAACCTCAATCCTTGGGTGTGATTATGTGATTATGGGTTGATTTAGCTGATAAGTATTTCTAATCATTAGTGTAAATCACAACTAAATAAATTGGATTTAACGACGGAAATTTTTTATCTAAACAAAAGATTTCGTTGCTAAACCCACTTGACGACGAAATAGCGACTGATTTTTGTTAGCAACCAGCAAAATAGCAACATACTAGCGACGACAAACGTCGCTAAAAATAGTGTTTTTAGTATTGAATTGTCTTTATAAGTAATTTCAATCATTCATTGTGGTTACAATTAAAGGATTGCAGTTGCCAATGATGTTCTACTTTCCTGCTTTTGGTATGCACGAGATTGAGGTTTTAAAACAAAGATTATTTATTGAAGGTTTGTTTGTATTGGATTGTCATGGGTTCAACTCAAGAGAGTGAATCCTAAACCCTTTTCCATGCATTCAACTCAAGAGAGTGAATAGACTAAGGTGTAGGTTGTTCTTATTTTATATGCTTGTCGATGATCAAGAGAAATTGACTTGATTCGGGTTAAATTGTTCGAGAGAAAGTTTAAGTCTTCTATAGTCTAGCCTATTCACTAATTTACAGTTATTTTCTAATAATTGCACTTACCCATTTATCTCCATTAGCATAATCGAATCACATCACAAGAACCCGTCTTCTTATTGTTATTCCCTGTTATTTGATGTTGTTGTAGTTTATATTATTCAAACCAAAACCCCTTATTATTTGACATTCGTGTCGCCCCTGAATTGAATTATATTTTTATTGGATAATGTCTATTCCTATGGTTGACTTGAGCATATTTATACTTTCCTATTGAACCTTCAACACGTACCACTCTCGGTGGGAACCAAATACATTTAGTAGGGTTATATACTGACTAACGATCGTTGACGTTTAGAATTAGATGAAGTGTCTTTTATAACGTTAGTTGAATCATCCATGCCAAACAAGCATAGGTACAACCGCA
Source organism: Solanum lycopersicoides (assembly GCA_022817965.1). Lineage (NCBI taxonomy): Eukaryota > Viridiplantae > Streptophyta > Magnoliopsida > Solanales > Solanaceae > Solanum > Solanum lycopersicoides. Next base: position 53,254,414 of record CM040621.1, on the reverse strand, counting down.
CATATTGGTAGGCATCATCGTTCAACACGAATACCCATCACGTAATATAAGAAATCAACTGGAGAAACATGCAATAAGACTTATTGTTACTCCACCTTTATATTCCCAACCGCCTTAACGACTCTAGCTATTATTCTCTTTCGTTCTTGTTCACACTTAGTAATTCCATCCCTTGGAAACAACTAATACAAACTCTCTCAACACCCACAACAAGCCTACAGTTAATTCTCGTCTCCATTCAACTTATAAACTTGTTTTACGCCTATCAAAGATTACAATACAGTTCATAAAACCGTCTTGTAAACTCAAGAAAAATAACCATGATATCATTCTAAATAACAAAGCTAGCACCAAGTCTGTTAGTTCCCCCTTACCATACTACAACTGAATTGTGACTCTACCATCCATAGTTTATTACACAACCAAGTATCTCCAATTTACTAACAACATTGTAACCCCCGCCTATAAGAATATAATGTACAATCCACCAATAATTAAGGTTACATGCCAATTTCCACACTTTCAAAAATATAAGAAATTACACATATAATACAAGTCAATGTCCCTCTCAGGAAACCCACACACAAATTGTTAGCTTAGCAGAATATTGTACCTAATAAAATGCAACTTAGTGAACCAGAATGTACCACTCGATCAAATGAGTATGCCGGTTCGTGACATAAGATCCAATGCAAGTTAGTGTGTCGGTACTTGACGCTCGATCAAATGCAAGTTATTGTGTTGGTGCATGACACCCGATCCAATCATAACAATCATAAGGTTATTCACATCCATAACATACAATACCCACTTCGTATAGTCATGTACTCAAGTTCATGGAATGCATTGTACCTAATAAATTAATTATATTCGTTATTACTATTATACTTTGCTTAAACGCATACATATCATAGAGTCACCAGTCAACAACCTCCCACAAAATAGAAAATCACAACCATCGCCTCAAACCTATTCGACGAACTAGGGATTTCTCCTACGATATATGAGTTATGTCACACTTATTAATATACAAATAATCAAACCTATCTCGGTGCCCAAAATTTTACGCATGCATTTTACCATTAATTTCAACATACTACGCAGTGAATAAGAACTTTGAAACTACTAAATTGAATAATCCAAGATTACCTAGGAGCTAAGATGATGCACAAATTTATAGATTCATATCAGTTTTTCGGGTGAAAAGAATATGAAATTGGCTAATAATTAACAAGTCATCGATCTCCTTATGCTAGAAATAGCTTCCGCCTTTTTCCCAAGCCTAGATCATCTTTTGGAGAGTTTCTTAGGTTATTTATGTCTAATTTAGGTCTTTTTTTAAGAAGAAGAAAATAAGATTTCACGTTATTAACATTCTGCCTCGCCCAACCCTATCTGGCGGCTACTTACCCCACTGTGACGCCGCCTCCCCGACAACATCTGGCTCGCCCAGATGAGACAGTGGCCCAGTATTTTCCTAAAGTTTTTCCTATGCCTAAATAACGACTGTTCGAATTGTTACAATAGACAAATTTACCCTTTGTTCATTCCCAAATGACTAGTGAACGGATCATCACATGCCTTATCTCATTATACTTTTGACTCATGAGCTAGTGCATTATAGAACCACAATGAATGGTGACTTTCCCAAAATTCGAAACATGATATGTGCTATGCTAAAAGGGCCGGTTAGGAATTTAAGGCAACACACGAAGAAACAAATGATTCAAGCTTGTGAAGCGTCACCTCGCCAAGGCGGCAATCCTTTCTCTAAGGCGGGGCCACTGTGGCGAGGGAACTCCCGTTGAAGCGGAGGATCGGAGGATGAAAAGGGGTAAAAGTACACATTTTCCCCATTTCTCCCTAAACTTTCAAAAACTCTCCAAAGCCTATCAATCACTCTAGACAAACATCCAAAATAAGGTAAATTTCTTTTTCTTAACTCTCTTTACTTCGTTATTAACTTAAATATGCTTGCATCACATAAAATAATTCATTTGAATAGGTTTTGGGTTAGTTTTAAAAAATCAACATAGGTTGCTTGATTTGTTAGGAAACCGTAGCATGGGTACTTCACTGACATTCCTAACATCTCCATAACATTATAGACGTAAGGATTTTTTAAAAATATGGTCTAATCGATCCCAATATGTGTGTGGGGGATGTTCAAAGGTCTCTTGATAGAAACTAGGATTTGGGCACTATTTTGGGGGTTACTTTGCCTAAATAATGCATAATTTAGTTCTAGGGTACTAATATGTATTGATCTATTGAAATTCTATTGAAAATGAGAATATTAAGACGAAGAGGCGCCATGATGGCGCTTGGTGTTCCTCTCAGATGAAGGTCTCTTTGTCGTCTTTCATCCCACTGTAGCAGCCTCCCTCATCTCGCTCTGGTGAGATTTGGGCCGATGTAGCGGGACACAGTGGGGAAATAGCCTCTTGCCACTTTAATCATAAATTATTCTCTTCCCTTTTTAACCTTACTTTGTCTAATTTTATCGTGTTCCAAGATATACCTTCCAACTTTTACAGTCTTCTCTAGATGGCTGGTGTCCACAAAGATAATCTACCCTTTCCCTGGTTTCCTATGCTGCCAGTCAGGAATGAATTATGACTATCGAAACAACATGTTTTGCTCTAAAAGAGGCTTTTTCCTACTCAAGATGGAGGATAAGGCGCCTGCCTTTTATACTCGCCTGATCGACTTCGAATGGGCTTCACTGACTGAGGCTCCCCTTGTTGCACATTCAAATGGGTGTGAATTTTCTATGTTGTTCTTCCTACAGTTCATTGAGATGATCCCATTGCCTCCATTCTCTTCCGGAGAGTCAATATCCCCCTGAACGCCACAACCATAAATGAGGTTCTAGAGGTACTTGAGGTCTTAAACACGAACTACGAGGTAAAGTTGAGGGATATGTATTTGGGTTAGCTGAGGGATACGCTGGTAGAGAGTGCTCACCAAGATAGGGTTTATCAGCCAACTATCGAGGGTATCACTAGCGCGTGCTGGTCACTGGATGCTAAGAGCTTGCTGCACTTCGCTATTAGGAGAATATTCCCATCAGGAAAACGCAAACATGTCACATTTTCTTGGACCTTAGTTGTGGCGTGCGCGGTGCAGGGAATTTGGACGAATGTGTGGGCGCAGATTATCTATGAATTAAATATGTTCTACCGGGGCAACAATAAGGGTTTCTTCTTACCAGGACTTGTGACTATGTTGTGCTAACCGGCGGGGGTTCTCCTTTTAGTACTGATGAGGTACTCATTATGGATCCCCCTTTGACCCTTCTTTTGTTAGTCAAGGTTCTCCTTTCTAGAGCAATAGGAGAAGGACGACAAGGAACAGCAACAATCAGACAACTATTGATATGGTGATATGGACTATGAGGGAGCCAACGACACTCCTACCACCCTTTCTAGCCCTGAATTTCAGGTGCACTGGTATAGGAGTACATGGATGCCATTCAGAGAAGATTTGGGCGCTCCTTTGTTACCACCACTTCGGTCCCACCAAGAACTTCTCTTGAAGTAGAGATGCTTTATCGCGAGCTGAACTAGGACAGGATAAAGGGTATGGAGAGGGACCGCTTGACTGTTCAAATATGGAAGAACTTGGAGATTTTGTTCACTTGTGTTTCTCTCGGACACAAGACTTCCCGAGATGAGAATGGGAACTTTTAGCGTTTCACCTCTACGGATGAAGTTGTGAAGGACATGGCACCCCTAAAGGACCTCGACATTAACGATGACACCTCACAGCCCCAGGGATCTTGATTTGGTTTTTCTTCCTTCTTTAGTTTGTAATTTAGAAAAAAATATTATTTTTCTGTCTTTCTTTATTGTTTTTGTAGCACATATATGCCAGTTTTTTGTCGTTTTTCACAGGAAAAGATTACATTATTATGTTTAAAACTCTATACTCCTTTACTGAACACTGATAGGATTGCAAGGGTTAGTTCTTATAGGATTTCAGGTTTATATTCGTGGCTAGGAAATGAAGGAGACAGGGCAAGGATTCTTTCTCGCCTTTTCTACTGTAGAGGGAGAAATCCTTCACTGAAGGTCTCGCCGTAGTGGGAAAATCTATCCCCAGCATCCTTGTTGGAAACAAAATCCTTGCAAACTATTTTTGGGGGTTCTTCTCTTTTCTCACTTTCCCTATATTCCTCGACTTTAGCTAGGCAATTAGGATAATCCCCATAGCTAGAATAATAGTCATGTACCTCTAGTCAACCCTACGATACACGCTCCAAAATACCGTCACATTACTTCAACATTACAACACACTTGTTCCGAGGATACACCTAGACATTGACACGGTAATGAGTTGATAGCGACTGTAGCGACCCGATGCTATACCCTAGATGAAATGGTATCCTCAAGTCGATACAAGGCATACTCGACCTCTTGGATGTCTTGTAAAATCCTTAAGCATCATCCATTTCATAATATACATGAAAAGTAGTTTGGAATTAAGACTTTTTCACAACAATATCCCAAATCACTTTTAAAGAAAACATAAGAAATGCTATGTCTCATAGTAGCCATCTTAGACTCATGAATATCTTTGTTTCACATCCCATACTTTAACAAAATAGAAAATATCAAAGTCTAATACAATGTCTTTTGAATAGAAAAGGTAAACATAACAATGTCCTTGAATCAATTGAGGACATACCAGAACTTGCTTGAAAGGATGATAATATCAAAGCTTCACTTCAAATGAATCCCCTCAATTGCCACATCTACCTTTATAAATAAAGCAACATATAGAATTAGAACATTGAATGTACTAAGTAGGTGATATGCTATATAATCATGCTAAAATGGACATTTGCTTATAACATTCTCTTCATGCTCTTTTTGAAGAAAAGTTCAACATAAGTGTAAGAACCACTTTCAACACATCAAATTTCATATATAAGACACATTCTAAGTAATCCACAATATAGCATTAACATTACCTCAAACCATACAAGCATATATACCTCCCACCAAAGGTTATCCTAAGACTTACTTATGTAAGACAAGTAGATACCGCCCATACACCCTCTTCAAGAACACCTAAATAATTCTTAAGACTATCTAAGACAACGTAATTCCCTTTTTGTTATGTTATCTCTCCACCTAAGGTTACTCAAAGATTCACCTAAGTAAGACACGAAGAGACTGACTATAAAACTTCTTCAAGCCTAGATAAGCAACCCTTAAAGCTACCCTAGATAGGGATCCTACTATTCAATATACATTAGCTTCAGTCATAATCATTAATCAAATCAATGAAAAGAGACATTTTATCAGTTAAGGACTTCACATAATGGTCTTGGAGAAGACCTATGGAATCTACATACTAGCATCTTCAAAGTGTACTCGTGCCATGTCTAGATAGCGTCCCATTCTACTATATAAATGTTGTTGAATTTCTCTAACACTAGAATGTATCACATATGATGAAAATAGGCATTAACCGACATGGACCATACTAGCTAGGCATTGAATCTGGAGTCTTCCCTACTCCGATGGAGGGTGTTCTACTTGCCAATGGTAGAACTAGGACACATCCCATGTAGGCACATGGTTAAGGAATATCAAGGGTTACTTTGCACTCTAGTCTCATCTTAAGTAGAGTCACTCCCAACACATATTCACTTGGTGCTAGCCTTTGTTCTCATAGAGTATGTTCAATCACAATACCAAGAATGGGTCCATTAGGTCTGCCGCTCAATGTTCTATAAGGATATGACTTTCTTAGAGATGGTTTCATGTTGTTCCATCCAACCTATCCCTTAGTCCATCATTCACATAAGAAGGATACCATTATGACTTTCAACTTCAACGATATTTCAACTTTCTTTCTATATTAAAGATTCCAAGTCATATGACCCTCTTTACATATTAAAGGTCATTTACTAGTCATACTTAGAAGGAAACCATCATAGGTCTACCGATCTTAGACTTTCATTAAACATTGATCCATACACATACAAGACAAATGGTGCTTAAGCTTACTAAGTCAAGATGTTCGTATTCATATACTTAGCATGTATCAAGTAGAGGGACATAGTATACCAATGAAGACACACACATGATCATCATATCACATATTAAAAAATATTCAAGTATCTTGTAGGAACAACCAAGTCAACCTAGACAGATACACTATCAACGCAACAAGAGACATTACGCTAGTCTATCATGATGACATTTAGTCTATTAGGAGAGTTCATACTTCATGTTACCTATTTACTTACACCACATAATCCATCACATTGATCATATACAAGTCATAACATGATAACTTTACAATTGTCATAAAAATACCGGTAAGGCCCTATTTATAACGATTGTAACACATAAACTTAGACACCATAAGTGGATCATATAAATCAATACAATTGAATACCTAACTACACAATATATGGAGAATTAGGTCATATTACCACCATTCCATCGTCATCACCATAAATCATTATTTATTCCAACCAATTCTGTCACATTTGGGGAGCACCCCCTAAAAGTAACCGGTGTCGTCGTCCTCGAAGAGAACTAAGACTAACCTCATAGCATTCGTCATTACATTTCATAGGTCAAATTAGCGGAAAATTTAAAACATTTTAACTACTTCTACATTGTGGTTTACTTAGACCTCTCGCTTACACATTATATATAAGTAGAGAGTATACATGACTCCTCATATAGGATGCACTACATAGGCTTCTACTTTTATTGCATGTATGTATATATATATATATATATATATATATATATATATATATATATAATATAACATAGTATTAAAATGGATGTCTCATATCATAACCATCTAAACAATAGTATAAGAATTGGGCATAGCCCATACATCAATACAATAAAAGTCACATATAGTCTATAAAATCTTTAGTACTCAAATGAAACGAAATGAACATATTGCCTTTAAAACTAATCAATATCCAAAGCTAGAAAATGGCATTCTTCTCGAAGTGGTGAGGACCTACACAACATGGGGAATGAGAATCCATGTCTTCCTTCAAATGGTGTCACAAGCCCTTCAACGACCGAAACCTAAAATGTTGGGACAAAGGGAGAAATGGGAGTTAGCACATTACTTGTACTAAGTATAAGCACATATGCATACACAACATAGAAATCATTCTAAAAAGGACATTGGTTCAAACATGATAATTTACTTTGAAAAGCCTCATGCACATACACGAACCCATATAAATCAATATGAACATAACTCTTAAGTAAAGGCCATGTACAACACAAGACCAACATCATCAAGTATAGTCAGGTCAACATATATGATAGTTCATAACATCATAATACAATCAAGACCCTCATCCATAACCCATAATTTAGCCTACAAGTGCAATGACCAAGTAAATCCCCATAACCCTACTTAATCAAGTAAACCAAACAAAGGACTATAAGCAATGCCTAACTTCACATAACACGACATCAAGAGTAATCATTCTCATACTTTAGCAATATAGACCAACATCATGTTCATAAGTGAAACTAATATCATATAGAATCAATAACATGTAAAGTCAACATATAAATAATAGTAACTTTATAAGATTATAAGAACATAAGAACCACCTCCTAAGGCTTCCCTGAAGGCAAACTAGTGCAAGGTATAAGTAGAGTCCCATACCCCTACCTAAGCTAAGTCAAACCTCTTAAGTCACCCTAGTTAGTATTTACTCCATTACTTCATTTTACTTTCAAGAACACTTGCCTTAACCGAAATAGACCACAAGATCTAAGTGTGGAATCCGGTGTTGTAAAACCTTACACCGATGGAAGGTGGTCTACCTGCTAAAGTAGTACAAGACATGAACATATCATCTAGGTGGATGCACTAGCTAGTATTCCTATGGTGACATCATAACTTATAGATCTTGGGGGCTGTTATGGAAACATCACTATATGCCCTTTTTGACTATGAGACTATCCACCTCGTGAGAACCATAGTGAGCTCTACCTTCCCTCCTTGGGAAGGCGTCACCCCTCACCTACAAGTTCACTAGGTGCTAAGCTAGAGTCCCTTTTGAAATGTCTTTAAGCCTTTATTAATCATCATAGCTTAGATTAGGTCATAGGGTCTACCCCTTATATAGTCATCAATATAGCTCAATAGGAATTGCATGTGCATTGTCCTTTAATTAAAATTCAGACATGTGAGGTTAGCACATTTACATAATCACATTATAATAAGGCACATAGGTAAGTCATCACAATCCTTATATCATTACATCTTAGCCAACAACTCACAAGACATAAATCAAGACATTTTAATTCAACATCATATACCAACCCTAATCAATCTTATCATAATGTATACTTCAAAATAACTTCATCACTAAACACAAGTAATCATAGTTTATGTAAAGGTTAGGATCATAAAGACTTACCCAATCTCTTTCAAAACCCATCAGCATGGTCTTACTATCAACCAACCAATTTCATCCAATAATAAATGTAATAACATCATTTAGTAGTAATTAACACAATAATAAAGTCAATTGCATCATTCCTATCCCAAGTAACTTCAATTCATATCCAAGGGTTAAGGGGAATAGTGTTCATCATGGATTCTACAAGAAATAGATCCAATCTCAACAATACATTATCATAGGCAATCCATATATGAATTAGAATAGATAAAACAAGTCTAACATCCAATACATTCATCAATTCCATCAATTCATAAACAAGATCCAAGATTTGGGGAAATTGGGGAAAGGGACATGATCGATATGAAATTGCATCAATTACCATCAATTAAACCATAATCTACACTTAATTAGTCATAGGCAATCACAATTTATTATCAATTTGAAGTTTAGAAGAAAACCCATAAGAATAGGAAAACCCTTGGAATTGGGTGATTTAGAAATCAACTTTGAGAGGACCTCTTGGGGAAACAAATCCCTGGAGTGAATAACCCATACATTATTGAAGATTAATCACAAAATTCAAGAGAAATACTAGAGAAATTGGTGTCTTTTTCAAGCTTTGTTCTTCCTTCAATGGAGGATTTTGGGAGAGAGAAAGTAGAGAGAGATGAGAGTTTTTGTGTTTTGTATTGTGAATTTGGTTTAGGTGAGTGAAACATGACTTAAAACTGACCCTTAGGATATATATAATCACCCGCTAAATTACCCAAACGACCACTCACTGTCTTTTTGTGAATTCAAAATGCTTAAAATACAACTTCAACAAATCTGGGAAGCGGTTGTGCGTCGCGGGGCTAATTTCTCATTTTATTTTTGACATCTGGTTTGAGGCAGTGAGCCTCGTGGATTTCAAGCGTCGCGAGGAAACTTTTTCCACTTACGTGTCAGTTGTGCGTCGTGTAGTGACCCTCAAATTCTGGCTACCGCAAGCTTCTTTGGCAGCTTGCTCGACAAGGTTTGGGTCCTCCTCCCGGACCTTTCGTGGAGTCATCGGGGAGTCATTACTGGAATTTGTACCATTTGTACTACATTGTACTTATTTAAATTCTTTTTATAAGTTTTGGACTTCGTATGACCCTGCCAAACCTTCACCAAACATAGTGACGTCAACTAGTTCGATTTTTTCTAGTTTCCGGATGTCATGGAAGTTTCTTAACGCCTTCTCTCTAAAACTTCCTAAATGGTTTATAAACATTATTTTAGGCTTGGAAATAGTGTTTTAAGGTTTAGTTCATCACGTGAGTCTCTAGCATAGGTCATGGACTTTCGGAGTATTACATTATCCCCCCTTTAGGACCATTCATCCCTCAATGACATTAAAATCTTTTGAAGGGAAAGGATAGACTCAATATTAGAAGCCAAACCAACAACATGCATAAAATCATCATGAGTGATAGCTCATAGGAGTACTTCAAAACTCCATTCAACACATAATCATGGCATTTACACATTGCAAATCAAATGACAAGTCATTTCACATAAGAGCTCAACTTTCATAACACATATTGAGAAAATTCCTTCTCAAGACCAATCATTAGCTCAAAATGACACCAAAGAGTTACCATGCTATTCTTCTCAAGACAACATCAAAGAACCAAAAATCTCAAGAAGGTAAAAATATATACTTCATATAAGTGCAAGTTAACACAAAAAGCTTATTTCATGAAAACGCATTTTAACACAACCTTTATAAAAAATATGCACATCCTTGCAAAACAAGCCAAATTTAATTTATTCATTATTTTATTATTAATAAGAACAACTGGCCTTAATTAGCAAAGAGATGAGGATAACAGGACTTCATGTCGTCATCGGCCTCCCATGTTTCTCCCTCAACTAGGTGATTCATCCATAACACTTTTACGGAAGCCACCTCCTTGTTCCTCAACCTTTTCACTTGTCTATCAAAAATTTCAATCGGAACCTCCTCATAAGAGAGGTTCTCTTCCACACCTAGACCCTCAATAGGAAGTATGGACTCGGGATCACAAATGCACTTCTTAAGCATGGATACATTTAAAATTGGATGAGCCGAAGATAGTTCACCAGGTAATTTCAACTTGTATGCAACCTTTCCAACCCTTTGCAAAATTTCATAGGGACCCACATAACTAGGACTAAACTTCCCTTTCTTGCCAAATCTCACCACTCCCTTCATGGGTGCAATTTTTTGATACACTTTATTACTTTTCTCAAACTCTAAATCCCTTAACCTATGGCCGGCATAAGAGTTTTGTAAATCAATTCGGGACTCAAAATTGAAGACTCACCCACTTTAAACAATCCAATTGGAGACCTACATCTCCTACCAAACAAGTCCTCAAAAGAAGCCATAGATATAGATGAATGGTAACTATTGTTGTAGGAAAACTCCACCAAAGGAAAGTGTTTATCCCAATTTACCTTGAAGTCAATTATACAATCTCTAAGCATATCCTCAAGTTTTTGAATAGTATGCTCCGCTTGACCATCCATTTAGGGATGAAAAACGGTGCTTAGTTTCACCTTAGTACCCAACCCTTTTTTGAATGAACTCGAAAACCTTAATGTGAATTGTGTACCCCTATCCGGTATGATGGATAATGGAATACCATGGCAACACACAATATCATCAATGAAGATCGTTGCATAATCCTCATCCGAGTAAGTGGACATGACGGGAATAAAAAGAGCGGATTTGGTCAACGTATACACAACAACCCATATGGAATTATGTTGCCTTTGTGTCCGAGGCAAACCTACCACGAAATCCATATTTATTTATTCCCACTTTCAAGTAGGAACTTGGATTTCTTGAAGAAAACCACTAGGCTTTTGGTGCTCGGCTTTCACTTGTTGGCAATTTGGACATTTTGCAATAAATTCCGCTATGTCCCTTTTCAAGCAATCCCACTAAAACACATCTCTAAGGTCATGATACATCTTTGTAGACCCCGGATGGATGGAGTAACAGGACACATGAGCTTCCTCAAGAATCTGATTCCTCAAACCATCCACATTGGGAACACGGAACCTTCCTTGATACCTCAAGACACCATCCCCCCTCCCTAAGGGGAATGACTCATTTATCTTACCATTAACCAACTCCTTCAACTCCATCAATGGTTGATAAATGTGTTGCTTAGACTTCACCTCAACCACGAAAGACGATTCAGAGTTATGATAGACCACAAAGCCACCATTTGAAGATTTTTCCAATCTAACACCCAATCTAGACAACATATGAACATCTTTCACTAGGTCTTTCTTGTCTTCATCTACCTGAGAAACACCACCCATGGTCATACGACTTAGAGCATCCGCAACCACATTGGCCTTGTCGGGGTGGTAGAGAACACTCATGTCGTACTCTTTCAACCATTCCAACCACCTTCTTTGTCGGAGATTTAACTCTTTTTGAGCAAACACATATTGAAGACTCTTGTGGTCGGTATACAAATCAACATGCACACCATACAAGTAATGCCTCCATAATTTCAAAGTAAACACCACGACCGCTAATTCAAGATCATGCATTGGGTAGTTCTTCTCATGCACCTTAAGTTGTCTAGAAGCATGAGCTACTACTTTCCCATGTTGCATAAGCACACACCCAAAGCCCACTCGGGATGCATCAGAATATACAACGAAGCCCTTGGTACCCTCCGATAAGTTCAATACTGGAGCGTAGGTAAGCCTCTCTTTCAAGATTTGGAAGTTTCTTTCAAATGCCTCCAACCACTCAAATTTCACCTTCTTCTGGGTCAAGGTACTTAAGAGAGATGCAATGGACGCAAAACCATCCACAATCCTCCTATAATAACCCACTAGACCCAAGAAATTCCTAATGTCAGTTGGAGTCAATGGCCTAGAACAATTTTCACCTCCTCGGTTATCATTGGATCAACCTCAACTCCATCACTAGAGATGATATGACATAGAAACGCCACCGACCTCAACCAAAACTCACATTTGTTATACTTGGCAAATAGATGGTTATCCTTAAGCACTTGTAATACCACCCTCAAGTGATCCATGTGTTCACCTTCATTTTTCGAATATACAAAGATGTCGTCAATGAACACAATGACAATTGAATCTACGTAACTTCGAAACACCCTATTCATTAGATTAATAAACGCCGCCGGGAAATTAGTGAGACCAATGGACATTACTAAGAACTCATAGTGAGAATATCTTGTCTGTAATGCCGTTTTTTGTATATCCTCACCTCTCACCCTAAGTTGGTGATACCCTGACCTCAAGTCAATCTTAGAAAAGTAGCTTGCCCCTTCGAGTTTATCAAACAAGTCGTCAATCTGAGGGAGATGATACTTGTTCTTAATAGTTACTTTATTGAGTTGGCGATAATCAAAACACATTCTAATGGACCCATCCTTATTCTTAACAAACAATACTGTAGCACCCCATTGATAAATACTAGGTCTAATGAAGCCTTTATCTAGTAAATCTTTGAGTTGAGCCTTCAACTCTTTGAATTCTGCTAGAGCCATCCGATAAGGAGGAATTGAAATGTGGATGGTATCCTGTAGCAAGTCAATACAAAAATCAATTTCCCGTTCAGGAGGGATTTTGAGAAGTTCATTAGGAAAGACCTTCGGAAATTCTCTCACTACGGGGACTATATCAATTGGAGGATTTTCGGAGTCTAAATCTTCGACTCTTACAATATGGAATAAACACCCTTTTGAGATCATCTTACAAGCCTTCATACAAGAAATAGTACGACCTCTAGGAATAGAATTTTCCCCCTTCCACTCTAAGACGGGTTCATTTGGAAAATTGAACTTAACAACTGTAGTTCTACAATCAATGGAAGCAAAACAATGATGCAACCAATCCATACCCAATATGACATCAAAATTGACCATATCTAGTTCTAATACCTCAACATCAGTAACTCTATTGGGCAACATTATAGGACAATCTCTATATACCCTCTTTGCAACAACTGACTCACCCACCAGGGTGGACACCATAAAAGGTTCATTCAAGATATCGGGCAAAATATCAAACTTTCTAGCTACCAAAGGAGTAACAAATGATAGGGTAGCACATGGATCAAGTAAAACATATACATCAATAGAGAAGACTTGTAACATACCAGTCACCACGTCAGGAGAACTCTCTTGTTCACCCCTAGAGCAAAGTGCATAAAAGAGATTCTTCTTTGGAGGATCCTCATTAGAACCACTAGATTAAGCTTGCCCACTACCTTGGTTTTGACCCTTCAAGTTTGGGAAATCCTTCACCTTGTGGCCACTCTTTCCACAACTAAAGCAATTGTCCGTCCCAATGAGGCAATCACCATAATGGTTCTTGCCACACTCTCCACAATTTGTCTTCTTGTGTGGTGAACTAGTACCCCCTCCCTTTTTAGGCATCGGGTTATACAACCTCTTTTTGAAACTAGGCTTGTCTTGGATATCAAGCCTACCTTTTGAAAAAACACCATCAAATGACTTTGCCCTATTGGAATCTCTACTCTTACTTTAACCCTTATCTCCTCCACTTATTGAGCATGAACCATGAGACAAGAAATGTTCATATTATCATGTAGCATATCCGAACGACATTCTTCTTTCAAATCATCAGATACTCACGTCACAAAGCCGCTCATCTCATCTGTCGGTTTGAAAACCAAAGAAGGAGCATATTTTGAAAAAGTAGTACATTTCAAAGAGTAGTCAAGCACACTCATACCTCCTTGACGAAGGTTGATGATTTCTTCAACCTTAGATTCCCTCTTTTCTCTTGGGAAAGAACCTATCAACAAAAGCCTTCTTGAAAATCATCCATGTCACAGGACCACCCCTCAAAGGCCTATTATCTCTCCGTTGAATGTACCAAGTTTGGGCCACGTCCTTGAGTTGGTAGCTGGCTCACTCGGCCCTTTCACTAGAAGTCAACCCCATAGCGTAGGATTTTCTAGACTTCATCAATGAACTCTTGGGGGTCTTCCTCCAGTTTGACCCATAGAAAGGAGGGGGATTCATCCTTGTGAAATCCCTCAAGCGGGAGGCCATGATGCAAACATGTTGGATTCATCGGGGTACCACCTCCCGGTATCTTGAGCTGTCATGGCTTGATCTTGAGTAGTGACGGCTTGTGCTTGTGTAGTAATGGCTTGGGCAATTTGGAGAAACGTTGCCCTTATGTCCCCATCCAATAAGGGCGGAGGATTTGCCGGAGATTGATCATCATTAGAAAATGCTTCGGAGGAGGATCTTGATTGCCTCGAGGAGGAGCTCCTGCATGGTCAATCTCTACATCAAGTCTTCGAGCAGTTGTTCTCCGAGTATTCATACCTATAACCACCATACAATGTTTAGGTGAAAGCACAAATAAAGTAGACTCTAGAGGCACGACATTGGATTTCCAAGAAAATGAGAATTTCCTAAGCATAAAATAGTTTCATATTCAGAAGCATGGCCGCTTCACAATTATGAATAAGACTCTACATAGACGTGGTTAAGTAAGACATTGACTCTAATTATATTCAAACTCATGCTCTGATACAAGTTTGTCACATATGGGGAGCACCCCCTAGAAGTAACCGGTGTCGTCTTCCTCGAAGAGGATTAAGACTAACCTCTTACCATTCGTCATTACATTTCATAGGATAAATTAGCGGACAATTTTAAACTTTTTAACTACTTCTATATTGAGGTTTACTTAGACCTCTCGCTTACAAATAATATAAAATTAGCGCGTATACATAGACTCCTCGTATAGGAAGCACTACATAGGCTTCTACTTTTATTGCATGTAATATATATATATATATATATATATATATATATATATAAAAGATATAGCATTGTCTTAAAAACAGATGTCTCATATCATAACCATCTAAACAAGATTATAACAATTGGGCATAGCCCATACATCAATATAGTAAAAGCCACATATAGGCTATACAATCTTTAGTACTCAAATGAAAGGAAATTAACATATTTTCTTTAAGACTAATCAATATCTAAATCTAGAAAATGGCATTGTCCTCGAAGTGGTAAGGACGTAACCAACTTGGGGAATGAGAATCCTAGTCTTCCTTCAAATGTCGTCACAAGCCCTTCAACGACCGGTACCTAAAATGTTGGGACAAAGGGAGAAATCGGGGATAGCACATCACTTGTACTTAGTATGGGCACATATGCACACACAACATAGAAATCATGCTAAAAAGGGCATTGGTTCAAAATGCTAATTTACTTTGAAAAGCCTCATGCACATACAAGAACCCATATAAATCAATTAGCACATAACTCTTAAAGTCAAGACCATATACAACACAGGACCAACATCATCAAGTATAGTTAAATAAACATATATGAGAGTTCATAACATCATAATACAATCAAGACCCTCACCCTTAACCAGTAATTTAGCCTACAAGTGCAATGACCAAGTAAATCCCCATAACCCTACTTAATAAAGTAAGCCAAACAAATGACTATATGCGATGCCTAACTTCACATAACACGTCATCAAGAGTAATCCTTCTCATACTTTAGCAATATAGACCATAGAGAATCAATAACATGTAAATTCAACATATACATAATAGTAACTTTATAATATCATAAGAACATAAGAACCACTTCCTAACTCTTCCCTCAAGGCAAACTAGTGCAAGGCATAGGTAGAGTCCCATACCCCTACCTAAGCTAACTCAATCCTCTTAAGTCACACTAGTTAGTGTTTACTCCATTACTTCATTTTACTTTTGGGAACACTTGTCTTAACCGACATAGACCACAAGAGCTAAGTGTTGAATCCGGTGTTGTAAAACCTTACACCAATGGAAGGTGTCTACTGGCCAAAGTAGTACCAAACATGAACATAGCATCTAGGTGGATCCACTAGCTAGTATTCCTATGGTAGCAACATAGTTTATGGAGCTTGGGGTTGTCATGGAAGCATCACCCTATTTCCTTTTTGGACATGAGGCTATCCACCCCATGAGAACCATGGTGAACCCTACCTTCCCTCCTTGGGAAGGCGTCACCCCTCACCTACAAGTTCACTCGATGCTAAGCTAGAGTCTCTTTTGAAATGTATTTAAGCCCCTATTAATCATCATAGCTTAGTTAAGGTCATAGGATCTACCCCTTATATAGTCATCATTATAGCTCAATAAAAATTGCATTAGTATTGTCCTTTCATTATAATTCATACATGTGAGGTTAGCACATTTTACATAATCACATTATGATAAGGCACGTAGGTAAGTCATCACCATACTAATATCATTAAATCTTAGCCAACAACTCACAAGCCATAAATCAGGACATTTCAATTCAACATCATACCAACCCTAATCAATCTTATCATAATGTATACTTTGACATAACTTCATCACTAAACACAAGTAATCATTATTGAAGTAAACGTTAGAATAATAAAGACTTACCCAATCTCCTTAAAAAGTCATCATCATGATCTACTATCAACCAACCAATTTCATCCAATAATAAATGTAATAACATTATTCAATAGTAATTAACACAATAATAACGTCAATTGCATCATCCCTATCCCAATTAACTTCAATTCATAACATAGAGTTAATGGGAATAAGGTTCATCATGAATTTTACAAGAAATAGATCCAATTCCAACAATACATTACCATAGGCAATCCATAGATTTATTAGAATAGATAAAACAAGTCTAACAACCAATACATTCATCAATTCCATCAATTCATCAACAAGATCCAAGATTTGGGGAAATTGGGAAAAGGGACATGATCTATATGAAATTGCATTAATTAACATTAATTAACCAATAATCTACACTTAATTAGTCATACAAAATCACAATTTATCATCAATTTGATATTTATAAGAAAACCCATTAGAATAGTAATCCACGAAATTCAAGTTAAATACTAGAGAAATTGGTCTTCTTCTTTAAGCTTTGTTTTGGGAATTTGGTTTATGTGAGTGAAAAATGACTTAAAACTGACCCTTAGGCTATATATAATCACCCCCTAAATTACCCAAAAGACCCCTCAGTTAATTGGGTCTTTTTGTGAAGTCAAAATGCTTAAAATATGATTTCCACGAATCTAGGAAGTGGTTGCACGTGTTGCGAGACAACTT
This sequence comes from Solanum lycopersicoides, assembly GCA_022817965.1. Taxonomy (NCBI): domain Eukaryota; kingdom Viridiplantae; phylum Streptophyta; class Magnoliopsida; order Solanales; family Solanaceae; genus Solanum; species Solanum lycopersicoides. The sequence goes on along the minus strand of CM040621.1, from coordinate 53,236,826 downwards.
TTTCCACTCCACGTGTCAGCTGTGCTTCGCGCAGTGACCCTCAAATTCTGGCTGCCGTAAGCTGCTTTGGCAGCTTGCTCGCCAAGGTTTGGGTCCTCCTCTTGGACCCTTCGAGAGGTCCTCGGGGAGTTGTTACTGGACGTTTGGACCCTTTGTACTACATTGTACCTATTTAAAGTATTATGTATAAGTTTTGGACTTCATATGACCCTCCCAAACCTTTACCAAACATAGCGACGTCAAGTAGTTTGATTTTTTCTAGTTTCCAGAAGTCATGGACGTTTCTTAACTCCTTGCCTCTAAAACTTCCTAAATTGTTTATAAATATTATTTTAGGCTTAGAAAAAGTTTATTAAGGTTTAGTTCATCATGTGAGGCTCTAGCTTAGGTCATGGACTTTCGTAGTATTACAAATTCAATTCACAAAGGCTCTTACCAATAGCTATAAACATCATTACAACCCAATGGTCAAACCATACAATTTATCTAACAAGATACAATATGGATATCACTAAATAGAGGCATCCTATATACAATTCCAACATAATTCATACATATATCAATAGGCCATTAGAATCTACATAAGAATCCAATGCTATTAAGTCATGATCAAATTACCCATATTAGAGCATAAATTGGAAATGATGATTTGCATAGGTTAAAAGAGATTTTAGATTTAAAACATTGAATTAACATCAATTCTATCATAAAACATTGATTCAAATCCTTTATGAAAGAACCCATGGCTAGAATTCAAAATAGAAGATTTCAAGTTTTGATCATCTTTGATAGCCATTTGAAATTGGCTAATTGAATAGAAGAGGATTCAAGGATGAAACACCATACCTTAATTGGAAAAAATCCACGAAAATTAAGAAGATACAATCGAGAAATCAAGCTCCTAGCCTCAACCTTTCTTCAAGTTTCAATGCAGTTCTAGATGATTCTATTTGGGGTCTTGGTTTTCTATTTTCAATAATAAACTCAACTTTAGGATCTACAATTAAAAAGTAACTTAAAATACCAAAAAGATACCTGAAGTAACCTCCCAATATATTTTTAGGATGCTAGGTAAGTTTACCAAAGTGACCCTCACTTGACCGAGACACATATAGAAAATATGCAGATGCCAAACGACGGACTAAACAACGGACCTTTGACTAAACGACGGGCCGTACTGGGACTCCATCGTTTTAGTCAGAGAGGGACATTTTGTGGGATTAAGCTCCCACTCCAAAGTGTGGAGCAACGTCTCCCATCAACTAGGCATCGATTTGACAAAGGGGTGTCGATGGCCTTCGTTGGTTGAGACTGTTTTGGATAGTTTTGAGAAACAGGATGGGTCCTCCTCAAGGACCCTAAGGGTGCTCCTTGGGGAGTCTTGACCAAACGTTTCAACCTAAAACTAGTTTGTCTAGATGTTAGGGACCTCTCCAATTAATTTGAGCCCAAATGAACAATTAAAACATACAAAGACACCCTAGAACACACAAGCACGTCTCAAGGCTAACTTTCTCACGTCATGGACGTTCTTGGACGTGTGACTTCCATACTTTTTCAAACATAAAATACTGCCTCAAAAAACTATAATTATCCATTTTAAGACCTCATAACTCATGAAACACTTGTTAGGATCTAGTTTCACCAAGTTTGTTTTTAGGGGCGTTACATTCTCCCCACATGGACATCATTAGTCCTCGAATCACACTTGCTACATTTTTTTAAAACTTTCAAGAGTGAAGACTCAATACTAGAAGATCATAACCATAACACACTATATATAATACAAATAGATAGGAGGAACATCAACTCCACATAACAAAGTGACTCAAAACACCACAAGAAAGCAGGGACTACATCTACAACTCATCATGCAATAAGACTCACATTTTAATTTCATATAGGAGGAACTTCCTTCTCCACCCATTATCATGCTCATATACATCATTTATATGTACCATACAACGAATTCCCATGAAAGCACAATTTAGTGAAAATTCCCAATACTTCACAGTAAGCATGCTCACCATTTTATCATATGCAACTTTTAAACAATATATTATGAAGGAATGAAATATGAGAGACAAAATAATATAGAATAATTTACCACATAAACATAACCTCATAAAATGCACAATGCAAGAAGATCAATGAAATTCATTTTCACTTAGACTCCTAGACAAATGCAACATACTACTATCAAGTTCTACTCTTTGCAATATAATATGAAGGCATGACAATATGAGAGACAAAATTATATAGACTCATTTTACCACATAAACATAACCTCATGAAATGCACAATGCAAGAAGATCAATAAAATTCATTTTCACTTAGACTCCTAGACAAATACAACATACTACTATCAAGTTCTACTCTTAAGCTTGAATAGAATAGAAGAGAATAGACAAAAATCTACTACACAAATACTCATCATACTCCTCACTTAGAAGGAACACATAAGAAGTAAAGAGATAAAGCTAAAATTTACTGGCATCTTCAACCGAATTTGCACTCTTAGCTTGGAGAACATAGAAACGATTCCTCTTTGGTGCACCAACATCCGGAGCATTAGGAGGAACTTGCTTTGGTCTCTTACTCTAGCTGCAATAGTAGGACAATCTCTCACCTTGTGATCATCGTTACCACAACGAAATCAACAGCCAGCACCGGCTAAACACTTCCCAAAGTGCTTCTTCCCACAGGTAGAACAAGTAGGCTTAACCACTTAGGAACTACCACCACTCTCAAGCTTGACCTTAGGAGCACTAGTCCCATCTTTATTTAGAGACCTCTTCTTAAACCTAGGTGGTTTTGCTCATCGTATCTAACTCTCTTGAAATTCTTTGTGATCTTCTAAGTTTGGACTATTCAATGGCTTTATGATACACCATAAGCCTAGACAAGTTCATGTCATTATAGAGCATGGCCGTGCGACACTCTTCTTTCACAAGGTTGGCAACACCGGTCAAAAATCTACTCATCTCATCCCTTGGGTTAGACACCAAGGATGGAGCATACCTAGACAACGAATTCCGGCGAAATACAAGATCTACGATGAAATTTTCCTGTTAAAAAGAAGATCTCTCTTCTTCTTCATTCTCAAGAGGAATGCTGAACTTTAAAAAATACTCTTCAACACTCATGTCACCTTGCCTAAGGTTTATGAACTCCACAACCTTTACGTTCTCCTTTCACGGGAAAACTACTTTCATAAGAAAGCCTCCTTAAAGTCTTCCCACTATATGTTACCTGACTCAACCGGCCTATTATCTTTCCATTGAGTGTACCACAATTGATCAACTTCCCTCAATTGGTATCAAGCCAACTCCGATTTCTCCCTAGAATTCACCCCCATGACATTCAACACCCTGTACACATAATCTGGAAATTCTTGGGGATCCTCTCCCACCGTAGAACCAATGAAGATAGGAGGATTTATCCTCACAAAGTCCCTCAACCTAGAGGTCATGGTACTCTCAAGAGCATTCATCCTAGGCCCAACTTCTCTAGTCACTTAAGACATCATGTCTCGGGCTAGGGTAAGGAGGGCCTCTCTAATCTCACCATTAGTAATTTCTAAGTAACCACCGAAACCTCATCCCCTTGACACACATTAGGTACTTGCGCACCTCGTGGAGCTTGTCCACTTTGGGAGCTTGTTCACCTCGGGGATGAATTCCTCAATAACCACCTCATCATCAACTCTCATAGCTAGTGTCCTCCTCGTATTCATCTTCTATAAACATAAGAGAATATATTAAGAAACGACACTTATAACTTTTAAGCTCTACGACACAACACAAGTATAGAGAAGAAGGGAAACTCTATCCTCATATAGTCTCTCGCTCATGGACGTGTCACGACTCACAGCAATGAAAAAGACTCTACCAGACGTGGCTTTAATGAGATTTGAATATTCTAGAGTATTTAATAATCTTCTGCTCTAATACAAAGTTTGTAGCGACCTGAGAGTATATGGTAGAAGAAATGGTATACTCAAGTCGATACACGACGTACTCTACCTTTTAGGAGGTCTTGTAAAAGCCAATAGACATCATTCATTGCATAATATACATGAAAAGTAGTACGGAATTATAACGTTTCACAAAAATATCTCAAATATCTTTCATAGAAAACGTAGGAAATGCAAAGTCTCATAGTAGCCACCTTAGACTCATGAATATCTTTGGGTCACCAACCATACATCAAAAAATAGAAAATATCAAATTATAATACAATGTCTATTGAATAGAAAAGCTAAACATAGAAATGTTCTCGAATCAATTGAGGATATACCACAACTTGCTTGAAAGTGTGTTAATATCCAAACTTCACTTCAAATGACTCCTCTCAATTGCCACCTACACATTTAGGAGTAAAACAACATATGAAATTAGCACATTGAATGTACCGATGAGGTTATATGCAATTAAATCATGTTAACATGAAATTTTCTTATAACATGCTCTTTATGCTCTTTTTGAAGAAAACTTCATAACATAAGTATAAGAACCACTTTCAACACATCAAGCTTAACATATAAGACACATTCCAAGTAATACACAATATATCATTAACATTACCTTAAACCATACAAGAATATATACTTCCCACCAAAGGTTATCGTAAGACTTACTTAAATAAGACAACAAGAGACCGCCCATACACCCTCTTCAAGCGCACCTAAATAATCCTTAAGACTACCTAATACAAGATTATTCCCTTTTCATTATATTATATCTCCACCTAAGGTTACTCCAAGATTAACCTAAGACATGAAGAGACTGCCTATACACCCTCGTCAAGCCTACCTAAGCAACCCTCAAACCTAACCTAGATAGGGATCATGTTATTCAATACACATTAGCTTAAGTCATAATCATTCATTAAGTCAATTAAGAGATATTTAATCAATTAATGACTTCACATAATGGTCTTTGATAAGAACTAGGGAACCTACATACTAGCATCATCTAAGCCTACTCGTGCCATGTATAGATAATGTCCCATTCCACTACCTAAACGTTGTAGAACTTCTCTAACACTAGAATATATCCACATGATAAGAATAGGAATTATCTGACATAGACCATACTAGCTAGGCATGGAATACAAAGTCTTACCTACTCCGATGGAGGGTGTTCTACTTCCCAATGGTCGAACTAGGACACATCCCGTATAGGCACATGATTAAGGAATATCAAGGGTTTCTTTGTACTCTAGTATTATCATAAGTAAAGTCACTCCCCAAGAATATTATCTCGGTGCTAGCCTTTGTTCTCATAGAGTAAGTGTAATCATAATACACACGATGGGTCAACTAGGGATGCCACTCAATGGTCGATAAGGATAGCTCAATGACTTTCTTACAGATCGTTTCATGTACTTCCAGCCAACCTATCCCTAAGTCCATCATTCACACAAGAAGGATACCGTTACAACTTTCAACTTCAAGGATATGTCAACCTTCTTTCTATATTGAAGGTTCCAAGTTATGTGACCCTCTTTACATATTCAGGGTCATTTACTAGTCATACTTTGAAGGGCACCATCATAGGTTTATCGATCCTAGACTTTCGTTCAAAATTCATCCAAATACATACAAGACAAAGGTACTTAAGCCTACTAAGTCAAGATGTTCATATGCATATACTAAACATGTATCAAGTACAGGGACATAGTGTAACGTCCTTAAATAACAAACTAGGTGAAACTAGAGCCTAACGTGTGTGTCATGAGGTTATAAAGTCTTAAAATGTTTAATAATAGTGTTCTGAGGAAGTGTTTAAATTTCATAAGTGTTTGGAGGTCAAACGTCCAAGAATGTCCAAGACGTTCGGATGTTTTGCCTTGAGACGTCATTGTGTGTTCTAGTATGGCTTTGCATGTTTTACGTATTTGTCTTGGTTCTAATAGATGTGAAAAGCTTCTAACATCTATACGAGTGTATTTAGGGTAGGATTGTCCGAGAACGAATCCCCAAGGACCACCCTAAGGGTCCTTGGGAGGACCCAACTTGTAGGTCAAGAATGCCAAAATAGTCCCCAACCAATGAAGGAAACGACGGAACATTGTCCATTCGATGCCTCGTCGATGATGGACGTTTACTCAGACTTATTGTGGGAGCTTAAGCCCCCAGTCTCTGACCCAAACGATGGATTTCCAGCACGACTTGTGGATGGGTCTATGGCTCGTGCATTGGTCTGTCTGTTGACACCTGCAGATTTTCTGCACGTGTCGAAGCCTAGGAAAGGGCATTTTGGGAATTTTACCTAGTATTCTAAAAATAATTTGGGCAGTTACTTAGGGGATTTTTGGTAATTTTAAATGGTTTTATAAGTCTTAAACCTTATGTTGAGTTCATTCTTAAAATTAAAAACAAAAGACCCCAGATAGAATTCTCTAGAACACCATTGGTGTTTCAAGCAAGGTGGGAACTTGGAGATTGATTTCTCTAACAAATCTTCTTCATTTTCGTGGATTGTATTTATAAAGGTATGGTGTTTCATCCTTGAACTCTCTTTCTTCAAGGAGCCAAACTTCAAAGTATTTTCCAAGACTTCTCAAAAGAAGAATTCTCCTATTTTGATATCTAGACATTGATTCTTGCATAAAACAATTTGAATCAATGATTTATGATATAATTGATGTTAATTGAATGATTTCAATCAAATTCCTTATGAACCCATGCAAATAATTTAATCCTTATTTTGTCTATATTAGGGCAATGTGATCATAGCTCTATTGTATTGATTTGTTGTATAGATTACTTTCGACTATTGAATTATGTAAGAAGTATGTTAGAATTGTATATAGGTTGTCTTAATTTGAAGAATTTCATATTGTATTATGTAGAATCTTTGTATAGTTTGATTATTTGTTTTAATTGGTGATTATGGTTATTGGTAAGAGCATCTGTATATTGAATTTGTTGAAATGGCTAAGAATTGGAGGTGTTGATGTTTGAATGGTTGTATGTTGATCTAACCTCTTCTAAATTGTGTTGTATAGGTTTTCCAATTGTGATTATTGGTATGGTCCACTTATGGTGGCGGTGCTTATGTGCTATAATTGTGAAAAATTATGGCCTTGTTGGCATTACTTTATGAATTGTGATATTATCATGTTATAACTTGGATTTTGATCATTATGAAGGTCTATATGACTTATGTGTATATGTTAAGTAAAAACATGAGTTCTTCTAGTTGATGGTATGTGTGTCTTGTTGTGGTAGACCTATGTCCCTATACTGGATACATGAAGAATATGAATATGATTGTTGACATAGTAGGCTAAAGCACATTTGTCTTGTATGTGTATGTATGATTTAAATATGACCTTTAACATAGTTAAAAGGGTCATTAATGTGGAACCTTCAAACTAGATAGAAGGTTATGATATCCTTCAAGTTGAAAATCGTAATTGTATCCTTCTTGTGTGAATGATGGACTTATGGGTAGGTTGGCTGGAACGGCATGAAACTATCCTTAAGAAATTTATGAATCTATCCTAGTAACCATTGTGTGGCAGCCCTAGTGGACCCATCTTTGGTAAAGTGTATTATGATTTGGTTATGACTACTATATGGTACCTCTTCATATGACCTTGTGATTGAATTAGTCTATGAGAATAAAGGCTAGCGTCGAGTGAGTATTCTAGGGGAATGAATCTACTTAAGATGAGACTAGAGTATGTAGAAACGCATGATATTCATTAACAATGTCACTACATGGGATGTGTCCTAGTTCTACCCTTGGCAGGTAGAACACCCTCCATCGGAATAGGGTAGACTCCAGATTCCATGATTAGCTAGTATGGTCTATGTCGGTTAATGCCTATTCTCATCATGTCAGATACATTCTAGTATTGGATAAGTTCTACAACCTTTAGGTAGTTGAATGGGACGCTATCTAGAAATGGAAGTTATAGGTTTTGAAGATGCTAGTATGTAGGTTCCCTAGGTCTTCTCCAACACCATTATGTGAAATTCCTTAATTCTTGGATCTCTCTTAAATGTCTCAATGAACATAGTGACTTAAGTTAAATGCATGTAAATGAAAAGGTACTTATCTAGAGTAGTTTTTAGGATTGCTTAGGTAGGCTTGAAGATGGTGTATGGGCGGTCTCTTCATGCCTTACTTAGATGAGTCTTAGAATAATTCTAGGTAGGGAGTTTAATTGATGAAATGGGAATAATCTGTCCTGAGGTAGTCTACATGATCAGTTAGGTGTGTGTGAAGGGGTTGTATGGGAGGCCACTTCATAACTTACTCAAGTGAGTCTGAGGATAACCTTTGGTAGGAGAGTCTCATACGCATATGTTTTGAAGTGTTGTTAATACTATAATGTGGATTACTTGGAAATATGACTTATATGTGTTTATGATGACTTGGAGTGGTTTCTTATACTTATGTTATGAGGTTTTCTCCAAAAAGAGCATGTTTTATACAAATGTCATTTTACCATGGTTTTAATTGCATGTCACCATACTTAGTGCATTCTAATGTACTTATTCCATATATTTTGTCTTACATATAAAGGTGTAGGTGGCAATTGAGAGGATTTGTTGATGTGAAACTTTGATACTAGCATTCATTCAAGGAAGTTGTGGTATGTCCTCAATTGATTCGAGGACATAACTATGTTTACTTTTCTTATTAATGACATTGTATTAGACTTTGTTATTTCTATTGATGTATGGGCCTTGACACAAGATCTTCATGTGTGTAAGATGCTACAAGAGACTTAGCCTTTTTACTATGTTTCTATAAAAGAGATTATGAAGTATTATTAGATCTTTTCACAGGTCATGGCCCCTTAGACGATTTGTGGTCTCATCCGTTGTTAAAATTCTAGTGACCAAGTTTGATTAGGACACTTTTTAAACATTCTGATTTTTAATTATTAGGTCATTTTTGAACACTATTGATTATCTTAGTTTTTACGAAGCAAAAGATGATTATTACTCTTAGTTTTTAGATTTTGATTTCGAATTCACGTGATCAGTTAACGTTTTGATTTCAATTATCAGATTAAGAAAATTTTGGTGTTGATTTACCAACTATTGTCGTGAGAAATTTTGAACAGGTTTTCATTCTCCATTACCGTTTCTTTACATAAAAGCATGAGTGTCTAAACACCATGAGTGGGTTTGTGGATTCTACGATGATATTATAGTTGTTATTCTAAAAAATGAGTAAAAGGGTAATCTTTGCTTACAACTTTCAATGTAATTTTAGTCTATTGAGTGAACGCATAAGGCAAGCCTGTATCTGGTATTTTTTCGAGAGAAAAACACCAGTTAGGAAAAACCACAACTAAATTAACAAATTGGAATTAAAGTTGAAGTTTGAAAGAAGAAACCGTTAACACCATGTCAATGTAAGCGAGGTTTAATGTTAAGAAAACTTTTAGTGCTAGAGAATAGAAGTGAATGTTATCTGATTAGTCTTACAAGCATTAGATAAAGTCAAGTCACAAATGTTCTATCAACATGGATTTGCGTAACACTCAAATTACATGATATCATTAGAACTGTTGTCATTGAACTCAAACCTGGTTTCTCTAAAGTAACTGAATCAACATTTCATCATTGTAGTTTGTTAAGTGTAACTATTAACTTTGATTGCCGTATTTGGAAACTATCAACTTTCAACTATACCTAATTTACTCTCCATCATTATCTGTTAGGAAATAATAACAACATTCGGATAAACTTATAGTAAAACCTTATCTATAAAAGAAAATCTTTGTGGGATCGACCTCAACTCAAGTCGAGTTCTTTAAATTGAAAGCGACCGTTAACATTTCTTATTTGAAATTTAAGTTAGGACGCATAAAATATTGGCACCGCTGCTCGGGAATTTCAATTAAGATGCATTTTACTAGCTTTTATTTGATTTTTAGCTATATTTCCCAATTTTCCATTTGTTTTCTGTTTTTGTCTCTTTCAGGTGAGCCTGTTTGTGCATTCCCAACACCAGAAGCAAAGGAGCCCCATTGCTTCCTTAAGACCCTGAGTTTCAAAACACTGTTCACAAGATGGTTAATGCACAGGAATTAGTGGCTTATTGACTTATACTATTCTTGGAGACTTAAGTAGATGCTGCAAAGAATGTTCAACAAACTGCAGGAATTAACCAACCTAGGACAGGTATTCCTCAAAATGCTAGGGTCAATAAACCTAGGGTAGTAAATGATAACATATGGGTGGAAGGATTAGTCCCACCTCACCGCTAGCCAATATCCCAAAGGGGAAGAGCTCATCATCAAATTCAAATGATGTATGAAGAAGATGACGCTGACTTGGATGGAGATGGAGTTATTGGAGCTATAGTGTTAACTACATTACCTCCAGGTGCAAAGTTTACAATCACCAGTACTATGATCAAATAGTTGAACCTTAAAGGAGTGTTTAGGGGTGCATCTGGTGATAATGCAAATAAGCATCTGATGAACTTTGTGGGAATATGTAAGTCACAGGAGATTCCAAGAGTCAACCAAACAGAAATGAGGTTGCGGCTGTTTCCATTATATCTTATTGGAGAGGCAACTAATTGGTTGAACGAGATACCAGATAACTCCATACGAACATGGAGTGAATTGAAAGAAGTTTTCCTCGAACGATTGTTCCCAGAATCAAAAGAACTGCAGAAAAAATATGAAATAAGTACTCATAAGCAGTCACTATAAAAAAGAATGCATGACACTTGGTGGAGATTCAGCCAAAATCTTAAGAAATTCCCTAACCATGATCTTACCTAAAGGCATCTTAAATAGGTCTTTTATTGATCTCTTAATTATGTTACTAAACTTGTTGTTGATGCAGTTTTTGGAGGATCTTTTATAGGAATTCATTTGCAGAAAGCATAAAGCTATTGGATAAGGTCCCCAAGAATAACAAAGCATGGTACACTAGAGATGCATAGGTAGGGGAGCTTGAGTGTACATTTGAGCTTTCAGTTCAAAAGAGAAAGAGAGAAGAAGAAAGGAATCAAGATATATGTAACACCCCAGAAATTCTACGACCTAAGATAGAGCTTAACCTGATGAATTTTGACATAAAAAGGGGTAACTACAGCCCCAAGAGTTCGGGGAAAGAGTGTTGGAAGTTTGTAGGTATTAGAGATGAAAAACGAAGAAAAGATTATGACATGCAGAATTTAGGAGTGATCACGCGTCGTGCGCCTTGCCCCAAATCTTTAAAGTCCAAACAACGCGACGTGGATCTAACACGAGGTCTTCTTCCTCAAAAAGATGTTTCAAAATGATAAATAGGGCATGGTGGCGCGTCGCGGACCCATCTTAAAATTTTTAATAAATCAGGATTTAATGAAAAGTGAAGTTGGACTTCTATGTTAAAGACAAACTAGTGTAGGAGTCTTTTTGGTGGGTAATATATATTGTTTTTGGTAATTTTTCAAAAATTCCCCAACCAAAAACACAACCACTCAATGGAAATAAAAAATAAATAAATATAGAAGCTCTTCCTTCTCTATAGTTCTCTGTCTCCTCAAACCACCGTTGAAGATCATTGGAGCTCCAAGAAGAGGATTAATTTTTAAAGATTTTAACTTCAATTTCATGGGTAAGTCTTCATTAAGGTATGAATTCTTTCACTCTTGGGTTTCCTTCCCCAAGATGTTCCTTTAGAGACGATTTCAAAATCCCCCCAAATCAAGGGTTTTTCTCTACACATGGGTCTTCTTTGAAAAACATTATTATGAATATATTATGATTAATTATGATTATTTAAGATTGTTTAGGTGTATAATGATGAGTAATTGTTGTTTTTCACATGAAATTCCCTTGGACACATGCTCTTCCCCTATTTCGTAAATCTTGGGTTTGAATTAGTGAATTGGTTGAAGATGATGCATATATCAATTGTTATATTTGTATTAATTGTGTAATTACTTCATGAATCATCTTATATGATGTATTGTTTAGGTGTTTTACCTAATATTTAAAGATCTATGAATTTCCCTCTTCTCTTAACCCTAACTATTTAATTACGTTGATTAATGATTAGAGGTGACGTAATTGAGTATGTTCATGTGTAATTAACTATTGTATTATGATTATAATTGATTTGATTTATAAATATCATGGGATCGGGATAATGTCTTGAAACGGTATCTTGGAGCGCATTGATAAGACCTTCAAGGTCATGAACATGCTATTGTTTTATTTTTTGTTTATCTTTGGTAAGGTTGACTAATTAAAAATGAATGATGAAGTTATGAATGTATGATAATGCTATGAATGTGATGTTTGTGAGATGATTATCGGCTTGGAAATGTGATGGATTAAAGGTAATTCCCATGTGCATCGTATTACTATGTTTTGAAGTAATGTTCTCATTTGATGTTGGTTTGTGATGAATAGACTTTGTAATCCTAAAACCTATGAGATATGGACGTGTTATATGAGGGGTTAATCTCCTAAGACCTATGTTATGAACTTATGTTTAAAATACTTAAAGAAACATCAAAAAGAAAATTTAGCTTAGCACAAAGAGGATATGCATGAGAGGGGTCTCTTCACGAGGAAGCTTCCCCCGATATTCTCATGGGATGGAAATTAAAAATCAAGAGGGTTTATAGTAACAAAATACTTATCCCTTAGCTATGAATCCCACATAGGATGTAGCTAGTGGATCCACCAAGATTCTATTATGAATGTTGATGTCTACCTTTGAAAGTAGGTTTCCTCTTTTCAGTGTGAGGGGTTTACACCGGATTCCATGTAGCTCACATGGTCTATGTCGATTATGGCGAATTTTCCCGAATGTTGAATTGAACGAATGAAAGTAAGAAGATGAACACTACTACTTAAGAGGTGTTTCTTAGTTTAGGTAAGGGTATGAGACTTTACCTATACATTGCACAAGTGGACCTTGAGGGGAATTCTAGGGTGGGTTCATTATGTACGTATGTTATCAAAGATATGCATTACATTGGTCTCATATGATATGTATGATGTTTGTTTCACTTGATATTCATGATGTTGGTCTAAATTGGTATGCATGGTATGGACTACACTTTTTATGATTATGTATGAGGTAAAATACAATGCTTGTGGGCCCTTTGTTTGTTTACTTAGTTTATGTGGGGCTATGGCGCTTCGCATACACATTGCACTAGTAGACTTGGATTGGGGTTATAAGTAAGGTCTTGTGATGTAATGATAAAATGGACTATATATATTAAATGTTAACTATTTGATTTATTATTATGTTACTCTTGAACATGAACACAAATATGTCTTATTGTAGTTTTGATATGGACTTGTATATGTTCTTGGAATGCGCATAAATGCTTCTAAAGTGAACTTAGCATGTTAATAATTAAACGTCCCTTTGTGAATGTTTCCAAATGTTTTACTTGCAATTTTTTCCATACTAAGTACATGTGGTTTATACTAGCTCATATCTCTTCTATTTATACATAAATATAGGTTCGGGCCATTAAGGTTATTCAAGGCCATTTTCTCAAGAAGCTTGAATTGTTTCACATGTTGGAGAGTCCTCATGTCCAAGGAAAAAAACCCTATGATTCTAGCTTTAGTTGTTTTGCTTATGTTGAAACACATTGTTCTAATTCTCCTATTTCCAGGACTATGTTGTATTCATTTTATAAGACCTGTAATGATGTAAGGGCTAAGTCCCCAACTTTCCTACACTTATGTTTAGATGGAAATGTGAGACAAGTTAGTTTCTATTTTGATATATGAAGTGAAGTTGAAATTCAAATGAAATTTATTAAATTTCCACAATTATTCTATTTATGATGCAATGATGAATGCTAAGGGCTTTTATAAGACCTCTTCGAGAACGGAGACGACGATTACGACTAGGGGGTCCTCTCGGGTCGTGACAACATAGCACATATGTGGACACAAATAGATTTGCTCACAAAGAATATTGTAGCCAAGTCTTAAAAGGTAAATGTTGTGGAACAGTTGAACAAGTGTGAAGACAATGATGTTTACCTTGACGAGGAAGCTAACTATCCGGGGAAACAAAAAGGTTTCTGGAATTATAACACACAAAATCAAGGTTACTATTCTTGAAATGCAGGTCAGATATATGCTAGGGAGGGTCAATATGATAGGACAACTAATAGAGATTAGGTAAACTTGCAAAATAGAGATGGGTATAGGAATGGGCGCAGTTGTGTATATGTACCTCCATGCAATAGAGACCGGGCAAATGCAAGTTCTAGCGGGTCTAATCTTGAGGAGATGATGGCTAAGGTGCTCTAGAAGGTTGTATCAACTGATGTAGGGGTGAAAGAAATGAGACCTGACTATTCGAGTATGAGTTAGTTAGTGGACTCTCACACCACCACCATTAAACAAATAGAGTAGAAGTTGGGGCAACTGTCAGCCTCACTTAATCAGAGAAAGAATGGATCAGACCTAGTGATACCATTGAAAATCCCAAGAAGGATGGACAATGTATGGTATTCGCCTCCAAAAGTGGTAAAGTTCTTTTTGACCCTATTTCTTCAACTACTAAACATTAACAAGTTTTGGAGCAAGCTGGAATAGATGAGGAAGAAACAGTGCAGGTAGATGAACCGGAAGAAGTTCAGAATAAATCACAATCTTCGAGAGGAAAAGATAAAGAAGTCAAGGAAAACCTACAATTACAACAGGTTCCCAGACCACCTCCTCCTTTCCCTCAAATCCTTAAAAGGAAAGTTGAAGATGGGAAGTTTACCAATTCATAACTCTGCTGGAACAATTGTCAGTAAAAATTCCACTGGTGAAAGCCCTGAAGCAGATGTCCGGATATGCCAAGTTCATGAAACACTTGGTTACCAAGAAAAGAGCTGTAAATCTTGATTTTTCAAACGATTTTCATCATTGAAGCGCTATTGACACAAGGTCTCTGGTTCAGGAAAAGAATGATCCAAGTGAATTAACTATCCATGCAACATTAAATCCATAAGGTTTGCAAAAATTTTATGTGTTCTTGGAGCTAGGATCAACCTGTTGCCATTAGCCACCTACGAAAATTTAGGTTTGGGATTACCAAAACCTATAGCTATGAGGTTGATGATGGCTAATAGGTGAGTTAAGAGGCTAATGGGAATCCTGTGTGATGTGCTGGTAAAGGTGGAGACTTTCATCTTTCTAGTAGATTTCATAATTTTGGATTGTGAAGTGTACTATCAAGTTCCACCATTTCGGGTAGACCATTTTTGGCAACGGGAATAGCTTTGGTGGATGTTGAGAGAGGAGAGTTGAAGTTTAGACTCAACATAGATGAGGTAAAGTTCAATATTTGCAGGTTAATGAAACAGCCACAAAATATGAATGTGGTATCTGCAATAGAGGAGATTACTGAAGAAGACATGAGAGCTCCCATAGAAGAAAGAATAGCGGTTGAAACATTAGCAGCAGTGTTGATGAACTTTGATGTTGATTTCTAGTCTAATAATGTTCATACCGTTAATGCATTACACATAACGGTAGCTCATTCTTATGCTCCCAAGAAATTGGACCTTGACTCGGAAAATAAGGCAAGCCCTCCAACAAAGCCTTCCCCTAAAGAGTTACCAGTGTTGGAACTGAAAGAATAACCCAGTCATCTCAGGTACGTATTTTTAGGGACTCATAACACTTTACCTGTGATTTTTGCTGCAAATTTAGATGAAGAACAGGTACAAGAGGTGATCATGGAGTTGAAGAGGTACAAAAGATCCATTGGATGGACTATTGATGATATATTTGGTATCCCTCCAGTTATTTGCTTAGAAAAGTTTCACCTTGAGGAAGACTGCAACCCAATTATTGATAACAAATGGAGGTTGAACCCACCTATGCAAGAGTTTGTTAAAAAAGAGAAAATCAAATGGTTAGATGTTGGGGTGGTCTACACCATTTCTGATAGCCACTGGGTTAGTCCATTGCAATGTGTTCCTAAAATGGGATGGATGATTGTGGTGGTAGACGCCAAAAATTAACTAGTCCCGCAGAGACTAACCACTTGATGGAGAGTATGCATGGACTACAGGAAGTTGAGCTAGTATACTTTGAGGGACCATTTCTCCATACCTTTCACTGACTAGATTCTTGAAACGGTTTGTAGATAAAGGTTTATACTGCTTCTTAGATGGATATTCTAATTACAACGAGATATCAATTGCTCCTAAAGATTAGGAAAACAACAACTTCATTGTCCTTAAGGAATTTCACAGTTAAATACATGCCATTTGGATTGTGTAATGCACAAGCCACTTTCAAAAGCTTCATCATGTCCATGTTTTCAAACACTATTGAGGATACTCTAGAGGTATTTATGAATGATTTTTCCGTAGTAGGCGATACTTTTGATGATTGTTTGTTGAATATTAGCAGGGCTTTAAAGATATGCGAGGAGTCCAAGTAAGTGTTAAATTGGGAGAAGTGCCACTTCATGGTAAAAGAATGCATAGTCCCTGGAAACAAGGTGTGACAAAAAGCAATTGAGGTCGACAAGGCTAGATTGAGGTAATTGAAAAATTACCCCTGCCGATGTGTGTGAAGGGTGTTCGAAGCATCCTAGGACATGCTAGATTCTATAAATTGTTCATCAAGGACTTCTCCAAAATACCACACCCATGTGCAAGCTTTTAGAGAATGCATTGAAATTTGTCTTTGATGAAGCATTGCTAAAAGCTTTTGAGTGCCTAAAAGAGAAGCTAATTTCAGTGATTATTGGCCTAGACTACGAGGAACAACTTTAGGTGATGTGCGATGCTAGTCGGACTACTTTAGGAGTTTTATTGGGATAGAAGCGCATTTAGATGTTCACTCCAATTAACTATGAAAATAAGTCGCTAAATGGGGCACATCGAAACTACAGACACTAAGTGGGCACTATTTTCTTTAGCGTATGCTTTAGAAAAGTTCAGAGTTATTTGCTGGGCACTAAAGTGATAGTGCATACAAACCATGTTGTCTTGAGATATCTCATGGAAAATAAAGATGTTAAGCCTAGTTTGATTCAATTGGTGCTTCTACTTCAAGAGTTTGATTTTGTAGTGAAAGACATGAGATGTTGTGATAAACCAGGTACCTGATCACCTTTCTAGGTTTGATACTGCAAAGAAGGAAGAAATTGAGCTTGATATAGATGATACATTCACAGATTAGCAGGTATTAGTTGTTACTCTTCATCTTATTCCTTGGTTTTCTAACTATGCTAATTTTGTGGTCAGTGATTTGATGTGTGAGGGTCTGACATATCAGCAAAGGAAAAAAGTTGGCAAGCACTTTTGGGATGAACCAAATCTGTATAGGGTGTGTCCTAACAACATAATTAGGAGGTATGTTCTAGAAGCTACAATGTTACACATTTTGGAGGCCTGTCACTCATCCCTATTTGGTGGTCGTCATCATGGTGGAGCTCGAACATCTCACAAGATAATTAGTATGGGTACTATTGGCCAATAATTCGTCACGATGCAGTTGATATAGTATGGAGATATGATGTGTGCCAAAGGAAAGGAGCTATCTCTCAGCGCCATGAGTTTCCCATGATACCCATTCTTGATGTAGAGTTGTTCGACGTGTGGGGTATTGACTTCATGGGCCCCTTTGTGAGTTATTATGGGAAAAATATATACTGGTTGCAGTGGACTATGTTTCCAAATGGGTGGAAGCGATCACATTATCTGAGAATGCTAGAAAGAGTGTTTTTGCATTCCTTAAAAAGAACATATTCTCAAGGTTTGGAACACCTAAGCCATTATCTGTGTTGTTGGTTCTCAAATTTTCAACAAGGTGTTCAGTGCACTTCTGACTATGTATTGGGTGAAACAACACAAGGTTGAAACAACTTATCACCCACAAACAAGTGCACAAGTGGAGGTCTCAAAAAGGGAGATTAAAGCAATCTTGGCAAAGACAGCAAATGCCAACAAGACAGATTGGGCAAGAAAGCTAGATGTTGTTTCATGGGCATACAAGACACATTTCAAGACACCTATTGGTATGCATACATTTCAATTGGTTTTTGTAAATGCATGTAATTTTCTTGTTGAGCTTGAGCATCGAGCACTCTTGGCATTGATGAAACTAAACCCCAGCTGGAGTGAAACAACTAACTTGAGGTTAGAGTAGATAAATGAGATGGATGAGTTCCATTTGAGATCTTATGCGAGATCAGCACTGTATGAGGAAAGGATGAAGTTATATCATGATAAGTATTTTGAGAAAAGAAGCTTCAGGCCTGGTGACTTGGTATTACTTTTCAGCTCCAAAGTGCGTCTGTTTCCAGTAAAACTGAGGTCTAAATGGTGTGAACCTTTTAAGGTCACACAAGTATTTCAATCTGGGGCTATTGAGTTAGCAAATGAAAAAGGTGAGAGATTTTAAGATAATACCCAGAGAATCAAGGCATATTTGGGTGTCCCAGAATAGGTGAACATTATAGAGTAATACAAACTTGATAAGTCTGAGTAATCAAGTATCCTGCGCCGCGCCGCGATATTAAATTATGTGCTGCTTTAGAGGCAAACCATTGTGTAATTGAATTAGATATTTTTATGTTTAGTTATTTTTATAGAGTTATTGTGTGCTGATGTGCGCACGAAGAATTAGGTGAAAAATATCAGAAACTGGTGCAAGATAAACCATGTATACAACCTCGCAGACAGTAATGCCCTTCATGGGCACTTTCACAGTTCGTAACCTTGAGGAACTTTTGAAGAGGCTACTGGAAAGTGAATGAAAAATGGTTCACGGAATGGTTCACGGTCCTTCACAGGTTGTACGGACCTTCTAGCCTCACGTGAACCCAACATATGAACATCAAGTTTCCAAGTCAACATCATGGACAGTTTCACAAACCATTGTGCCTTTCACGGGCAACTTCACGGCCGTCGTCGACTACAAGTAAGAATTTTTTTTATAGTCAGGTTCACGGACAATCTCACGGACCGTGGTGACCTTCATGGGCACGTTCAGGGTCTGTACTCTTAGACCCAATCCTCCTATTAAACCAACCCGACCCGCGCTCAACCCAATCCAAATTGGAACATATTTAATCCCCAAAACGTGCAAAGAAATAGTTTTTCCTCCCTTTCCCTATCCCATAACAGCTCTTTCATGATTACGATCCATTGCCCTCTAAATATTGGTTTGATTCCATGTATAAGCAAGCCTAATAACATTGGTTCCACGAATCAAGGTCACTCAGTCCTAGTGTTGCACACTCTCTCCGAATACTTAGTAATTTCATCCCTAAACTACAATTAATTTCTTATTATTAGTAAGTGGGGGTGAATTTTCTTAAGCATAGTCGACACTAACATTTATGAATGATAAAGTATTGAAATTGTGACTCATTTGTAGTCGGTAAGTCAAATTGGGGAGCTTTGGTTGAACAAGTTTATAGGTCTATATGGATGTGCTTGTAGGTGTTTTTGTTTATGTATTTGAGGCTAACTTAGGAATTTAGATATTGGAGTGACGACTTTATATATAGAAAGAGTTGGTTTTTGTGCTAAATGGTGGTAATATTGATGTAACGGTGTGTATGGACGAAGGTAATAAGATTACTCGTCAAGTGAAAGACCACAACAGGCATCACGCACCATGGAAGAGTCCACGAGTAGTGAACCTTGTGTTGGACCACACTTAAAGTCAACCCAGCCCTCTGATAACGTTCATGGGCAAGATCATGGACCGCGGTGACTATCACGGGATGTGAAGGTGCCCGTGAATATGCCTTGGATAAAAATTTCAATCACTCATCATACATACTAATTACTTCCCAAATTCACAGAGGACTTCACGGTCCATGGTGCATACCACGGCCAGTGAAAGTACCTGTTTAGTTTACTTCAGTTGTAGATTTTTGTAGTTTTTCAAGTATTCAGTTTTTGTTCATTATTGATTAAGTGAACTTTCTCGATGATAGATTGGATGATGACATTCTTAAAGCATGGTGTCACCATAACTTTTACAGAGGGGAAGTTTGAGTACCCTACAATGAGTTATTTCATTTAGTAATTACTAATGATTATCCTTTTGCAGATACAATGGAACCAAGAAAATAGAACCCACAAACACATGCCCCCCATTGCTTCTCAATTGGATGGATAGGGAGACTACAAAGCTAGTGGTTTCGAGACACAAATTAATGTTACACACCTAAGGAGCACTCACATCGAACTACTAGATCTTTAGCCAGAAGACGTATCCTCCAAGGCCCTCCTTCTTAGTCTGAAGAAGAAGGTAGTGATCCTAAGAACGAGGACAATGCAAGTATTGGATCTGAGGCTGCTTCAAGAAGCCAATCTAATGCTAACTGAGGAGATCGTGCAAATGATAACTTTGGGGCATTGCTGTATCAAAAAACGGTTCTCAAGATGATTCACATACTTCTTCTCCTGTGACGCAGATAAAAGTTGCAACTACCACTCAAGCGGCTGCATATAGGACAGAGCTTGATGATATCCTCACTAATGATGAGACATTTGTAAGGTACGTGCATGCCAAGGAACCAAATCCTACACCGAGGGAACAAATGATTGTATGGTACAGTACAATATGGATTATGGACCAGGTAAAAAAAAAATCCACAGAGGAATTTTGAACAAGATTTGTAGTTTCAAGTGCCGAGCAGTAATGCCTGAGTCTAGAGTAGTAGTAGCTGATATAATAGGCATTCACAGACATCTATCGGATTTTTAAATTTCATAAATTGAATTCGATGGAAAATGCACCCGGTAACTGCTCCATCCACCTGACCAAAGATTTTTACACCTCCTATGCAGCTACATTGATGAATCTTGTTGCAGACACGGAGACCACGAATCAAGGACAAAAAGATCTAGCTATGAAATTGGTCCCCTCAACTCAATCATCGTCTAGGGAAGGTCCATAGATATATCGGAAGAATGAATCAACCGAATGTTGCACGGTACGGAATACTTCGCCACATCATTAGTTGGCCTTTTATAGGGCAAGCACCATGAGGTCACTAGTGCAACAACTATGGAAGATAAGACTTGTCACTAAAGGGTGTTACAAATGATTGCAAAGCAAATTGCCATAGAAGGGGAAAATGCAATTTGGGTCACAACTATGCCAACTGTCATTACTAAGGCTTCGTTAACTTTTCCGGCCAAAGTTACGTGGGATGTCTTCCAGGAAAAATTGCGACCAACATCGAATGACAACAGTCTATCGCCTTCCCTAGCTTTGTTAGTGTCTTGTCTGCTGATTGGTTACCCGGTCAATACGGGGAGAATTACAGCGACTACGATGAGAGACCGGGATGTAAATGAAAGGACAACATTTCCATTTTCATGTATGATACGAAAACTATGTTAACAAGTAGACATCCATATGAACAACTTGGTTGACAGATGGGTTAATGCATCCACACTCATCCATATTTCAAAGATCAAGTATTTAGCAAACTATCACTTTGGTGCTAAGTGTGCAGCCGTTGGCACTCTAGCGGTTGTTACTCATTCCCCACTTGAAATCCAATGGGTGGACACAGTTCCAAAGCAGGGTGAGTCATCCCAGCTCCCCACAGATGCACCACTTTCAGCTTCCACTACACATACTTCTGGTACTTTTGTGATAATCCCTTTTCTTTTTCTTGAAAAATTAGTTATAGATCAGCGCCACACCAAAGCATTGGAAGTCCAATTGTCATCCATATGCCTCAGCTAATCGAGATAAAAATGTTAGCGGCTAAAAACAAATTCCATGATGAAAGTGGAAAGAACATGTAGTTTTAAATGACAGAATTGATGAACTGGAAAAAAATTGTCCAGGATCGTTTACAAGTTGCCGGTTTAGTAGAGAATGAAGAGTTCCACGCATAGCTGGCCGAAATGAAATCTCAGATTGCTCAACTCGTTAGATAGCTTCTCCAAGTACCCACCCCGGTAATAGATACTTTAATGCAAATGTTTCTTACGCACCTCCCACTAAATAAATTGATGATGTGTAGGGAGAACACTCGAAAAGTAAGTTCTAAAAGTGATAGCACAGAGCTCAAGAACTGGATGGAGAGACATATATGGACCCAAAAGCAAAGGCACTAGATGAGGAAAAGAAGGCTCGTAAGCATCATTGAAGATGGAAAAGGGGAAAGTAGCCCATGAGCAACAACAATGAGATTCTATGTTAGCTGGCGCTTCTGGGAGTGGAGCACCTACAATTTCTTAGAGTGGAACACCAACCCTTGTGATTAATGACCAATCTTCTCAGGTTTAACAACCCGAGGGTATACCCTAAAAGAAATGGAATCCTCAAGTCGCCACACGGT
This sequence comes from Solanum lycopersicoides, assembly GCA_022817965.1. NCBI lineage: Eukaryota > Viridiplantae > Streptophyta > Magnoliopsida > Solanales > Solanaceae > Solanum > Solanum lycopersicoides. The sequence continues at coordinate 53,214,538 of CM040621.1, read as the reverse complement.
GTAACTTGACCTCTCGGAGGTCTTATACAATCCCTTAGACATCATTCATCGAATATATACATGAAAAGTAGCGTGGAATTAAAACTTTTCACAACAATAGTTCAAAACTCTTTTTATAGAAAACATAAGAAAGACTAAGTGTCTTTGTAGCCATTTTAGACACATGAATATCTTAGGGTCACAACCCATACATCAATAAAATTGAAATACTAAAGTATATTAGAACGCCTTTTGAAAATGAAAGCTAAACATAACTATGTTGTCGAATAATGTGAGGACATACCAAGATTGCTTGAGAGAACGCTATTCCCAAGCTTTGATTCCAATAGACTCCACACTTTCCACCTACACCTTTAGAATTAAAACAACATATGGAATTAGCATATTGAATGCACTAAGAAGGTGTACATGCAAGAAAACCATGCTAAAACGGACATTTGCTTTACAATATGCTTTGTATACTCTTTTGATGCAAATCTCATTAAACAAGTATAATAACCATTTTCAAGACAACATCCACATATAACACATATTAAAGTAGTTCATAAGAGAAAACCATTTTCATTTAGAATACACATAAGCATTGAGACCTCCTACCAAAGGTTATCAAAAGACTCACTTAAGTAAGACAAGAAGAAGCCGCTCATACACCCTCTTCAAGCACACCTAAGTAATCCTTAAGGCTACCCAATGTATGATTATTCTTTACCTTATAATGTTATATAGTTTCATATCATCAAGATAGGCTTTTATTTCTTTTATACTTCGTACCTAAAGTTAATCTAAGACTCACCTAAGTAAGATATCAAGAGACCACCCATACACCCTCTTCAAGCCTACCTAAGCAATCCTCAAAGCTACTTAGTTAAGAGCTTTTCTAGTAATCATAAGCTCCTAAGTCAACAATGTTCATTAAGAGATTTAAGAGACACGTAATCACATAAAGGACTTCACATAAGGTAGAACTAAGACTCATCCCATGTTGTCACATGGTTCTAGGATATCAAGGGCTCTGTGTAGTCTAGTCTCATTCTCAAGTAAATATACGACCACAAGCATATCTATCGGTGTTTTGCCTTGTTTATCAGAGTAATCATTCCTTAGGTGTATTAGAGAATATACCATTTCTTAGTCGTACCAACTCATAATACGTTTTATGGATAGCTCATTCTTTACCCTTTTTTTTAAATATTCAAGGTTCTTCATATAAGTCATTCATAGAAGGGCACCTCCTTTAAGTCTACCCATCCTATACTTCATTCATACATTTACATGACAAGGGTGCCTAAGCCTACCAAATCAAGAAATAACCTTCATATAACTTTCATGTATCAAGAAGAGGGACAACTAGTTCACCAATCAAGACACAACATCATTATATCACGTACTCATGTAGGGACAATCAAGTCTATCTAGCAAGATACTCTATCAATTTACATGTAGAGACTCATAATAGTCTATCATATTCACATATAGCCATTTAGAGGGAATCATACTTTCACCTCACACATACACATGTACCAAATAATCATTCACATAATTTATCTATACAAGCTATAACATGATAGCAGCATAATTCACATAATAATGCCAACAAGGCCATGTTGATCACAAGTATAAAACATAAATATTGCCACCATAAGTGTACCATACCAATCAATACAATTTAATACAAAATCTACACAATATAGAGGAATTCGGTAAACTCACCACCTTCCAATCATCATAATTATCATTCCATAGCATACTCAATCAATTCACCTTACCAAGGCTCTTACCAATAGCCATATACACAATAATAAGCCAATATTCAATTCATATCAATGATCCAATAATATACAATAAAGATATCATAAATACAAGGAAGCCGATATACAATTTCATCGTAATCTATATATAATTCAATAGCCCAATACAATCTACACAGGATTTCACTAAGATTAAGACATAATCAATTCACCAACTTTAGAGCCAAAATTAGGAATTCATGCAAACCATTGGTTCATAGAGTTTTTGACCTTAAATGCCTCAATTAACATCAATTATATCATAAATAATTTATTCAAATAATTTCATGCAAGAACCCATGGCTAGAAATCAAAGTAGGAAATTCTATGTTTTGAAACCTCTTTGAAAACCATTGTAATATGGATCCTTGAATAGAAGAGGATTCAAGGATGAAACACCATACCTATATTGAAGATATCCACCAAAAAGATGGAGAATCATTGGAGAAATCAAGATCCTAGGTCCAACCTTGCTTCAAACTTCAATGGAGTTCTAGAGAGTTCTATTTTTGGTCTTGGGTTTTGATTTTGAATAATGAACTCTAATCTAGGTTTTAGGCTTATAAAGTAACTTAAAGTACCTAAAAAGACCTAAAATAACCGCCCATGACTTAATTAGTATGCTAAGTCAATTTCCCGAATAGCCCTCAATGTTACGACCCGAGAGTACCCCTAGAAGCTACGGCAATCTTGAATCGCAACACGGTCTCGTCGACCTCTCAGAGGTCTAAGAAGATCCCTTAGACATCTTTCATTGCATAATTGTTAAATAGGAGAAAATTTAAAACGTTTCATCGCACATCATATGCTAGAAGATTGCTTATATATATATATATATATATATATATATATATATATATATATATTAATATCATAATACATAGTCCGACTCTAAGTCTCTTTTCCATCCTAAGACACAAATAAATAGAATAAAATAGGGACACTGTATTTAACAACATAAAATATAAGTCTAAACTATTACATCAACTTAAAAAAAACATCTTGACATAGGAAACCCTTTAATGATAAGGGCCCCTTTACTTGAACTTGGGAGATCTATCCAAGCTCTTCACTTAGGAGACATCCTCTAGCCATCACCACCTACACTTTGTGTAAAAAGATGAAGAAGAATAGTATGAGTACAATAATGAACTAAGTATGACAACCATGCAAAAACATGCATTTAAAGAAGACATTTCACTTGAAAGCATGCAACATGTCTTTTTAGTAAACTTCATGAACATAGGCACATATAAGCTCAATATAGTTCACATACATCATATAGTCATGGATACTACTCATAATAGCACATAAAGCCATTTATCATAGTTTGAGGCATATTCAATACATAAAATACATTACATCTCTTTTTATCTTACTTCCTTCCTTAAGTAACCCTCAAGAGTACTTAGTAAAATGTATTACCTTGAGGCCACCTTACAATAGTCTTTCATGGATATGTTGCATAAACACAACCACATAAATCACAAGTCATAAGAACATCATAGACATCAACTTGAATAAAGGCCATCACCTAAGACAACTCCTAAGTCACACTAGTGCAATGTAGGTAGCATCACATAATACTACTTCCACCAAGTGTACCTAAGAAGTCACCCTAGACTAGGCATAACATACTTAAAAAGTGATAACACTTTCATTTATAACTAAACATAGGGCCACATACTTCATAGCATAATATATGGATTCATCATACTTCATAAAATCGTAGAAAGACTCATCATACTTCTACACTTTAGTCATAAACTCATTTAGTTCATATAATAAGTAAACCACCCTCACAACCCCTACACAAGATTACTTGGGCAATGAACACATGGAGTCCCATACCCCCACATATACTAAGTAAACCCATTTAGAAGCAATAAAAGTACTTCACACATAAACACATAATTCATGTCTTAATCATAGTAAAGTCACTTAACAATGCATTCATACAATTCATACATAACATCACATAAGTCTTACTTGTATACATATACTAATCTTATCCTTTCTTGAACTTCACTTGTGCAATGCATGGGTAGGGGCCATAATCCTACCAATACTAAGTAATCCTCACAAGGAGTTGTGATTAGAGTCCATAATCTTATCTTAATTCATTTATTACTTTGAGAGATTTAGCCATAACCGACATAGACCATGTGAGCTACATGGAATTCGGTGTTTTACTCCCACACCATAAAGAGAGGGTTAACACTTTCCGAAGGTGTAACCAATCGTACATAGCTATATAAGTGGAAACCACAAGCTATAACCTACGGGGGCACGCAGTTATGGAACATGGAGATTGCTTCTAGAAACCTTGACTTACTAGCATGGAGGTTTCCATCTCATGAGACAACATTTATATTGGGAACCCGGACTTTCTAAACGTGAAGGTTCTCTTGTGGGAAGTCGGACTTACTAACGTGAAGCTCCCACTCTCATTTGTCATGTTCACTCGGTGCTAGGATCTAACTCCCTTTTTAATATATATAGTTAAGCCTTTAATATTCTTATTCATAAAAAAGGCTTAGGAGCTTGCTCCTTCATACATCATATAGCTCAAAGGTAAATAATATGAGAATGTCCTTTCATCCTAGACTCTACTTCATGTGACAATGTCCTTTAAAATATTCATACAATCATGCATTATGTGTATGTGCATAGAATGTGAGATGTACCTTCACATAAACACCTCTACTCACACATGCTCATAACTTCATTGATCCTATACTTACATGCTAAAAATAGGTAATGATGCATAGGGGAACTAACCTTTCCTTAGTCATCACAAATCTACCTTAATCATAGATATGCATTAAGTGTGTGTGTACATTGCTCAACATGATCACATAATGGCTATCACATACAATTGAGGAAGACACCCTCTAAAGATCACAACATATGTACATCATTCCTCAAGTCTCAATTCATACACACATATATAGTATTAAGGACTAGACTACACACACTTACAATATATCATAGGAGACAAGAACATACAGAATCATTAGAATAGAAGACTCCTAGTATACTTTGATCACACATTCATATAGGGTTCATATAGGTCGGGGTCATGCTATAAGAGTACTGATCAACATTAGCCATCTTAGACCACACCTAACACTAACATAATCATCAAATATAGACATAACATCATTCACACACCCAAATCATATAACTAGTGTGGGAGACTACTAATATACTTCACATAACATCTCTATGAATTCATCTGGCATCTAATGACTTCAAGGCCATGATCATAAACATAAACATGTACAAATATCTAAACACCGCCACAATAAGTGGACCATACCAATCAACACAATTCAATATACATTATAAGCTAATTAGCGGAAATAGGTAAACTTACAAAATCTCCAAGCTAATGATCATCTTTGATCATTTCTCCGCAATTCATATTCAATTGATATATATAGTAATAGAAATAAGCAATTCAATACAATCAAATAACAATTCTATAAACATTAAATCAAGTTCACAAGACCACATTATAGGCCAATTTGAGAAATTAGGAGGATCATGAGTCTTCATAAAATTGGATAGAAATTCATTATAAAATCAGTAACTAAACATATATTCATCATTAGAATGCTTTAAAAATCACTTTAACAATGAACCCATTGCTAGATTGAAATATTGCATTTTTTTACTTAGAATCATGTTTAGAAAAAGACTTGAAAGGACTCTATAGATGAATGGTTATCTATGGATGAAGGATCACCATACCTTTAACATTAGAAAGCCCAAGAAAATATGAGAAGAAATCTCCAAAATCCACCTCCATAGCTTGTTCTTGAGCTTGGTCTTTAATGGAGGTTTTGGGGTTTTTGGAAGAAGAAAGAGTTTTAGGGTTTTTGATTTCTTAATGTGTGTTAGGATTTGACTTGGGAAAGGGATTAAATAGGTCATAAAAGCATTTTATAAACGTCACCCAAAGTTACCAAAACATCCTCATACTTATTTGGACTTTTAGACATGTCAAACTCAACTTTTAGCATTCAGAATCTTCGTCGGGGAACAAGTCCGCGTCGCGGAGATGTTCCCGCATGATCTTTTTGAAAATAAATTTTGGGGCAGTTGAATCTGCGTTGTTTCTGCGACACGGACCAGATTTTTGACTTATGGTGAACCAAGTCCCCGACGCGGACCTGTTTCACCAAGGAACAAAATTTGCTGCCTTGGGCAGCTTGTCGGCCTAAGGTTGGGTCCTGCTCAAGGACTCTTTGGTTGATCCTTGGGGAGTTTTTCCCGGACTTTTCCACCTCAAATACTCTCGTATACATGATAGGGACCTCTAACATCAATTTCAACTTCAAACAACACATAAAACCTGAGAATAAACATTAAGACACACAAGCACGTTTCGAGGCAAAACTTTCGAACGTCTTCGGCGTTCTTGGACGTTTGACTTCATAACTCCTCCAAACCTCTTCAAACATTACACACGTCCTTTTAACATTATAATTAGTCATTTAAGGACATAATAATCTCATAAACAACATGTTAGGATCTAATCCAACCTAACTCATTTTGAGGGTGTAACAATACTCCCCCACTTGGAAAACATTCGTCCTCGAATGACATTTAAAACATTTTCAAGGACTCAATGACTCCCATATCATCTCACAACACTTTGAAATGTTATCACATAAAAGTCAATGTGCCAAACATACAAGGAACACCAACTTCATTCTAGAATGCATTCAAAGCAACATAATCTAACATGCACTACTTCTATAATTCAGTCCATGCATACTTACTTCTTCATATTCATTGCCATTTGGAGGAACTACCTTCTACAACTTTAGGCATGTTCATTATTTCACCACAAGGTTAGACATACTATGGATTTCAATTGCACACTTAGGCATAACCCACACTTTAACTCATGAGATAATTTTAAACAATTCATTTAGTTGCACAAGAATCATGAATAATGTAGATCAATTACAATCTTATAGTCTAGAAATAACACCATAAAGGTCATATTTACATTACCATGCTTAGATTTTGTTCAAGGAGGAACTACCTTCTCCTATTCACAACATATACACATTGCATCATAGAGTTCATATTAAAGCAATGCATAGAGGTTAATTCAGATTACGGAGGATTTATTTACTCCAAACCACATTATGCTTATGCTTCCATACTTATAAAATCAACATGGTAGGTCACACCAAGTACATCACAACATTAGGAAGTAAATTTACAACTTTCTATTTCTAACACATCACTAGCTTTCATAAACATGCATCATTTAGGGAAATTTATCACAATTTATAGGCACACCAACAAACATAAGCTAGACAAACCATCAATCATCAAGAGTGAGCCTATAGTAACACTCCCCAAATCTCAAAACTCACAAAATTTTCAAAGAGACTCATCTTTTCTTATTTAAAGGAGACTGCATTTCTCATAGTGAGGCCAAAACACCACACAATGTGAGTGACATCAAGTATGCTCGTTAAGCTATCTCATGAAATCAAATTGCAGATTTATCATATAAGGATGAACAACAACCTGAGCAACATGCAAACTTATCAAAGTTTCCTTCGACATGCAATAATGACCTTTCATAATATGCATAAAATAGTTTCATCTAACACATGCATAACATATGGAGTACATGCAACTTATCATTTTATACAAGACTCCTATCATGAACAAGCTACTTAGGAACTCTTTGATTTCAAGCTTGAGTAAGAATAGAAAGAAAAGATAGGGATATCTACATACTTACTACTCAAATCATCCTCCCCCACTTAGGCTAAACCCATTTAAGAGGAACTCATCTCAACTCTAGGGATTTTTTTTAGCTAACCAACCTTATTGACTAAGGACATCGTCTCTCTCTTGGGATCTATGTTCATGAACACCCTTCTTACCATCACTACAAAGTGTTTATTAGCCTAGATAAGTTCAAGTGAACTCAACATAGGGACCTCAAGGGCATTTAAAATCATACCATCTATGCACATTATCCCCCACTTGGGGTAAGCGTAAGCACATCATGCCCTTAAACACCAAGGTCAAGTCAAGTTAAGACTAACCTACAAGGGTCATCACTTTTTGTGGAACTTTCCAATGAACCATGCCTAGCTACAATCTAAGCACTTTTTCAACTGAACATGATCAAATTCAAGCTTAAAAGACAACTAACCACTTCAAAGTATGTCGACCTCAATTCTCTCCTTCTCTTCAAGAGCTAAGGGGTACATGTCATACATCCCCTAAGTCACCTTAGGGTAATCATACTTCCAACTTATGGAATAAAACTCCTTTTCCCCTTTTTACCACTCTTAGAATAGGTTTATAAAGGAATCATTAACTAGTCATAAGGGTTCTCCCATTAACTAGCATCCTTAACCATCACTTTACAAGGATCAACACACTATCTTCCCTCCGTAGGTGCAAGCCTATACAAAAGATTCCAATCCAGAAAAGGACAATTATGAAGCATTTTACATATACAAAGGAACCATTCATCTGTCCCACTATATACCACATACTCCAAGACTTTTCAATCCTATATCATAACATCATGCTACCAACCTACATAATCATAAGGCAATCCATCATTCCAAGGGGAACCCCATTCAATAATAAAAATTACTAAAAAGTTATAAACACATCATATCATAACTTCTGAACATAAAATAGCCTTCCTCATAAATCACCTAGAGCCATAAATGGCATCACATCAACATATACTAAATTAAACTTCACATATACTCATAAAACCATAAACCAAGGTAAGCATCAAAACTCACCTTTTTTCCCTCAAGCATTGAGACATTATCCCAATCCAATCCATCACATCTAAAAGACCACCGGCCAGGAAACATAAGAGAGAGATCATATAGAGTTATGTTCTTTGGAACGACATTAGAATAGTGAAGAAGGAAAACTTTATCGTCCTATAGCCTCTCGTTCATAGATGTGTCGCGACTCTCCACCGATGATCGAGAATCTACTAGACGTGGCAATACGAGATTTTGAAACCTAAAGATAAAACCTAAAAGCTTATGCTATGATACCTAGTCTGTTATGACCTAAGAGTACCCCCTAGAAGTTAGGGCAGTCTCAAATTGCAACACAGCGTCGTCGACCTCTCAGAGATCTAAGACAAGCCATTAGACATCTTTCATTGCATAATCATAAAATAGCCAAAAATTTAAAAGTTTTCTAGCACATCATATGTTATAACATTACTTTATCTGTATATATATATATATAATATCATAATACATGGTTCGACTCTAAGTCTCTTTGCCATCCTAAGACACAACTCAATAGAACAAAATAGGGACACTGTATTTAACAACATATAATATAAGTCTAAACTATTACATCAACTTAAAAAAACATCTTGACATAGGCAACCCTTTAATGATAAGGGCCCCTTTACTTGAACTTGGGAGATCTATCCAAGCTCTTCACTTAGGAGACATCCTCTAGCCATCACCACCTACACTTTGTGTAAAAAGATGAAGAAGAATAGTATGAGTACAATAATGAACTAAGTATGACAACCATGCAAAAACATGCATTTAAAGAAGACATTTCATTTGAAAGCATGCAACATGTCTTTTTAGTAAACTTCATGAACATAGGCACATATAAGCTCAATATAGTTCACATACATCATAGAGTCATGGATACTACTCATAATAGCACATAAAGCCAGTTATCATACTTTGAGGTATATTCAATATATACAATACATTACATCTCTTTTTACCTTACTTACTTCCTTAAGTAACCCTCAAGTGTACTTAGTACAATGCATCACCTTGAGGTCACCTTACAATAGTCTTTCGTGGATATGCTACATAAACACAACCACATATATTCACAAGTCATAAACACATCATAGACATCAACTTCACATAAAGACCATCATCTAAGACAACTCCTAAGTCACAGTAGTGCAATGTGTAGGTAGCATACCATAATACTACTTTTCCACCAAGTGTACTTAAGAAGTCATCCTAGACTAGGCATAACATACTTAACAAGTCATAACACTTTCATTTATAACTAAACATAAGGCCACATACTTCATAGCATCATATAAGGATCCATCATACTTCATAAAATCGTAGGAAAACTCATCATACTTCCGACACTTTAGTCATAAACTCATTTAGTTCATATAATAAGTAAAACACCCTCACAACCCCTTCACAAGCTTACTTGGGCAATGAACACATGGAGTCCCATACCCCCACATATACTAAGTAAACTCATTTAGAAGCCATAAGTGTACTTCACACACAAACACATAATTCATGTCTTAATCATAGCAAATTCACTTAACAATGCATTCATACAATTCATACATAACATCACATAAGTCTTACTTGTATACATGTACTAATCTTATCCTTTCTTTAAGTTCTCTTGTGCAATGCGTGGGTAAGGGCCATAATCCTACCTAAACTAAGTAATCCTCTCAAGGAGTTGTGATTAGAGTCCATAATCTTATCTTAGTTCATTTCTTACTTAGGGAGATTGTCACACTCGGGTCCTATACTCTCGATGAGTCAGGCGTCGTTAACCTCTCAGAGGTCGTAGACAAGCCTCTTCTTAGATTTCATCACAATCATTGTCACAACCCGAAATCATACCCTAGAAGATAGGGTGCAATCTCGGATTGCGACCGGCGTCGTCGAACTCTCAGAGTTCTAAGACAAGCCTCATTCATATCATTCATTGCATAAACATAGTGAAAAGTAGTGCGGAATTAAAACTTTTCACAAAACATAATATAGTCTTTAAAAACCTCTTTCATATAAAAGTAATAGAAATGCTAAGTCTCAATCTCATCATCTTAAGACACAAGAGTACTTTAATACGAAAATAGAAATAACATAGTCTTATTACAATACTTCATAAAAGAAACATAAAATGACATATATGCCCTCGATACAAATGAGGACATACTTCAATTCTTCTACTCGGACGATTCTTCTATGCCCAAGTCTTCTTCTCCAAAAGCTCCTTACCTACCAAGGACTATAGATAGAAAATAAAGCATGGAATTAGTACAACCACATGTATTAAGTATGGCTATATGCATAAAATCATGAAAACGGACTTTATTGGAAATATGCATCTTTTCATTTGGAAATCATAGTTTAAACATAAGAACATCATTTAGCAATTAAGAAACACATAAGATAACATTTAATCAAAGATAATATTTTAAAGGCTCACTTTACAGTGAGTTCAGTGAAGCCCCTTCACTGTTACAGTGAAGTCCAAACCTTCCCTTTTAACATCTTCTAGCATGTAATTTCCTCACTTAAAGTCATCCTAAGATTCACTTAAGTCACACAAAGAGAGACCGCCCATACACCCTCTCTAGATGTGCCTAAACGACCCTTAAGATTACCTACGATGAGTCACATACATACTTAGAAAACAATCATAAACATCTATGTAAGATTCATCTACCAAAGGTGATTTCCAAGGTTCACTTGAGTGAGTGTGGAGCGACCTCCCATACAATCTCTATCACACACACACAAGAGATCCTATAGACTACCTCAAAATAGAATCATTCTCACTAAACACACCAACACTTAAAATTAGAAGACATTCTCTTTCCAAAGCCTATCAAAAGACCTACTTAAGTACGAGAAGATAAAGTCCATAGTGTAGTGACCTCTCCAAGATTACCTCAATAGTCCTTAAGACTTCCTAAGGTTTAGATCATGTCAACAAGATTAACCAACTTCCCTAATAGAGTCATCCTCTAGACTTTCAAAGATAAGACATGAAGAGACCATCCTTCCATGTCCTCCTCATACTTTAGCTAAGGAATGCTTAAGTCACTTTAAATTAGGAACTCAATCATTTACGTAGTTACTAACATAGGTCATTAATTCATTAGTTCATTAAGACTCATACATCATATAAGACACTCACATAAAGCATCACATAAGACACTCACATAATGGATCACATAATGGTCTTTGGACAAGACCTAGGAACTCCACATAACACCTTCAAAGTCTATTGTGCAATGTCTAGATAGCGTCCCATACCACCACCTAAACCTCATAAAATTATCTAATGCTAAAGGTATTCCACATGATGAGAATAGGCAATAACCGACATAGACCATGGTAGCAAGACATGGAATCCGAAGCTCTATCCTACTTCGATGAGGTTGTTCTACTTGCCAATGGTAGAACATGGACACATCCCATGTAGGCACATGGTTAAGGAATATGAAGGGCGTATTAAGCATTCAGTCTATTCTATAACTGAATCCACTTAACCGTACTCACACTCACTTGATGCTAGCCTTAGTTCTCATAGATTATTTCACATTAAGGTTCATATAATTAGGTCTCTTATCTAGTTCATGACCCCATTACATTCACCCTACCAAAGAAAGTTCCACTAGGGCATATCTCACATTAGCGACAAGAAGCTCATAGCGACTTCCCTAAGGTATGATATGATGCCGTTCCAGCCAATCAACCTTAAGTACATCACTCATAACATGAAGGATACCATTACGGCTAACTACTTCACAATTCATAACCTCGCCACTAAGTTCAAGGTTCCACATTAATTAACTTTCCTATCATTAAGGTCTTACTTATATTTCTTTATTCAAGACTAAGAGTTATGACACCCTATATCAAGACATCACATATCCATAAACATATATAAATCAAGCAAGAGATACAACTCAACTAAGACAAGACATCACATACTTCACTTTTAACCCATAATACAAGCCATTCTAGAAACACTTCTAAAACGACCTAACATCTTCAAGTCATCCTATATATCATCATAACACCATTAATATAATCCACATAGACTCATAAAGTCAAGTAGTAATAACCAAGACTTAACCCTAACACTACACTCATAATGTCAAAGTCATAGTCTAACATGATCACTTAAGGCAACATAACTAGAAGAATACATACATGACTATGTAACTTCACATGTAGATAAGTAATATCATACTCACATCATCGACTACACAAATAGCCACATAACTTCAAGTAATTGCCAATAAGGTCATGCTCATAATATTGCATAAAGTAACGCCGACAAGGCCACACCAATTGCAAGTAAAACACATAACACCGACACCATAAGTGGACCATACCAATCACTATAATATAGAAGTATAATTAATATCAAATAAAGGAAAACGGGGCAGCATACCTTCATACCCATATCCACACTTCAATTCAATGCCAATTCAACATCACAAGGCCCTTACCCATGGCCATGAACAATAATTCAAAGCAATAACCATAAAACTCAATGAATCTACATCAATTAAATCTAGGTTAAACAATATAATATCAATTACATATCAATCGAACATAATTCTTATATCATTAGAAAGCCCATAAGAAACTACACAACAATTCATCAATATAAGCTTAATATCAAGTAACCCAAAAAGTAGTCAAAACTAGGGTTCATCAATTCACATGGGTTAATAGGTAATTTATGTTGAAATCATCAATACAATATCAATTAGATCATAATTAAATGTTTAGAAATCATTTATGCAAGAACCCATGGTAGAATCCCAAAATTGGACAATTCACTTTAGAAAACTTTGTAAAACACTTTGAGGATTGGGCTCCTTGATGAAATAAGTTTCAAGGATCAAAAGCCATACCTCAAGGATGATAATTCATCAATTTGATGAAGAATTTCAACTCAAGAACCCCTCACCAAGCTTCCTCTTCAATGGAGTCTTCAATGGAGGTTTTGAGATTTCTAAGAGACTTTCTGTTTTGATTTTTATAAGAATGAATTATTCTAAGTGTTAAACACTTATATACTCATCTAAAATACCCATAAGACCCTTAATAAACCGCCTAAACTATTATTTGGACGTGGGGTGAATTTACCAATTCACCCCTGACTTGGCAGAAAATTTGCGCAGGAGACATTTGCTGCGATGACCTGCTTGTGACGGGGCGTCACGGGTGCAACGGCCCGTCATGGACCTCCGTTGCAAGCTCCAGTGGATTGCCAAGGGTTCCGCCCCCCCTACACCCTTGGAAAATTCCCCCACGACGGAACCTTGTGACGGGGCGTCACAGCCACTACTGGCCGTTGACAGCTCCGTCGCCAAGGCTGCTTGGGACAGCCTGCTCACCAGCTTTTGGGTCCTTCCTCAAGGACCCTTCGATGGTCCTTGGGGATAATTTCCCGAACGTTTCCAACCCAAATATGATCATCTATAAGTTTAACACCTCTCACATGAATTTCAACCAAAACGAACATATAAAACTCGACGAAACTCGCCTAGACGTACAAGGTCGACTCAAAGCATATATTTCGAATGCCTTGGACGTTCTTGGTCGTTTGACCTCCCAAGCTTCACGAAACTTTAAACACTGCCTATAATGATATAATACCTCTATTAAGAACCTTAAAACACCATGAAAGACACATAAACACATAAAACCACATAAGAGACAATTAGGTGACTTAGTCGTCAAACGTCTTAGTCGTCCCTTGACGTTTGACTTCCAACACCTCTAATACTGTAGCTACTGCCTCTATACCACATATTAAACATATTTAGGACCTTAGAAAACTAATACCAACATATTAGGCTCTAGTTAACCTATGTCATTTTCGAGGTCTTACAATCTCCCCCACTTGGACAACATTCGTCCTCGAATGACTTTTGCCACCCTCCGAACACTTACAAGATAAGAGATTCAACTAGCAGAACATAACCAAACCATACAACACATTATCAAGAAAAAATCATCAATTTCACATAATCAAGAGATTCACAACACAACAAGAAACTAGAAAACAATTCTATAACTCGTTATGCTACAAAACTCACTTGCTTCAATCAAAATAGCAAAAACTCATTTTATATTCAACATCATACTCATAAACATAAGTTATAACCACATAACAAGAATTTTAGACCAAAGAATCAAATAGACATTTTCTCAAAAATTTTACAGTGAGCAGTTCATAAAGAAACAGTGATTTTAGAAACTTTTCCGAAAATTCAATCTTTAGGCAATTATTTATATAAACATGCTAATATGCAAGATAACATCATGTAAACACATCATACAACATGCTCAAAGCTTCATAAAATACACAATGCAAGAAGTAAATGAAATTCAATTTCAACCAAACTCCTAAACACCATGCACAAGTAACAACTTCTAAGACTTCTATCACATCTACGAACCATACTCCCCCACTTAGAAGGAACTCATACTATCAAAGAGAAACAAGAACTTACCAACATAATCATCAACATCACCCGACTTCTCAATTCTAGTACGGAGTGCATAGAAACGCCTCTTAGTTGGAGCATCTTCCTTTGGAACACTAGGCTCAACTTGCTTACCCTCTCTACCTCTAGAAGCAATCATAGGACAATCTCTAGCCTTATGTCCTCCCTTACCACAACCAAAGCAATTTCCGGTACCCAATAGACACTCACCATAGTGAACTTTGCCACAATGGCACAAGTAGGCTTACCATCCTTACAACCACCTCCTTTCTCAAACTTCTTCTTAGGAACACTAGGTCCATCTTGAGTTCGAACCCTCTTTTTGAACCTAGGTTTCACTTGGTCACTAGCAACACCCCTCTTCAAGCTACTAGACTTCCTCCAAGATTAGATTCTTCACATGATTGTGCATACATCAAGTGTCTAGATAAGGCCACATTATCATGTAGTATAGTCGCATAGCATTCTTCCCTCACTAAGTCTCTCAACCTAGATGTCATAGTCTCTCCATAACCCTAGGCACCATACTCAAATTGATTTGAGTAGTTACGGCTTGAGCCAAAGCCATCAAAGCCTCTCCAATCACCCTATTAGACAACTCCGGTACCTCATAACCTCCTCCTACATTAAGAACATGATCACCTTGGGGAGGCACTTGATCACCTTGAGCACCTTGCCCACCTTGAGCACCTTGAGCACCTTGAGCACCTTGCTCAACTTTTTCAACTTGGGGAAGAACTTCCTCATTCACCTTCTCCTCTTCCAACCTTCTAGCGGCCATCCTCCTAGTAATCACAAGAAAAATCATAATAAGGATAATCATAAAATTTACTCTACCGCACGATATAGGAGTAGAAAAGAAGGAAAACTCTATCGTCCTATAGCCTCTCGCCCATAGATGTGTCGCGATTCACACCGATGGTCAAGACTCTACTAGACGTGACTTGATGAGACTTTTTGATGCCTAAAACTACTTTCACTAACCTATGCTCTGATACCAACTTTGTCACAACCCGAAACCATACCCTAGAAGATAGGGTGCAATCTCGAATTGCGACCGGCGTCGTCGATCTCTCAGAGTTCTAAGAAAAGCCTCATTCATATCATTCATTGCATAAACATAGTGAAAAGTAATGCGGAATTAAAATTTTTCACAAAATATAATATAGTCTTTAAAACCTCTTTCATATAAAAGTAATAGAAATGATAAGTCTCAATCTCATCATCTTAAGACACAAGAGTACTTTAATACGAAAATAGAAGGTTCTATCAACATGGATTCGCCTAACACTCAAATTGAAGGACAATTTGACCTATTATAATCGTGAACTCAAACCTGGATTCTCTAAAGTAATTGAATCAACATTTTATCATTGCAGTCTTTTAAGTGTAACTATTGACTTTGATCGTCAGATTTGGCAACTATCACCTTTCAACTATTCCCAATTTACTTTTCGTCATTATTTGTTAGGAAATAATAACAACATTCAGATAAACTCAACAGTAAAACATTATATGTAAAGAAATTCTCTGTGGGATCGACCTCAACTCAAGTTGGGTTTTGTAAATTTAAAGCAACCGCTTACATATCATATTTGAAGTATAAGTTTTGACGTATCAAATTTTTTCCCCACTGCCGAGGAATTTCAATTCAGAAGCGTTTTACTGGCTTTTACTCAATTTATAGTAATATTTCACAAAATTACCTTTGTTTTTTGTTTGTCTCTTTTAGGTGAGTATATTTATGCATTCCCAAAACTAGAAGTAAAGGAGCCCCATTGCTTCCTTACAACCATGAGTTTCAGAAAACTCTTCGCAAGAAGGTTAATGCCTAATTAGAGACAGTGAGGTTTCCGGAACTATAACTCAAGAAAGTTGGGTCACTATTCTTGAAATGCAGGTCGGAACTATGCTAGGGATGGTCAATATCATAGGCCAACAAATAAAGAACAAGTAAACTGAAAAAATAGAGAAGGGTATAGCAATGATTGTAGTGGTGTATATGTACCTCATGCAATAAAGACCGGGCGAGTGGTAGTTCTATCGGGTCTTAGCTTGAGGACTTGATGACTAAGGTGCTCTAGAAGGTTGAATCAACTGATGCAGGGGTGAAAGAAATGAGAGGTGAATTTTCGAGCATGAGTCAGTTAGTAGACTCACACCACCACCATTTAACGAATAGAGCATAAGTTGGGCCAACTCTAAGCCTCACTTAATCATAGAAAGTAATACCATTCCATATCTCAAGAAAGATGGACATTGTATCGCCATCGCTACTAGAAGTGGTAAAGTTCTTTCTAACCTTATTTATGTAGGTACTAAACATTAATAGATTTTGGACCAAGCTGGCATAGATGAAGAATAAACAGTGCTGGTAGATGACCCGGAAGAAGTGGAACATAAATCACAATCTTCAAGAGGAAAAGAGAATGAAGTCAAGGAAAACATGCAATTACAACAGATTCCCAGACCACCTCTTCCTTCCCCTCAAAGTCTCAAAAAGAAAGCTGAAGATGGGTTGTTTACTAACTTCGTCACCATGCTGAAACAATTATCAGTAAACATTCCCTTGGTGCAAGCCCTGGACTAGATGCCCGATAATGCTAAGTTCATGAAATACTTGGTTACCAAGAAATGAGCTATAATTCTTCATATTTCGAACGATCTTCATCATTGCAGTGCCATAGCTTCTAAATCTCTGGTTCAAGAAAAGGAGGATCCAGGTGCATTCACTATCCCATGCACCATTGGATCAATCAGTTTGCAAAGCTTTATGTGATCTGGGAGCTAGCATCAACATGATTTCATTAGCCATTTATAAGTTAGGTGAAGGAGTACCAAAACCTACAACTATGAGGTTGATGATGACTGATAGGTCAGTTAAGATGATGGTGGGAATCCTGTATAATGTTCTGGTAAAGGTGGACACTTTCATCTTTCCCTTAGATTTTGGTAAATTTTGGATTGTGAAGTTGACTCTGAAGTTCCCATCATTTTAGGAAGACCCTTTTTGGCCATGGGAAGACCATTGATGGATGTTGAGAGAGGAAAGTCAAAGTTTAGACTCAACACAGATGATGTAAATTTCAATATTAGCAGGTTAATGAAACAACCACGAGAAATGAACATGGTACCTGCAATAGATCTGGTTACTGAAGAAGACGTGAGAGCTTACTTAGAAGAAAAAATGGCCGTTGAATCATTAGCAACAATGCTGATGAACTTTGATGTTGATTTCCGATCTGATAAAGTTAATAACTTGAATGTATTACATGAAATGGGAGCTCATTCTTATGCTCCCAAGAAATTGGACCTGGACTTGGAAAACAGGCCAAGCCCTTTAGCAAAGCCATCCACAAAAGAGCCACTAGTGCTTGAACTACAACAATTACCCAGTCATCTGATGTATGTATTTTTAGGGACAAATAACACTTTACCTCTGATTTTGGCTGCAGACTTAGATGACGAACATGTACAAGAGGTGATCAAGGTTTTGAAGATGCAAAAGAGTCATTGGATGGACTATTCTTGGTATAATAGGTATCCCTCAAGGTATTTGCACAAATAAGATTCAGCTTTAGGAAGACTGCAGCTCAGTATTGATAACCAATGTAGGTTGAACACACCTATGCAATAGGTGGTTAAAAAAGAGATAATAAAATGGTTAGATGTTGGGGTGGTCTACCTCATTCGTGATAGCAACTAGGTACGTCCAGTGCAATGTCTGCCTAAAAAGGGCGGGATGATTGGGGTGGAAAATGCCAAAAATGAACTAGTCCTGTAGAGACCAGTCACTGGATGGCGAGTATGCATGGACTACAGGAAGCTGAACTACTGGAATTTGAGGGAACATTTTCCTATGCCTTTCATGGAGCAGATGATTGACAGGGTTTGCAGGTAAAGGTTGGTACTGTTTCTTAGATGGATATTCTAGTTACAACCACATATCAATTTCTCCTGAACATTGGGAAAAGACCACCTTTACATGTCCTTATGGCATATGCGCGTTTAAACGCATGTTATTTGGATTGTGTTATGCACAATTCACATTCCAAACGTGTGTGATGTCCATTTTTGAGACCTAGTTGAGGATACTCTAGAGGTATTTATGGACGATTTTTCTATAGTAGGCGATACATTTTATGATAGTTTGTTGAATCTTAGCAGGGCTTTACAGAGAAGTGAGGAGGCCAACTTAGTGTTTCATTAGGAGAACTGCCACTTCATGGTAAAATAATGCATAGACCTTGGACACAAGGTGTCACAAAAAGGAATTGAGGTCGACCGCGCCAAGATTTAGGTGATTGAAAAATTACCCCCGTCGATTTGTGTGAAGGGTGATCGAAGCATCCTAGTACACGCTGGATTCTACAAACAGTTCATCAAGGACTTCTTCAAAATTTCACACCCCATGTGTAAGCTTTTAGAGAAAAAGATGAATTTGTCTTTGATGAGGCATGCCAGAATGCTTTTGAGAGCCTAAAAGTGAAGTCGATTTCAACACTAGTGATTATTGGCCCAGACTGGGCGGAACCGTTTGAGGTGATGTGCGATGCCAGTGGGACTGTTTTTGGAGTTATATTGGGAAATAATTGCATCAAGATGTTCACTTTGATTTACTATGCTAGTAAGTCTCTAAATAGGGTACATCGAAACTACACAGTCACTGAGCAGGAATTATTGTTTGTAGTGTATGCATTCGAAAGGTTCGGAGCATATCTGCTAGGAACTAAGGTGATAGTGCATACCGACCATGCTGCCTTGAGATATCTCATGGAAAAAAAAGATGCAAAGCCAAGGTTGATCCTATGCGTGCTGCTGCTTCAAGAGTTCAATTTTTAAGTAAAAGACTAGAGAGGTTATGAGAACACGTAGTTGATCAACTTTCTAGATTTTATGCGGCAAAGAAGAAAGAAATTGAACTTGAGATAGATGATAAATTCCCAAATGAAAAGGTATTGGTTGTTACTCTTGATCTTATTCCTTTGGTTTGTTAACTATGATAATTTTTTGGTCAGTTATTTAATGCTTGAGGGTCTGACATAACAAAAAGGGAAAAATTATTGCATGATGTTTGCAAGTACTTTTGGGATGAACTTTATATGTATAGAGTGTGTGCTGACAACATAATTAGGCAGTGTGTTCGAGAAGTTTAAATGTCACACATTTTGGAGGCCTGTTACTTATCTCAAGTTAGTAGCCATCATGGTGGAGCTCGAACAGCTCACAAGATACTTCAGTGTGGGTACTATGGGCCAACAATTCATTACGACGCAGTTGATATAGTAAGGAGTTGTGATGTGTGCCAAAGGAAAGGAGCCATCTCTCGACGCATGAGTTGACCATGAAACCCATTGTTGATGTAGAGTTGTTTGATGTGCGGGGTATTGACTTCATGGGCCCAATTGTGATTTCTTATGCGAAAAATATATACTGGTTGAAGTGGACTATGTGTCCAAATTGGTGGAAGTGCAATGACTCTAAAATGAACCAGGTATATCTAGAGCTTCATCATTCTTCTAAAGGTTTATAAATAGCTTAATTAATGTGTTTGTAAGTTTTGAAGTCATTTTGATTGAATTTGAAGTCAAACGTCAAGGGACGATCAACACATGATTAGTTGATTACGTGATTATGTGTGTGTCATTAGTTTATGAGGTACTTATATGGTTAATAATAGTGTTTAAAGGCATAATGTTGAGTTTAGTAAAGTTTGAGGTCAAACGTCCAAGAATGTCCAAGACGTTCGAGAGTTAGGCTTTGGAAGTCCTTGTGTGTTGATGTGTGTCTTAGCATGTTTTATGTGTTCGTTTGTGTTGAACTATATTGGAGATATTCCTAAAACCTAGACGTGCATGCTTAGTTGTCTATCGTCCGAGAATGACTCCACCTAGGACGCACAAGGGTCCCTAGAAGATGACCCAAAATGACGGCCAATCGACCAGGCGACGGGTTATCGTTGGGTGGCGTTGATGGTGTCATGGAGCCTGCAGGTCTGGGTGTTTCATACCAAACCAACGTACACCCATCGACGGGGCGTAGGCCAGTCAATGGTCCGTTGGTGATGGGAGTTGATGGGCCTGCAATCTGCCTGCTTCATTGTAAGGCTTAGGGTGTTTTGGGGAAATATACCCAAGTCTTATAAAATAGGAGGACGATTGTGTATTTGGGTATTTTAAGATTATTCAAGTCATTAAACTCTCATTTAGACCCTAGCACCTAAATCAAAACCCTTTCCCTCCCGAACTTTCTCCAAAAACCTACATGAGAGTTCAAGGTGAAGATGGTGCTTGATGATGGATATTCAATGTAGTTTCTTCTTCAATTCTCTTTGGATTATTATAATAAGGTATGGGAGTTCTTCATATAAGGCTTGATATCACCTTAGATTCAATTTCAAAGATTAATTTCAAAGATGAAAAAAGATGAAAAAGTCCAATTTCTACTCTAAGTCATAGGTTGTTTCATGAAAAGTTTTCAAACATTAAGATATGATATTATTGATGTATGATTGATATTTTCCAATGAAAATCTCCATGAACCCTTGACATTCTCGAATCTCTATATGAGTATTTTATATTCTTAGATTCATTGAATATTAATCTTATTTGATTGAATTGGTGATCATGGCTATTCGTAAGAGGCTTTGAGTATTGAGTTGGTTGATGAAACACGTATGGGTTCAGGAAAACGTCCCCTGAATATTAGGTAGATGTTGTTAAACCGGGGCGAATACTTTATGAAATGTGTGGAGTAACAGAAAATATAGCCAAAAGGGCTATTTCACTAGAAGCATCCACAATGCCTATACGAACTCAATTCACTATTTCGTAATGTAATAGAAAAAAATGTAGAAAGGGCTCTTAGATATGAAAGAAAACCGCACGTTTCTTTTTATGGACAAAAATATTATTCAGGAAACAACTCTCAGAGATCTTTTTCCTTTGGGAAGATACAGGAGAGAAACAATCAACCTATTGATATTGGAAGATCCAACGGATTCTTCCAATGTATCATTTCTGGGTCCAATGGAATTCATAGGTATAGGAAGAAGCCCTATCAAATAGAGATTTTTTCTTTTGACCATATTTCGATTTTTAATACGATATATAAGGACCGCTACTACAAAGCGTATTACACACTTGACCATATGTGTTTTGATATATTCTTGATGCTATCTTGTGATATGTAAGTCACAGTGAAGTCACTGTAAGTTGCTATAAATTGAGTATAATTTGGAATATGACTTATATTATTATTATTGACTTGTTTGACGTCTTTTAAATGATCTTTGCAGGTTTTATATAAAAATATCATTAAAGCATATGTATATTGATCTAGATAATGAATTCGATTATCAAACTGTTTAGACAAAATTGAGGATGACTATTGAAGGGCAATTGATGAGAATTCAAGCTTGGACCCCTGATTTTACCCCAGAGGAAGAAACTCCTATTGTTCCTATTTGGGTGGCTGTGCCAGGCCTACCATGGCATTGTTATAATAAGGTTCTTTTGACTACTATCTTGGAATCTGTTGGGAAGGTATTATATCTTGATTCTCCGACTTCTCAAAAGACTAGAGGTAGTACAACAAGGGTTAAAGTTCAAGTTGACCTCACTAAGAAAAGGCCTGAACATGTATGGTTGGGTTTCAAAAATTCAGACCCCAACAAGGGGAGATGGTTGAAGGTTCAATATGAAGGTATCCCCGACTATTGTATGTATTGTAAACATCAAGTGCATATGGATTATGATTGCACTATAAAAAGAAGAGATGAAGAGGTGAACAAGAGGAAAGAAATGGAGCCTGATAAAATAAATAAATCAAGAGGAGATCAACATCAAGGTGGAGAGGTAATAGAGGAAACTTTCAAGCAAAATCAAAAAGGAAATCACCAAGATGGGAAACAGCAAGAGACAAGAAAGCAGGGCCAGAAAAATTATGATCAAGGGGTTGCAGAAAAGGAGGAGCAGTGGCAGACACAAAGAAGAAAACAATCAAAGAACTTGGAGCAAGTTCAACCCAAAACAGCATGGAGAGCTCGATCACCACAACACAAGACAAGCAGTGATAACAGGCAGCAGGCAGCAAATATCACAGGTATCACCCCTCCCATTACTACTCATAATGTTTACAGTGATTTAGAATTGCAGGAACAAGCTGTACAGGAGCAGCAAGTGACCACATCAGAAAAGAAAGGAGCTGCAGACAGTAATATCCAACAAATCCAAGAGCCAAATATTGTCTCACCATCAACAAATCAAAGATCAAATGTCCAAGAGCTGCAGATGGACAATTCAGCACAAGAAAGTAATGCAGACAGTGATACACAGCAAGTTCAAGATATAAATATTATTTCACCATCAACAAATCAAAGAACAAGTCTACAACAACATCAAACTCAATCCACACAAGCCAATAATTACAAGAGAACAGGTATTGACTTATCTCTTCCCACACCCCAGCAGCCCCCTGTAACTGCTATTGTTAATGCTATGAATGTTGGGTTGGCTGTTGAAGTTGATGGAGGTATGGATGGAGGGTGTCAGGAGAAGCCCACTAATCTGCAGGAAGGGGTTACCAAAGGGGGGAATATGCCTCATGTTCTGCATGAGGGGTTGGATATTGACCATATTTCTGACCTTAGAGCCTATATTGATAACAAAGACAAACAGCAACAAGAGGTTCCACAACAGAGGCAGCAGCAGGACCTGGACAGTAATAACAGGGAACATGCAGTGCTGGAAAATCAAGAGAAACAACAAAATGAAAAAAGGAAAGAAAAAGATGAAAGGGAACCAAGTGACAATACTCAAGGCATCACCCCTAAGAGTAAAAACAAACCTAGCAAACAGAAAAGAGATGCTGCAAAAAGAAGACAAACCAGGCTGCAAGACAAAGAAAATGAGCAGGAACAAGGGAGGAGGGATGATTCATGTAAGGATCAGTACATGACATCTCCATCTGCTGAACCTCCGGATATAAGACAGCAAGTTTGCAAGCTAAATACTGTTCCTCCTGTTGATGAGTATGCAGTTGATAACTCTGAGGATGATCTGGAGAAAGATAATCAATCCCTAGAAGAACCTGAAGAGGATGATGAGACTAGGGAGGATCCTTTCAAGGCACTTAGCTCTCATAAGGACCAGGCCCTAGAAGAGGAGCTTCAACAGGCAACACAAAGTCAGGGATTATCTCCAAGAGGGCTCAAGCATGACAAAGTCAATACTGTCACTGCTGGCAGACCTAACACTAGGCTCTTCTCCTCTAAATCCTCTAGATGATTTGTACACTTATATGGAATGTGAGAGGGATCAACACTCAGGGAGTGTTGGAGAGATTAAAGATGCTCAGAAAGCTTCACCATTTATCTGTTATTACCATTTTGGAACCTTTCTCTGATAGTGTTCATGTACAAAACTTCAAAGTTCAATTAAACATGGATAATGCCAGTAGTAATTGTAATGGCAAGATTTGGGTTTTTTGGAGCAGCGATATTGACTGTAATATTCTTGATGAAGATGAACAGCAAATCACTTGTGACATGAAACACAATGAGTTACAATACCAATTTACTAGTACGTTTGTCTATGCAAAATGCAAGGATCACCTCAGGAGACCTCTCTGGGACAAGATGCTTCAGCAGGCAACAGTGAACACCAAACCTTGGTGCGCAGTTGGAGATTATAATGTTATAACTGCTGTAGATGAAAAACTGGGAGGAGTGCCTTACAATATGAGGAAGAGCATGGATTTTATTGCTATTATAGAAGCATGTGGACTCTTGGACATTGGGTTCAGTGGACACAAATTCACTTGGTCAAATAAGAGGGGTATCAATCACAGAATCTAGAAGAGGCTTGATAGGGCTTTGGTTAATGATTCATGGTTAGAAAAGATGCCTCAAACCACCATCACTCACTTGTCTTCCACTGGGTAAGATCATTGTCCTCTGCTCATGGAAATGGTTTCCACAAATTCTGATCACATCAAGAATTTCAAATTCCTTAATTGTTGGGTTGATAACCCTCAGTTCATGGAAATTGTGAAAACTTGTTGGGATAAGGATGTAGAAGGTAATGGCATGTGGAAATTCCACCAGAAAATGAAAAGATTATCAAACACTCTTAGTACTTGGTCAAGAAAGGAATTTGGTGATATTTTCAAAAAGTAAGGATGTATGAGGAACAGGCGCACAAAGCTGAAGAAGAATACATCCTTGACCAAAGTGACTCACATAGGAGTGCCCTTCATGAAATCAATGCTAAATATATTAAATTCCTCAAGTTGGAGGATACTGTTTTGAAGCAGAAAACCCAACTCCAATGGTTCAAGGAAGGTGACACCAACTCCAAATACTTCCATTCTATTATAAGGGGAAGGAGAAGGAAACTTTTTGTGCCCAAAATTGTCATTGAAAATGGGGATTGGATTCAAGGTGAGGATAACATTGCTCAAGCTGCTTGCGACCACTTCAAATTTATATTCACAGGTGAGGAAAAGCCTATTAATGAGCACACCTTGGAGTGTATTCCAAGGATGGTTAGTCATGATCAGAATACTCATCTTACCAAGGTTCCAAATATGAATGAACTTAAGAAGGTTGTTTTTGCTATGAACTCTAATTCTGCAGCAGGTCCTGATGGCATGAATGGATACTTCTTTCAGAAGTGCTGGCACATTATCAAGCATGATCTAATGGGGGTGATTCAGGCGTTTTTCAGTGGACAAATGATTCCTAAATATTTCTCCCATTCTTGTATTGTGCTGCTCCCCAAAGTAAATAATCCAAACAAACTTACTGAGTTTAGGCCTATAAGTCTAAGTAACTTCACTAGTAAAATAATTTCCAAACTAGTGAGTAACAGACTTAGCCCTATTCTCCCCTCTTTGATTTCTCCCAATCAGTCCGGTTTTGTGAAAGGAAGAAGCATCTCTGAAAACATCATGTTAGCCCAGGAAATCATTCACCAAATCAAGAAACCCAACGTTGGAAGTAATGTCATTATTAAACTAGACATGGCAAAAGCTTATGACAGAGTCTCATGGTCATATATTTGCTTAGTTCTAAGGAAAATGGGGTTTGATGAGGTGTTCATTGATATGGTATGGAGAATCATGGCTAACAATTGGTACTCAATCATTGTGAATGGTAAGAGGTATGGTTTTTTCAACTCCTCTAGGGGACTCAAGCAAGGTGATCCTCTTTCTCCGGCCCTATTTATTTTAGGTGCTGAGATGCTTTCAAGATCTCTCAACAGGTTACATAATCACCCGGATTATAATGGTTTCTTCATGAAAATGAGGGGACCCCAAGTGAACCATTTTAGTTTTGCTGATGACATAATTCTGTTTTCTTCTGGAAGGTACAAAACTTTAAAACTTTTAATGGCAACTTTAAAGGATTATGAGACCACTTCTGGACAACTCATTAATGGTGATAAAAGCCACTTTATGTTGCACTCTAATGCTTTTAATAGCACTAGAGTTAGAATTAAGAGGCTGACAGGGTTCAAAGAAAAACAGGGTCCTATTACTTACCTAGGATGCCCTTTATTTGTTGGCAGGCCTAGAAATGTTTATTTTTCTGATCTTGTTAACAAGGTTGTTGGTAGAATTACAGGTTGGCAAACCAAACAACTTAGCTATGGAGGCAAGGCTTTTCTCACTAAACATGTTCTTCAAGCTCTTCCTATTCACCTTCTATCCGCAGTAACACCTCCAGTGACAATACTTAAGCAAATCCAAATGCTTATAGCTGATTTTTTCTGGGGATGGAAGAGCGATAGGAAGAAGTACCACTGGGCTTCATGGAAAAATCTAAGTTACCCCTATGATGAAGGGGGGGTGGGAATGAGGAACTTACATGATATTTGCAGGGCCTTTCAATTCAAACAGTGGTGGATCTTTAGAACCAAACACACTCTGTGGGGTGAATTCTTAAAAGCTAAATATTGCCAAAGATCCAACCCGGTTAGCAAAAAAGGGGATACAGGTGATTCTTTGAAATGGAAACATATGCTGATGAATAGACAGCAGGTGGAACAACATATTCAATGGAAGCTCCAAGCTGGGAATTTTTCCTTCTGGTGGGACAACTGGCTCGGTAGTGGACCCCTTGCAAACTTCTCCACCACCAATAATAGATTCAACCACTCCACAGTTGCTGAATTTTGGGAGGAAGGGAGGTGGAATTGGAGCAAGCTGTTGGAGGAGGCACCTGCCAGTCAATTATCCAACATACTAGCTACAGAAATTTCACCTCAACAACATCTTCTAGATCAGCCAGTTTGGAATCTCAACACTCATGGAGCATTTAGTTGTTCATCAGCCTGGGAGGAAATCCGCAAAAAAAGAGCTAAACATCACTTTAACTCTCTTTTATGGCATAAATACATTCCTTTTAAGATTTCCTTTTTACTATGGAGAACCCTTAGGTGTAAACTCCCTACTAACGACAGGCTAACTAGTTTTGGCATTGAGCCATCAAAGTGTGTTTGTTGTTTTGATAGGGCAGGTATGGATTGCATTGAGCATATCTTCAACAAAGGGAACTTCGCAACCAACATCTGGACCAACTTTGCAGCC
Source organism: Solanum lycopersicoides (assembly GCA_022817965.1). Taxonomy (NCBI): domain Eukaryota; kingdom Viridiplantae; phylum Streptophyta; class Magnoliopsida; order Solanales; family Solanaceae; genus Solanum; species Solanum lycopersicoides. Next base: position 53,186,854 of record CM040621.1, on the reverse strand, counting down.
ACTGCAGGGCTAAGGCCAGACCAGACTGACTTGCACTCACTGCTCAAGCAGTGGTGGACTGCCACACCTAAGAATGCAGCCCACAGACTACTTCTGCAAGCGACCCCAATTCGCATTTGTTGGAACTTATGGAAGAACAGGTGCGCAGCTAAATATGGAGGCAAGACAACCAATATCAGCAGGGTCAAATATGCCATCTACAAGGATAACTACAAAATGCTTTCCACAGCCTTCCCTCAGCTTCAGTGGCCTGTAAAATGGACAGATTTAATTCAAAAATGTGAAAAGTGTGTGCACGACATCAAAGTGAGTTTGGTAACATGGCTTAAACCTCCCGACCAATGGCTCAAAGTAAACACCGATGGCAGCGCAACCACTAATCCTGGCAGGTTGGGAACTGGCGGCATTTTGAGGGATAAAAATGGTAAATTGGTGATGGCTTTCACAACACCCCTTGGAGAAGGAACAAACAACAAAGCGGAAATAGAGGCAGCAATATTTGGTATGACTTGGGCACTTGAACTGGGATATAGAAACATAATTTTGGAGCTTGATTCTCAACTAGTAGTACATTGGATTTTAAGGAAGACAGCTCCTCAATGGAGTATCATCACACAGCTGGCAAGATTGCAAGATCTTATCTCTCAGACTCAGCAATTCAAGTGCTTACATATATTTCGAGAAGCAAATTGGGTGGCTGATGCTCTTTAGAAACACAGTCACATGATAACCAGTTCACATATATATTTCAGCAGCCAGCACATGCCTAAGGAAGAAAAATCATACTATCAGCTGGATTTACTGGAGATGCCTAGCTTTAGAAGAAGGAAGACCAGAAGAATTAAGGAACCACCTTGATCGACCTTGCAGATTTCAACTATAGCTATCTGATTAGGTTAGTTTACTTTTATTCTACCTTGTAAAGGGAGAGTCTCCCTTGTTTATGTTTCCTAGATACTTTGTATTGAGAGGAGTCCTCTCCTTAGGTGCTTAGTATTTCGGTTTCATCATTGATGTACGGGGAGGAGTTGACTTCTTTTTTTGGAAAGTTGACTCTGAACCACCTTAGGTTGGAGGTTAGGTTTATGTCCCCCTCCGTTGTATTTTGTTTTGTTTATTAATTTTAAGGCCTGGGGGTGCTGCTCAGCCCCTTACCCACCCAAGGGTAGTTCAAATATAAAAAAAAAAAAAAATAAAAAAAAATAAGTTGTTTATATCGGACCTTAGAAAAGAAGGAAGTGAGGTTAGAAATGGTAAAGTTGAGTTTCTCCTAGTAAGGGGGGATGTTGTTGTTTCAAGAGGTTTAGTATATCGAAGAGTTGGTGAGAAGGTGTTAGTGAGGTTTAAGGTTCCTTGAGGTAGTTCCTTGTAGAATAGTTATGTTGATCTTAGATTGGGTTTCTCCTAAGTGGGGTAGTATGGTGAATAGTATGGTTTTTGGAGTGAGATATCCTTATCTTTTCGTTGTATGCTTATTCAAGCCTAAAACAAAGAGTTCCTAGTAACTTGGTTTATGTTGGAGTCTTTTGTGAAAGATGAGTTTCCAAATATTCTCCTTATGATATGCATGTTTTGGGTTGAATTCTTGTTGAATGAGAAAATTAGTTTTCATGCATGGTATCTTCCTCATGGTTCATGTGTATCTAGTGTAGGTTGTCTAATTGTTTCAAGAAGATGAATATTGAGCATGTATAAATTGTTATATGAGATTGGTTTGTTGAGCATTTATAAGGAATTTCTTAAGGGTTGCATTTTTTAAATTTTGAAGCATGTTCACTATAAAAAAAATTGAAATGTTGCTTAAATTGTGCTTTCATGAAAATTGGTTATAATGCACTAAGGAAAGATGTTTGTAAGCATGGGGATACTTGAAGTGATGTTCCTCTTGGCTATGTGTTTGGGTTATGATGTTGTATGTTTGAGAGGGGGATGTTGCTTTGGTCGTTATCCCTTTAAGTGTTTAATTGTCATTTGAGGACGAACTTTCTTAAGTGGGGGAGAATTTAATGATCCTAAAATGAACTAAGTTTATATAGAGCTTCATCACTGTTCTAAAGGCTAATAAATAGCTTAATTAATGTGTTTGTGAGTTTTGAAGTCATTTCGATTGAATTTGAAGTCAAACGTCATGGGATGACCAATATGTTAGACGATTAGTTGCTTATGTACTTGTATGTGCTTATGTGTTTGACATGAGTTTATGAAGTCCTTATATGGTTAATAATAGTTTTTAAGGGCAGAATGTAGTGTTTGGTAAGGTTTGGGGGTCAAACTTCCAAGAACGTCCAAGACGTTCGAGAGTTAGCCTTTGGACGTCCTTGTGTGTTGATGTGTGTCTTAGCTTGTTTTATGCGTTCTCTTGTTTTGAATTTGATTGGAGATGTTCCTAATACCTAGACGTGCATATCTAGGGGTCCAATTTCTGGGAATGACTCCACCTAGAACCCACAAGGGGCCCTAGAAGAGGATCCCAAACTCTTGGGAGTAGACTGCCTGGTAGTGGCGAACTACGACCCCAAAGGACGGTATAACACCCCTCAAATTACATAGGTGAATCTAGAACCTAACATGGTTTTCGTGATGGTATATGGTCCTATAATTTGTCTACAATATGGTATAGAGGTAGTTTCTAAGAGTTTAGGTGCATTAGAAATCAAACGTCAATGGACGACCAAGGCATTCGATGACTAAGTCACCTATGTGCCTCATATGTGCTTATGTTCCTAATTGTGTGTTTCATGAGTTAATTAGGCCATTATATTGTGGTGTTTATCGGCACTGTGTAAAGTTTCATGAAGTTTGGAGGTCAAACGTCCAAGAACGTCCATGACGTTCGAAAGGTTTGCCTTGAAATAACCTTGTGTGTCTATGCATGTTTCATCGAGTTTTACGTGTTCGCTTTGGATGAAATTGATATGGTAGGTCCTAAACTTGTATACGAACATATTTGGGTTTTAAGCGTTCTGGTACGACACCATGTACGACCCACAAAAGGCCCTAGAAGGAGGACCCCAGCTTGGAGCTCAACATTGCCAGGCAGTGGTAATCAACTGCCCCAAACGACGGCCAGTCGTCCAGGCGACGGCCAGTCGATGGGTGGCGTCAATGGATCCATGTGGATGCAGTTGAGGAGCTGGAGGAGAAACCAATGATACCCCATCGACGGGGCGTGGTCTCACCCACGGACAGTCGATGCTAGGGCGTCGATGGTGCTGTAAGTTCCTGCCAGTTTTTGTTAAGGCTTGGGTGTTTTGGGAAATTCACCTCAACTCTTATAAAATAGGAGGACGGTGGTTTTAGGTGTTTATGGGTATTTTTATATTCTATAAGTCATTAAACTCTCATTTAAACCCTAGCACCTAAATCAAAACCCATTCCCTCCCAAAGTTTCTTCAAAAACCTCCATGAGAGCTCAAGGTGAAGATAGAGCTGGAAGATGGATCTTCAATGGAGTTTCTTCTTCAATTATCATTGGATTCTTCTAATAAGGTATGTGATTTCTTCATCTAAGACTTTCTATCACCTTAGAGTCAATTTCTAAGATGATTTTCAAAGATGAAAAAAGATGAAAAAGTCCAATTTCTACTCTAAGTCTTGGGTTCTTGCATGAAAGGTTTTCAAACATTAAGATATGATATTATTGATGTATAATTGATGTTTTACAATGAAATTCTCCATGAACCCTTGACCTTCTCAGATCTCTCAATTTGACTAGAATATGTGTTATGAGATCATGCTTTGATATTCATGAATTCAAGTGTAGATTGTTATGGGCTTTTGATTCATGTATAGATTATGATTGATTGGTTTATAGGATGTTTCAATTTTATCAATTGAGTATTGTATATTCTTAGATCCATTGAATATTAAGCTTAATGAATATATATTGACTTAATGCTTATGAATTCTAGGGTAGTTTTCTATGGGCTATTGAATGATGTGAGAATTGTATTCAATTGATGTCTAATTGGTCTTATATTGATAAATCTATATTTAATTGACTTATATTCATTAAGTATTATAGTTTATGTATTTAATTGATGTTAATGGCCATAGGTAAGGGTCTATTGGTATTTAATTGGATGATTTAGCTTTGAATTGAAGTGGTGAGATGAAATGGGTGGTATGCTTCCCTAACAATATTATGTATATTTTTTTGTATTATAATATTGATTGGTATGGTCCACTTATGGTGGCGGTGCTATGTGAGTTGATGTGGCCTTGTCGGCGTTACTTTATGTAATATGATGATCATGGACTTGTCGGACCTACTTGAAGTATTATGATGATTTGTGCAGTTGATTATGTGAAGTTGGATAATATCTATATACATGATAAGTAATGTGAAAGTATATGTGTTATTTTATTGATGCTATTTAGGTGATCATGTTAGACTATGACAATGTCTTTATGTGTATAGTCTTAGGGTTGATGGATGGTTATTCCTACATGACAATATGAGTCTATAATGGTTATATTGATGATGATATAGTAGTGTATAAGATGACTTAAATATTATAATTGTTATTCCTATGTACCTTTAGGATGACATCTAATATGTGTTAAAGTGAAGTATGTTGTGTCTTGTGTTGGTTGACTTGTGTCCCTTCCTTGATGCATGTATGAATGTGAATATGAGATGTCTTGACTTATGATTCTAAAGCCTCTTAGTATCGAATGTATGAATGACATGTGACCTTGAATAATGTTAAGAGGGTCTTTATGTGAAACCTTGAACCTAGTGGTAAAGTTATGAATGTTGAAGTCGAAAGCGGTAATGGTATCCTTCAAGTAAAGGAATGATAGACTTAAGGTAGGTTGGCTGGAACGGCATCATTTCAAACTATAGGAAAGTCATTATGAGCTTCTTGTTGCCAATGTAAGGTAGCCCTAGAGGACCTCTTTTGTAGGGTAAATGTGATTGGGTTATGAACTTGATATGGAACCCTTTTATATGCACCTTTAATGTAAATTAATGTATGAGAACAAAGGATAGCACCGAGTGAGTATGGTAAGAGAAGTAGCTCTAGTTAAAGGATGAGACTAGAGTACAAAGAACGCCCTTCATATTCCTTAACCATGTGCCTACATGGGATGTGTCCAAGTTCTACCATTGACAAGTAGAACACCCTCATCGGAGTAGGTTAGAACTCTGAATTCCATGCTTTGCTACCATGGTCTATGTTGGTTATTGTCTATTCTCATCATGTGGGATACCTACTAGCATTTGAGAAGTTCTACGAAGTTTAGGTGGTGGTATAGGATGCTATCTAGACATTGCACAATAGGCTTTGAAGGTGTTAGTTAGAATCCCTAGGTCTTGTCCAAGACAATTAATTGAATGTCCTTATGTGATGCATGAGTCTTAAATGAACTAATGAATGTACTGACTTAAGTTAAGAAAGTATGTTAAATGAATAAGTACTTATCTAGAGTAGTTAAGGGTTGTCTAGTTAAGGTGTGAAGGGGGCTTGGAATGGTCACTTCGTATCTTACCAAGATAAGTCTTAAGAATGACTCTAGTTAGGTAAGATGGTTGAGTATGTAGACATGATCTAAGACTTAGGTAATCTTAAGGATTATTTAGGTAATCTTGAAGAGGTCAATCATGCACGTTATCTTCTTGATTTACTTAAGTAAGTCTTTTGATAGCCTTTGGAAGGAGAATGTCATATTATCTATGTGTTGATGTATTAAGTAAGAATGATTCTATCTCAGGTAGTCTATAGGATCTCTTAAGTGTGTGTGTAAGGGATTGTATAGGTGGTCTCTTCACAACTCACTCAAGTGAGACTTAGAATCACCTTTGGTAGAAGGATCTCATGTTTATGTGTTTATGTGCTTGGTGTGTATCTCATTATAGGTGATCTTAAGGATCATTTAGGTGTTCCTAGAGAGGTTGTATGGGAGGTCTCTCTTTGTCTTACTTAAGTGAGTCTTAGGTTAGCTTTTAGTGAGGGGATTGCATGCTAGAAAGTGTTTAAGGTGAAGTTAAAGGACTTCACTGTACAGTAAAGGAACTTTACTGTAACAGTGAACTTGCTCACTGTATTGTTTTCCTAAAAATGTGAATAATTTCTTAAATGATTTCTCATGTGTTTCTAAGTTGTTAAATGTTTTTCTTGTGATTATAGTATGATGTTTTAATCAAAATTCATGAAAAGCATGTTATTTACTAAATGTCCCTTTTTCATGGTTTTTGCATGGCTTCCATACTTAATGCATCTAATGTTCTAACCCCTTCTTTTCCCTTTTTGACTAATGTGTAGGGAATTTGAAGTCTTGATATGCCATGGAGGATGGATATGTTTCTAAGGGTTAAAGATGAAGTATTGGTGAGTACTCATCGATTCGAGGACAATATCCACACGTTCCTTTATGTCTTAGTCTTTATTTTATGTCTTGTATTGGCTTAGTCCCAAGTATTGTATACTCCAAAGTTTAGATGTTCAAGGAGATGTTGTAAAGGTTTAATGTTTTAAATGAAAGTCCTCTGCTTGTGTAATGATTATGGAAAGAGTTCTTCGTGTGTGAAGAATGTTTTAAATTCTTACTCATTTTAGAGTTCTTCAATTATCTTTGGATTATTCTAATAATTTATTGGAGTTCTTCATATAGGGCTTGCTATCACCTTAGATTCAATTTCAAAGATGATTTACAAAGATTTCAAAAAGATGAAAACGTCCAATTTCTACTCTAAGTCATGGGTTCTTGTATGAAATGTTTTCAAACATTAAGATATGGTATTATTGATGTATAATTGATGTTTTCCAATGAAAATCTCCATGAACCCTTGACCTTCTCAAATCTCAATATTTTGGCTATGTTATTGGTGAATTGATTATGACTTGATTGTAGTGAATTCAAGTGTAGATTGTTATGGGTTATTGATTTATGTAAAGATCATGATTGTATGGTTCATAGGATGACTCAGTTTGATTACATGAGCGTTGTATATTCTTAGATTCATTGTATATTAAGCTTACTGAATTAATTTGATGATCATGACTATTGGTAAGAGCCTTTGAGTATTGAGTTGGTTGATTTGGCTATGGGTTGAAGTTGTGAGATTGGATTGGCGGTAAACTGCCCTAACTCTCATTATATTATGTTGTATATCTCTTGTATTATCATGATGATTGGTATGGTCAACTTATAGTGGAGGTGCTTATGTGATATAATTGTTGATAATGTGGCCTCGCCGGCATTACTTTATGAATTGTGAATCAATGTGGCCTCGTCGGCATTACTTTATGAACTATGTCATTGTCATGTACAACTTGGCTATGTGATCATTGTAAATTTCTTGATGACTTGTGTATATATGTGAAGTGAAAGAATGTGTTCTTCTGTGTAATTATATGTGATCATGATAGGCTATAGTGATGTCTTATGTGTGTATACTTGAAGTTGAAGTGTGAATCTTCCTTATTTACTATATGAGACTTTTGATGACTTATGTTTATAATTTTGTGGAAGTGTGTAGGGTGACTTGTAAGTATGCTTAGTTGAACCTATGTGCTTCTTTAATAATATGCTATATGTGATATGGTTAAGTATGTGTGTGTCTTATTTGGGTAGACTTGTGTCCCTTACTTGATACATGTAAAATGTGAATATGTTATTCCTTGACTTAGTATGCTAAAGAGTCTTAGTCTTGTATGTGTAGTCGACATGTGACCTTGACTATAGTTAAGAAGGTCCTTTATGCGGAACCTTCTAGAAAGAAGGTTATGATATACTTGATGTTGAAAGTCGTAGTGGTATCCTTCTTGTGTGAATGGTGGACTTAAGGTTGGTTTGCTGGAACGACATGAAATCATCCTTAGGAAAGTCATTGAGTTATGCTCTTAACCATTGTAGGTAGCCTTAGTGGACCCTCTTTGGTAAGGTGTAATGTGATTGGGTTGCGAACTTGATATGGAACCCCTTAATATGCTCATTTATTGAAATACTCTATGAGAACAAAGGCTAGCACCGAGAGAACATTTTTGGAGAGTTTCTCTATATAACATGACATTAGATAACAAAGAAACCCTTCATATTCCTTAAACATGTGCCTACATGGGATGTGTCCTCGTTCTACCATTGGCAAGTAGAACACCCTCCATCGGAGTAGGTTTATGACTTCGGATTCCATGTTTAGTTACCATGGTCTATGTCGGTTATTGCCTATTCTCATGATGTGTGATACATGCTAGTGATGGATAAGTTCTATGAAGTTTAGGTAGTGGAATGGGATTCTATGTAGACAATACACAATTAGGCTTTGAAGATGTTAGTGTATGAGTACCCTAGGTCTTTACCAAGACCATTATGTGAATGTCCTTAAGTGTTGAATGTCTCCTAAATGACTTAATGAATTTAATGACTTAGGTAAAGACATGTTATTTGAAAATGTATCTATCTAAGGTAGCTTTGAGGATTGCTTAGGTAGGCTTGGAGAGGGTGTATGGGTGTTCTCTACATGTCTTACTTAGGTGATTCTTGGAGTAATTGTAGGTAGGGAGTCTAATTGGTGAAATGAGAATGATCGTATCTTAGGAATCTAAAGGATCTATTTGGTGTCTGTGAAGGGATTGTATGGGTGGTTGCTTCATAACTCACCCAAGTGAACCTTAGAATCACCTTAGGTAGGAGGGTCTCATGTTTATGTGAATTGGTGTGATATGGGATATGTTGGGATAACTAACTTTATGTAGTCCTAGGGATCATCTAGGTATGTGTGAAGGGTTTTTATGTGCGGCCTCTTCATAATTTACTTAGATGAGTCTTAGGATAACATTTAGTATTGGGTCTATGTGAATATTGTTATGTGTTTTGATGTATTCTGATGTTATCATGTGATATGTAAGTTACACTGAAGTCACTGTAAGGTCACTGTATGTTGTTATAAATTGGAGTATAATTTGGAATGTGTCTTATATTGTGATTATTGGCTTGTTTGATGTCTCTTAAACTATCTTTGAAGGTTTTATATCAAAATATCATTAAAGCATGTTTCTATACTAAATGTCCCCTTTTCATGGTTTTTGCATGGCTTCCATACATAGTGCATTCAATGTGTTAACCCCTTCTTTTCCCTTTTTGACTAAAGTGTACGGAATTTGAATTCTTCATATTCCATGGAGGATAGATATATTTCTAAGGGTTGAAGATGAAGTATTGGTGAGTCCTCATCGATTCGAGGACAATACCCACCTGTTCCTTTATGTCTTAGTATTTATTTTATATCGTGTATGGTCTTAGTCCCAAATGTGGTATATTCCAAAAGTATAGATAGTTTAATGAGACATTGTAAAGGTTTAATGTTTTAAAGAAAGTCTTCCGCTTGCGTATGTTATTGAAAGAATTCTTCGTGTGTGAAGAATGTTTTAAATTCTTACTAATTTTAGAGTGTATATTATGTGATGATTGATACGAGTGGCTTAAGTGAGACTTTTTGGAGTCTAATATGCCGTGTGATGACTCAAGAATGCTCTAACTTCAAGATGTACTTGTGGGTCGTGACAGGAAGCTATTGCATTACATGAAAATGAATGAAAGAGCGTTGTTGCATTCCTGAAAAAGAACATATTTTCAAGGATTGGAACACCTAGAGCAATTATCAGTGATGGTGGTTCTCACTTTTGCAACAAGGTGTTCAATGCACTTTTAACTAAGTATGGGGTGAAAAAACACAAGGTGGTAAGACCTTATAACCCAAAGACCATTGGACAAGTGGAGGTCTCAAACAAGGAGATAAAAGCAATCTTTGAAGAGACAATAAATGCCAACAAGACATATTGGGCAATAAAGCTAGATGATGCTTTATGGGTATACCAGACAGCTTTCAAGACACATATATGTATGTCTCCATGCCAATTGGCGTTAGGAAAGGCATTTCAGTTGCCTGCTGAGATTGAGCATCGAGCAATCTGGGCATTAAAGAAACTAAACCTCAGTTGAAGTGAAACAACCAACTTAAGGTTAGAGGAGATAAATGAGATGGATGAGTTCCGTCTGAGAGCTTATGCGAGATCAACACTGTATGAGGAGAGGATGAAGTTGTATAATGATAAGCATATTGAGAAAAGAAACTTCACTATCTGACTTGGTATTACTTTTCAACTTCAGATTGCGTGTGCTTCCAGTAAAACTGAGGTCTAAATTGTATGAACCTTTTAATGAGAAAGGATAGAGATTCAAAGCTAATGGCCAAAGAATCAAGGTATATCTGGGTGTTCCGGAAGAGGTGAACATTATAGAGGAATGCAAACATGATGAAGTCTGAGTAATCAAGTAACTTATGTCATGTCGCGACATTAAATTGTGTGCTGCTTGAGAGGCAACCCAAGGCTTACTTGCATTAGGTACTTTTATTTTAGTATGTTTAGTTGTTTTTATAGAGTTACTATGTGCTGATGTGTGCTGGAAGGATAAGGTGAAAAAGTGAGTAACTGGTCCAAGATAAACCATACAAACAACCTCAAGGACCATGGTGCCCTTCTCAAGAACTTTAACGGTTCGTCTACTTGAGGACCATGTGAAGAAGCTACTGGAAAGTGCATGAAAAAGGTTCACAAAAGGGTTCACGGCCTGTCACAGGTAGTACGGACCTTCGAGCCTAACGTGAACCCCAGGTATAAACATCAAGTTTCCCAGTCAACATCATGGGCCGCTTCACAGACCATGGTGCCTTTCACATGGAACTTCACTGTCCGTTGTCGGCTACATGTAAGCAATATTTGAAAAGTCAGGTTCATAGACAATCTTACGGATAGAGATGACCTTCACGGGCACGTTCATGGTCCGTAGAATTACACCCAATCCTCCTAAGAAACTGACCCGACCCACACATAAACCAATCCATATTGGAAAATATTTAATCTTTAAAATGTGCAAAGGGTTAGTTTATCCTCCCTTTCCCTCTCCCATAACGGTTCTTTCACAATTACTATCCATTTCCTCCAAATTTTTGTCTGATTATTCATAAGCAAGCCTAATTACATTGGTTCCACGAATCAAGGTCACTCAGTCCCCAGTGTTGCAAAGTTGTTCCGAATTCATAGTGCGTTAATCCCTAAACTACAATTAATTTCTTAGTATTAGTAAGTGGGGGTTAATATGCTTAAGCACAGTCGACACAAACATTGATGAATTATAAAGTATTGAAATTGTGAATTATTTGTTGTAGGTAAGTGGAATAAGGGAGGTTTGGTTGAAGAAGTGTATTGGTCTATATGGATATTCTTGTAGGTGTTTTTGTTTGTGTATTTGAGGCTATCTTAGGGATTTAGAAGGAGTGACGATTTTATATAGAGAGAGAGTTTGTTATTATGATTAATGGTAGTAATATTGTTGTAACGGTGTGTATGTACTAATGTAGTGAAATTATCGGTCCGGTGTAAGACCACGACATGCTTCACGGACCATTGAAGATGCCACGGGCCGTGAAGCTTATCATGGACAACACTTATAGTCAACCATGCCATCAGATAACGTTCACGGGCATGATCATGGACCGTGGTGACTGTCACAGGCCGTGATGTGTCTGTGAACATGCCATGGATAAAAATAACAATCACCCATCATACAAACTGATTATTTCCCAACTTCACAAAGGAATTCACGGTTAGTGGTGCATACCACCGACCGTGAAAGTACCCATTTAGTTTACTTCAGTTGTAAATTTTTGTAGTTTATCATGTATTCAGCTTTTGTTTATTGTTAATTCTGTGTCCTTTCTCGAAGATAGATTGGGTGACGGCTTTCTTAAGGAAAAGTGTCACGATGATTTTGACACTGGGAATGTTATAGTGCTGATAGTGATTCATTTCATTTTGTAATTACTAATTATTGTCCTTTTTTGCAGGTACAATAGCACAAAGAATAAAGAACCCACAACCACATGGCCCCCAGTTCTTCTCATTCGGAGGGATAGGGCGACTCTGAAGCTAGTGGTTTTAAGGTGCAAATTAATGTTACACCTAAGAAGCACTCACATCAGACTACTAGATCTCTAGCTAAAAGACATATCCTCCAAGACACTCCTTCTCAGTCTGAAGAAGAAGGAAGTGATCCTGAGAACGAGAAAAATGCAAGTAATGGATCTGAGTATGTTGCTAGCATCATATGATGCTAACTGAGGAGATAGTGCAAATGATAACTCGAGGGGTAGTAATGCATCGAAAAATGGTTCTCAAGTTAATTCTTTTACGACCATAAAAATGAAAAAGGTTAATCAATTAATAAAGTCTTAAAATTATGTTCTATAGTGTTAGAGGTCAGTTTGTTGAGTTTGGAAGAGTTTGTAAGTCAAACATCAAAGAACGTCCCAGATGTTCGAAAGTTAGCTTTTAGACGTACTCGTGTGTTCTAGTGTGTCTTAGCATGTTTATGTGGTGTTTGATGTTCAAAATGATGGGAGAGGTTCCTAATATCTAGACGAACGTGTTTAGGGTTGAAACGTTTGGGCATGGATCCCCTAGGACCACCCTAAGGGTCATTGAGGAGGACCCAAACCATGGCATGAAACTGCAAAAAAGCAGTCCCAAGAACCTATGCCAATCTACGTTCCATAGAGCAGACTAAGCACCGTTGATGGGGGCCGTTGCTCCACACTTAGGTGTTGGAGATTATGCCCAAAAATTCCTTCTCTGAATAAAACGACGAAAGTCCAGCAAGGCTCGTCGTTCAATCGACGGAGCGTAGGCACCTTTTGTCATTTCGGGCTTACATTTTTATGTAGGTCTCGACAAAGGCTAGGGTTATTTGGAAAATTCACCTAGCATTCTAATAAAGTTTTGGCGGTTATTTAAGGTGTTTTTGTGTATTTTAAGTTACTTTATAAGTCTAAAAGCTAGATAAGAGTTCATTGTTCAAAAGCAAAAGGCAAGACTCCAATAGAACCCTCTAGGACTCCATTGAAGCTTAAAGAAAGGTTGAACCTAGGAGCTTGATTTCTCCATTGAATCTTCATCATTTTTCATGGATTATCATCAATTAAGGTATGGTGTTTCATACTCGAATCCTCTTCTATTCAAGGATCCAAATTCAAATGTTTTTCAAAGATGTTCAAAAACATGAAATATTCTATCTTGACATCTAGCAATCGGTTCTTGCATAAAATGATTTGAACAAATGATTTATGATATAATTTATGTTAATTGAATGATTTGAGGTCAAAAACTCAATGAACCCATGCATTTCATGAAATCCTAATTTTGGATCTAATGTGGGTGATTTGATCATGGTCTAATTGAAAATCATAAATCTAGGGTTAGGAAGAAAATCTGTTTTGTACAGTAAAAACCCTAGTATTTGAAGTTCTTGAAAACTTCTCTTGAGAGGACCTCTTGGGGAAAGGATTAACAAGAGTGAAAATCCATACCTTATAGACGAAAATCCACGAAATCTGATTGGAAACGTCAAGACCTTCGTCTTCTTCCTTAAGCTTTTCTTGTTCTTCTATGGAGTTTGGAAAAAGAGAACGTTCTTTAGAGATTAAGAGAATTTTGTTTGATTCTTATTTGGGACATGTAAAAGTTGTCTAAATCTGACCTCATATCAATATATAGATGCCCCAAGAATTATCTTAAAGACCCTGTGCTTAAATTTCCTAAAACACCCCTCCTAAATTGACTACAACTAGGAGAACATTTGACTTAGGGTCTCAGGTTTGACTAGGAATTAAATTAATTAATTAAGTTGCTAATTTAATTAATTAAGTGACCTAGGGTAATAACTAAAGTGCCCCTAAGTCGTTAGGACCATAACCAACCCTTTTGGACCATCCTAGGTTAGGTATTAGGATGTTTCTTTAGTTAGTTATTCGGTTAGTGTCACCCGGTTAGGTCTTAGGATTTCGGGCACAATAGTTGGTTTATTTTGGTTAGTCCTAGGTTAATTAGCTAGTTAGATTAGTTAGTTAGGACCTAGAATTAGTTAGGGAGCTCGGGCCCACATGGTTTGATCCGACACAACCTTCCCCCTAACCGCCCTAACCGAATTCGGTTGGGCTTGTTTCTCGGTCTTTGGTAGCACATGTGTTGCGTACACTTTCCCAACCGTGCACTTCTGGGAAGTTCACTTCTTGTCAAAGGATCCTCACTATGTCTTTGGGCACTGCTTAATCTACATGGTCATTTTAAATGGTCATGTGCTATGGTACCTATGCTTGACACTTGGATGCCTCGTACCTAATATGTATACGTGATGAATATGATTATTTTAAGCTTAGGGTCTTCATTGTAGGTACAGTTCCTAAATAATCTTGGATTGGAGCATTTGAACATCAAGGTGTATTTTCATTTACTTGTGAATACATACAAAAATTGGCTAACATCCTTAAGCCAATATTTTCTAACATGCCCAATATTACTCAATATTGGGCATTAGGATGCCTATGTACATTCAATACCTATTCTTAAAACCTAATAGGCTCTTCACTAGACAAGTACATTTTCTGGAAACATCATTTAAAGCATTATTAAATAGATTAAGCTCTAGTATAAGTCATGGAATTTCCAGAGTTTTACACTAACCATTAGTTTCATGGGCAAAATTTTTAGATACACTTTATCACCTTCTTCAAACTCTAATTCCCTTCTCCTATGTTTGGCATAAGACGTTTGCCGGCTATAGGCTATTTTCAAGCGATTCCTTATAATATGAACCTTATCCAAAGTTTTATAAATCAAATCGGGACCCAAAAGTTAAGACTCATTCACTTAAAACCATCCAATTGGAGATCTATATCTCCTACAATACAAGGCTTCATAAGGAGCAATTGATATAGATGAATGGTAACTATTGTTCTAAGCAAACTCAACCAAAGGCAAGTGCTTATCCCAACTTCCCTTGAATCCCTAAGCATATCCTCAAGGGTTTTAATTGTACGCTCCGCTTGACCATACGTTTGGAGATTAAAAGAGGTGCTTAACTTCACCTTGGTACCCAACCCTTTTTGGAATGACCTACAAAACTTACATGTGAATTGTGCATCCCTATCTGATATGATGGATAACGAAATACCACGGCGACACACAATCTCATCTATAAAGATCTTTGCATAATCCTCCACCTAATAAGTAGACTTGACGAGAATAAATTGAGCAGATTTTGTCAATTACCCACAACCACCCTCAAATAATCCATGTGTTCACCCTAATTTTTTTAATACACCAAGATGTCGTCAATGAAGCCAATGACAAATGAATCTAGGTAACTTCGAAACACCCTATTCATGAGATCAATAAATGTCGCCGGGGCATTATTGAGACCAAAAGACATTACTAAGAACTTGTAGTGACCATATCTAGTTCGAAATGTCGTTTTTGGTACATCCTCACCTCTCACCCTAAGTTGGTGATACCTCGATCTCAAGTCAATCTTAGAAAAGTAGCTTTCCCCTTGGAGTTGATCAAACAAGTCGTCAATCCGAGGGAGAGGATACTTGTTATGAATAGTGACTTTATTGAGTTGGCGATAATCGATGCATATTCTAAGGGACCCATCCTTCTTTTTTACCAACAAAACCAGAGCGCCTCATGGAAAAATACTAGGTCTAATGAAGCCTTTGTCTAGTAAATCTTTGAGTTGAGCCTTCAACTCTTTCAATTCGGCCGGAGCCATCCGATGAGGAGGAATTGAAATGGGGTTGGTATCCGGTAGCAAGTCAAAACCAAAATCGATTTCCCGTTTGGGAGGGATTCGGGAAGATAATTAAGAAAGACCTCCAGAAGTTCCCCTTACTACGGGGACTAACTTAGTGGGAGGAATTTGGAGTCTAAATCATTGAGTGTTATAAGATGATATAGACACCCCTTTGAGATCATTTTCCAAGCCTTAAGACAAGAAATGATATGACCTATAGGAATAGAATTTTCATCCTTCTACTCTAAAACGGGTTCATTTGGAAAATTGAACTTGACAATTCTAGTTCTACAATCAATGGAAGCAAAACAACCATGCAACCAATCCATCCCCAAAATGACTTCAAAATCGACCATATCAAGTTCTAATAATTGAACATGAGTAACTCTATTGGGCAACATTATAGGATAATTTATATATAATCTCTTTGCAACCACCGACTCACCTACCTAGGTAGTTACCATGAATGGTTCATTTAAAATGTCGGGCCGAATATCAAAGTTTCAAGCTATCAAGGGAGTAACAAAAGATAGAGTAGAACCCGGATCAAGTAAAACATATACATCAATAGAGAAGACTTGTAAAATACCGGTCACCATGTCAGGAGAACTCTCTTGTTCACACCTTGAGAGAAGTGCATAAAAGTGATTCTTCTTTGGAGGGTCCACTTTAGAACAACTAGCTTCAGCTTGCCCGCTACCTTTGTCTTTCCCCTTCACATTTGGGCAATCCCTAACCGTGTGTCCACTCTTGCCACACCAAAAGTAATTGTCCGTCCTAACAAGGGAATCACCGTAATGCTTCTTGCCATACATTCCACAAGTCGGCTTCTTATTTGGTGAGCTAATACCTCTTCCCTTTTGAGACTTAGGGTTAGACACCCTATCATCCCGAGCCTTGGGAAATTTGGTAGGAACTTTATTAGAAGACCTCCTCTTAAACTTAGGCTTGTATTTGATATCAAGCCTACCCTTTGACGAAACACCATAAAAGGACCTTGCCCTCTTGGCATCTCTACTCTTTATCTTAGAACTTGTCTCTTCCACTTGTTGAGAATGAACCATGAGACGAGAAATGTTCATATTGTCATGTAGCATAGCCGAATGACATTCTTCTTGCAAGTCATCCGAAGCTTTCCTAAAAAAGAAGCTCATTTCATCTTTAGGATCGGAAACCAAAGAAGGAGCATACATTGAAAATTTAGTGAATTTCAATGAGTATTCAAGTACACTCATACCTCCTTGACGAAAGTTGATAACTCCACCACTTTGGCTTCCCTCTTATCCCTAGGAAAGAATCTATCAAGAAAAGCCTTCTTGAGAGTCTCCCATGTCACCAGTCAACCTCTTAAGGGCCTATTGTCTCTCCATTAAACATACCAAGTTTGGGCCACATCTTTGAGATGATAAGTGGCTATCTCGGTCTTCTCACTAATAGTCAACCCCATAGCATAGAGGATCTTGTAGGTTTCATAAATGAACTCTTCGGGGTCTTCCTCCACTTTGGACCCATAGAAAGTAGGGGGATTCATCTTAGTGAAATCTCTCAAACGGGAGGCTATGGTACCAACATGTTTGTTTGCTTGGGTTACAACCTCCCGATTAGCTTGGGCCGTCATGGTTTGAGCTTGAGTAGTAACAACTTGTGCTTGAGTAGTAATGGCTTGGACCATTTGGAGAAAGGCAACCCTTATGTTACCATCCGTTAAAGGAGGCTGATTGACCGGAGCTTGCTTATCATTAGCAAATTCTTCAAGAAGAGGAACTTGATTTCCTTGGGGAGGAACTCCCGCATTTGCAATCTATTCGTCAAGTCTTCGAGCGGTTGTTATTAGAGTATTCATTGCCTATAATCACAATAAATGGATTAGATGCTAAGAGCACATAGAACAAAGACTCTAGAGGCACGATATTGGATTTGCAAGAACAAGGAGAATTTCCTAAGCATCTTATAGTTCCATATTCATAAGTGTGGCGCGCTTCACAATTATGAAAAAGATTCTACATAGACGTTATTAAGTGAGACAACGACTCTAAATATATTCAACCACATGCTCTAATATCAAGTTTGTCACATCCGGGTATCACCTCCTTCACGTAACCGGCGTCGTCATCCTCTTTCAGGACTAAGACTAGCCTCTTAGCTTACATCATTACATTCATAGGTCAAAATGAGGAAAATTTAAAACTTTTCAATATCTATCTTGAGGTTTACATAGACCTCTCACATACACATAATATAGTCATATCGAGTATACATAGACCTTTCGTATAGGAAGATTACTTTGTCTTCTACTTTTATTTCACATAGATATATAAATATAACATAGTCTTAAAACCGGATGTATCATCTCATAACCATCTAAAGTAAGAGTATATCAATTAGGCATATCTCATACATCAACGTAATAAAGCCACATATAGGTTATACAATGTTTAGTATTCAAATGAAAAGGAAAGAACTAGAAGTCTTATAACTAGAACAACATCATAAGAATGATAGTGGCATTTCCCTCAGAAAGTGAGGACCTACCCAACTTGGATGAGTGAGAATTTCAAATCTTCCTTCAAAGTCGTCTCAAAAGACCTTCAACGACCGAAACCTAAAATGTTGGGCAAAAGGAGAAAATGGGGTTAGTATACCACTTGTACTAAGTATGAGACCATATGAACATATATCACAAAATCATGAAAAAAAGGGACATTTCAATAAAGTATACAATTTACTTTGAAAAGCCTTATGCACCTTCAAGAAGACCATACCAATCAATAAGACAAATTCATTAAGTCAAGAGCATGTACATCACAAGACCAACAATACTATGTCTAGTCAAGCCAACATGCATATCCACATAATTTGAACAGACAGTCAAGACAACCCTATTATCAAGCTATAACATCACAAGCATGAATAAGAGTTCAATACAAAATAACAAAAGCAAAATCATTACCCATGAACCCTCATTAAGTCAACTAGTACAATAATCAAGCAAAGCCCCATAACCTTACTCAAACAAGTAAACTCAACAAGAACCATGACCGATGTCCAACTTCACATAGCATAGCATTAATAGTACATATCATCATACTTTAGCAATAAAGACCAACACATATTCATAAGTGAAACCAATCATCATATAGTATCATCAATGTGCAACATCATGATATACATATCATGTACCATTATAAGCATATAGATATATAAGAACATCCTCCTAAGACTTCCCTCAAGGCTAACTAGTGCAGTGTTTAGGTAGAGTTTCATACCCCTACCTAGACTAAGCTAAACCCCTTAGGTCATCCTAGTTAGAGTTCATTCCTTTAGTTCATGTTACCTTTTGGGAACATCTTGGCTTAACCGACATAGACCACATGAGCTAATATGGAATCTGGTGTCATAGAACCCTACACCAAAGAAAGGCGGACTACTTGCCAAGGTAGTACCAAAACATGAACATAGAACTTACGTGGATCCACTAGCTAGTATTCTTATGGGGGCAACATAGTTCTAGAACTAGGGGATATAGTTGGGACCCTATTTATGCTACATGCATTCTAGTCTCCAATCTCATGAGTACATTAGTTATCCTACCTTCCTTATGTGGGAAGGGACACTCTTCACACTAGTTCACTCGGTGCTAAGCTAGAGTCCCTTTTGAAATGTCTTTAATGTCATTATAAAATATCATAGCTTGATGTAGGTCATAGGGTATATCCCTTGTATAATCATCATCACCATAGCTCAATAAGAATTGCATGAGTATTGTCCTTCCATTACAATTCATATAAGTGAGGTTAGCATATTTACATAGTCACATTATAATAAGGCACATTAGTAAGTTATCACCATTCTTATAACATTTACATCTTATCCAACAACTCACAATCCATAGTCCAAGCCATTTTAATTCAACATCATACCAACCCTATCAATCTTAATATAAGGTCTACTTCAATACAACATCATTATTTAGGCACAAGTAACCATAATTGAAGTAAAAAATAGGGATCACAAGACTTAATCAATCCTTTTCACAATGCCTTCATAATGGTCTTACCATCAACCTCCAACTTAACCCAACAATGATATAATAGCATCATATAATATTAAAAAATATAATAACTATACCAATTGAATCATTATACAACAATCCCTCAATAGTTCATAGCCTACAATTAGAGACTTAAATGAAGTTCAAAGTTTACTTCACCATCTAAGTCAATTACTCAAGAACTAGCATGGTAGGAATACAATTCAACTCAATCTATTCATAAATTGGCACAATAACATCATAGCATAGTAATTCACACATTAACCAAGCCAATTACATCAATACTAGGGTTAAGATCACAACCTGGGGTTAAGGGCAATAGGCCATCTTCTACAAACTAGACCAATCCATCAAGAAATAACACAATTGATTTATAATACATGTTAATCTATTCATAATACCCAAAAGAAATCATAAACAAATCAAATTGAAAGATAAATTTCGAGATTGAAAAAGACCCACATGAAAACTCATCTTTTGTAATAAATTTGAAGGAACCCTTTGGGGAAACAAGTCCCAAAGGTGAAAGGAATCACATACCTTGATATTTGATGTATATTGATGGAGAAACTCTGGTCTTTAGCAGCCCTATAACCCTCTTGACCTTCACACCTATGGTGTTCTTTAACTCGGGAGAGAGAAAGAAGAGAGAAGGATGAGAATTTGGGTTTAGGAATGTAAGAGGGCTTAGGTTAGTTTAATTAGCTTAGGGTCTTTAAATAGGTCATTAACCCACTTAATTAGGCCTACGGCCACACCAACAAAGTGTAGCCTAAACTAGCAAAAAAAGTGGCCTTAGATAAAAGGCTACACTTTTGGACTTCAAGCAACGCTTTTTATGGGGTGGCCTAAAGAAGCGTAACCTTTGACATTAGGCAAAACGTTTTAAATGTCGCCATATTTGGCTACGCTTATTAAGCTTAGCCAAAGAGGTATAAGGGCACGCTTTGTTTTAATGCATTAGCGACACCTATTTTTTATTATACTACATTTAAAAGCGTTGCCTTTGCAGTGTTATTGGTCACACTTCAAAAGTGTTGCCTTTTAAATGTCATCTAAAGCAACACTTCAAAAGTATTGCCTTTTATATCTAATCTAGAGCAACACTTATGAAGTGTAACTTAATGTCTCATCTAGAGCAACACTTATGAAGTGTAACTTTATATCTTATCTAGAACAACACTTATAAAGCGTAACTTTAACATTGGACGTCCTTTAAAAACACTTTTGAATTTCATATATTCAATATATACTCACATAAATAAATATACAAGTGACCTAAATCACAAAATTTACTAATAATTAAATCGAAGTTATATATTTTAAATAAACTTCGAGAAACATGTCTCGTACAACCAATACTTAGAAAGTGATTGCATAAAGATCTCTAATATCAATAAATTCCAAAAAACCAAATGCATTCAAACGTATATGAAGTACAAAAAGTCTTCATCATTCACTACAATAGATCGAGTTTACTTATGCTAAAATTCAAATTCAATTACTGACATTTTCTAGCACATTCAAAATAAAATTATAATTTAGTGAACTAAAATTAAATATATGCAAATCATATAGAACATTTATCAGCACATGAATTCAGGGTTGCTGCATGTATTGTAAACACAAAGCGCTCAAGTGAGTAACTCTCCTATTTAATATTGTATTGGGCAGGAACAAGGGAGCTGACAGCCCTATGGACAGGGTGTTGTTGTTGGAGGATGTAATTGAAAGTGAATGCTCCTGTGAAAGAGGGCACCGTTGTTTGAGGATGTTGTTGTGTTGGAGGGAGCTGCACATTCCATAAATCAAGAAAGAGCTCAAGAGACTAGCTCTCACATTCAGACTTTGATATTGACCAAAGAGATGGAGGGTGATAGGAAGAAGAAAAACAAAGGGGAACAAGGCAAACAAGATTACAGAAACCTGCAAATACATACACAAATAGAGAGGATGGAAACACACATTCCAATCCTTTAGGAATTTTCTTTATGAATCCATTAACATATAGATTCATGTATACCAAACTAGTCATTTTCATCACAGATTAAGATACACCCCCCGAAAAAAGATTGTGACTCAAGTCCAATGATTGCACAGACGCAAGCCCTGAAATTGTCTCAGGTATCAAACCGGAGAACTTATTACCAGCTAATGACATATTCTTTACCAGAGAGATCTCTCTCTAGATACTAAGGCTCTTAAATCTACCTATATTATTAGGCATTTCCCAGCAATTGAATTGTTAGCCATTGAAATCTTAACATGCTTTGCAAGATTAGCAAATACACTCAAATCAACACGAGCAACAAAATCCAAGTTGTCAAGAACAACTACTGCAACATTACCACACTCAAATTCAGTACAAACAAAAAAAGACTAGAAATTTATCTGTGTAAATGTTGGTAGACAAACAAATACCTATGCTAGTTGGAGCTAGTAATATAATTATCGCAACAAACTTATGTAGCCTTTATATAAAACAAAAGAAAAATAGCAAAGTGTGGTGCTAGGAGACAGCATGTGTGCTCATTCAAAGCAACCAAAGGTGCCCAAAGTACCACATCTGTACGAAGGCCAACAATAGTGTATCTTTTGGAGCCATTTCTTGATATTATTCTTATAATTGGAAGTAAAGTGCTAATAGAACTATGATATTGCTTTATTCAAACTCATTTCCATGGCTATGTTTTATTGGTGCAACTCATGGTTAGGGCACCAAATATGGTACTCCAAGACTTCAACTTAATCTGTTTCTGTGTTGGAATATTTGCAAAGCTAAAGGGATCTCCTAGAACTGACTGCACACTTTTATAATAAGTGTTTAGAGCAGGGAAAGGATTCCTCCAAGGCATCCCTCCTTCAGATCCATAAGTTCACCAATTTCAAGACCTTAAACTTATGTAAACACCTTTTTTAAACTCCAGCAAAGTCAATATATCCAGGGAGTGAAGCTGCCCAATGACAGAACCGAAATAAAGAACAAAAATCAACAAGAACTTGAGTATCTTCGTTCTGACAGCACAATGTAAAATGGGGCTCACTTACAACAAGAAATCAAAATCAATATCAATATACCTTGATTAAAAATACCATCACAAATAGAATCTCAAAACTAAAGCAAGTCTCTTTAAAAGATTCAGAGTTGACAGAATGTAATTCTTTTTTTTAGTAAAGGTTACAATCTGACACCTCAGATTTGCTTGCTTGTCTCATATATAGTAGTAATTTTTTCAAGTTATGCATTTACTTAGCTTAATACACCAAAACAACAACAAGCCAGCTGATGAAGAATGGCAAACTAAAAAGAGTAAAGCTTCAGGCCAGTTAAACATAGCCTGGACAAACCATGAGCTTATAGTGTGCCGATGTTGGAGGATGTTGTTGCGTTTGAGGGATCTGCCCATTTCATTAGTCAAGAAAGAGCTCAAGACACTAGCTCTCACATTCACACTTTGATACTAAGCAAAGAGATGGAGACTGATAGAAAGAACAAAAACAAAAGTGAACAAGGCAAACAAGTTCCAGAAACCTGCCAATCCAATACACAAATAGAGAGGATGGAAACATCAGTTCAAATGCCTGAAAAACTACCTGGAACTTGCTGATTTCAGTGAAGTGACTACTAACCACAACATCAGACAAAGAGATAAAGAGGATCCAATGAGGAGAAAAACATATGGAGTAGAACCACTACTCCCAATACTCCACGTTAAATTATTAACTGAATCACTATTTCCAAATAACATCTCTATGACAAATATAATCTTTAGGCTATGTTAGCCGATAAATGTGTCAAGATATAAGAACTCCATTAACTGAGAAATCAGAAGCTTTTAAGGAAGCACTAATATCTCTCTCTTTCTCTCTCTCTCTCTCTCTCTCTATATATATATATATATATATATATATGAGAAAAAATGGATGATTTGTACGAGTGTTATATGTCAATATTTCTCCTTCCCTAGTGACAAAAAAGAAGAAAATACATCACAAAGACGATATCAGGAAATAATTTGAAGTTGTTCCCAATAAGACATCGAGAATTAGGCGTAGATTTATGAATGTATAATTACTCAAGAATAAAACCTACATCTAGCCACAATACTTGTCTCGTCTGTCACATGTGAAAAGTAAGAAAAGATTTATATTCAGCTTCCTTTGTACACTTGTTACAAAGTTTTAAGAAGGAAACAATTGAATACGAATTAGTTTAAAGAAGGTGCGTTTTTGAATTTAGCTAAAAGAATGTATGGTTCTTTCACAGTTAGCTGATATTGGTGGATCACCGTAAAATCCTTTAAATTCTTCTACGTCACCTACATTAAATGACAGTTGTGACTTAACAGTATATAAGTTGCTTCTAGGTTTGGGATTGTGCAACAACCCAGATGACCACTTGTATCGCTGTTCCACTGCACCCCGCACAACAGCTACAATAAAAAAAAGTCCATGTGCTAGGTTACAACACTATTTCCATATAAATTCAGTATGTATTACAGGTTACTTCTGTCCAATGCCATAAGATGTAAAAAATATACATGAAAATGAACTTCACTTATTTTGCCTTTGTTTAGTAGATTCTATAAATACAAAGTACCTTACAAAATATTAGCCAACAGAGAACTAAAATCTTTACCCGTCTTTGTCTCTTCTCATCCACTATAAATTGAACATTTATAACTATAACAATTTTCAACGAGATGACTGAAACATCTCTATAGATGCAACTACATACCTTAACCTAAGGCGATGAAAAAATAGCTATAATCTTCATTATTTGATGTGCAATGAAAGCTTAGCATCAACAGGAAAGCTAGTGAAAGCTTCATTCTAACGTCCGCTGCAACAGTGAGTTAGAGAGAATAATCAACAGAACTACATAATCATATATAGAAAGAATGAGCACAATGTCACTCTATATAGTATAGACAGTTTGATCTCACCTAGTGTATAAACAACAAAATAATGAGTGTAATCATGCAAGCGGAGTTTGAAGAGGTTTTTGAGTACATAGCCTTTAATATTCAATATGTTTTAGACTAAAGACTTTAGCAATCATATAAATGGGCCATGGATAAAAGACATGGTTAGGGACTAGAAAAGCTTGGAACAGACTTTAAGGTTGTTGTAAAGGGCCAAAGTACATAGATACCTGATCTCGGGATCACCATTTATGTCTTACATGCACAAATTTATTTACTTCAGAACAACTCAAAACACGCGGTATTTGATGTTTCATATGGTTAATGTTCAGGCTTGCTTTCTACATGGACTGCAATGCATTTTCATCCATTAGCTTCAACTTCAAACAGAAATGTCTAAAGTCATCGATTTACGCAAATCAAATAATCCAATTAGACCATTACAAAGTTCATCACACACACAAAAAAAAAATCTAAAGTCGTGTTGATATGAGACCAGGTTTAAGAACATAAGTGCTCACCCTTTTACCGAAGAAAAATTATCTCCACTTCTGAAAGAACGGACCATCTTCTATGATTAAATTCAATATAGACACGACAAAATGAGAACTAGGTATTTCAGTTATGTATAGACATCTAAAACAAACTAATCTAACTTTCAACATTGAAAGATGACGATGTTTAAATAGGGAGAGAAAAAAAGAGAAAAAAATAAAAGAACTTCTCTAACATTAGGTGGGTACAAGTTCAGCATGATCAGGAGACATTTGCATCATAAACTGTCCAATGACAATTGTGAACAACACCAACGGTATGAAAAAATAAAAATTGTACTTACAGACTTTCTTCTGTAGCTTTAGCTTTTCAGCAGTGCTTGCTAGATCTTCACAATAATTTTCCAACTTCTTGGTTTGTGCCTTGAGCGCTATAGCCTTTTCTTCGGCATCTCCTAGCACGTGCACCATCTTTGCTTGTACTGAAGCTAATGTCTTTTGTTCCTCCAAGAGGGTAGGTTGATCTACTGTTGCACTTGTCAAATTTTGGGCTGTTTTTCATAATTCCAAATGCAGAACTTCAGCTTCAATTTTTTTTGTGAAGAGATCCTCGAACTCACTTTCAATGGTCTCTTATTCAATCTTTGAGCTACTACCTAAAATGGCTTGTGGTGGTGTAACCTGAAATTCTAATATGAAAATAGTGCATAAATTTTGCTGGGAGCCTAGATGTTAGTACATCTTCCACTTCTTGAACACCACTACCATAAATAGAGCAAAGAATGAATAAATTTGCAACAAGAGATTTGTCATATACCCCAAAAAAGGTATGGGCCTAAGAGCATACCTTGCCAAACATAAGGTATCTGAACTAATGTTTCAAAGTATTAATAATGTGAGCTGAACTGGAACAAGTGACAGATTGCCCATCATCGAATGAGTCTATGTCACGCTCTATCTTCTTCGTTGTGTTTATCCGTCTAATGAATGTGTAGTTGATGTCTACCTATTTGTGTATGTATGAGTGCTTTGTGGTAACTCATTCATCCCTAAAACAGTAGCTAATTTCCTGGAAAAATGACCAATAAAAGAGAACATATCCCATCAAGAGTTGTGCCCTCTTTCATATTAACAACAACCATAATGTAATCTCTTATGTATGATTATAATAGAGTTAAAATTGCGTATAAAGATTACTAACATAGCTATAATGAGGAATAACATAAGTGATAACCATACAAAGGATTACTAACATTAATGATGATCGTATAAAGAGTTAAGGAGCAGCCATTTAAAGGGTGCATATAATATTTAGCATAATGAAGGATTATTTTCTTCCTTATGAGTTCATCAACTACATATTTTCATCTAATGTCTCGGTTTGACTTCAATGAGGAGAATGCCGAGACCTCTACAGTTAGTAGTATACTGACGATCTCTTTGTGGAATCTACATTGACCTATGCTACTGTAGACATAGATTTCATAGAAAAGCAGATTACAAGGTAGTTGCTTTATTGCAGAAGTTCATTTGGTGAACTAAATTCTGGACGCAAGTTCGCAAAATCATGACTATATCTTCTCAAAAAATATCATGATTATGATAAAATTTCAACAAAGTAATCAATACAACAGTTCAGATATGGACAAATTGAAATAAAATCATTGAAGAAATACAACTACAACATGCTTACATGGAAGAGCATCCAGAGGAAAGAGGCACCGGCCCTTTTTGCTATTTAAAAGATCAGTTGACTGTCTTTTTGCAAAATATATAAACGACCAGATTCACATCCACCTTACAGATTGTTTTCATAAATCATGATTAATGATATACTATCTCTCTGTCTAAACAAGCAATATTCATGTTACACCTTTCCATATATATTTGGTTATTAAAAGTAGAGGATAAAAAAGTGAATAGCAACAAGTATAGCATATAGTGGTTATTATGATATACATTAACACATTATAATTGGACAACAAGTCTTGATTCAATCAAATACTCTTCTACCAGACCTTGCACTATTATATTATATATTAGAAAATATGTATTCTACTAAAAGTTGGTTCAAAGTATATAAATAAAAATACAAGAAACATGAAAGCTAGAGCATCCATTAGAACTTGCTATTTAATACAAATAACTGATACATAATCAAACAAAGACAAAAGAGCAAAAGAAAAAAATCATTCAGAAGAAATATGATGGAAAATTTATTTAGATCCACACCCAGGAACTCATTTAACACATAAGATTCTCAATATAACGATTATATAAAACAAACAAACAACAAATCTTCCTGTCACAATATAAAGAGAAGGGTTATGGTTTAAGTATAATTAAAGTAGAGAGCAAAAACTCTAGATAACAAGAAATAAGAAAGGAACTCAATGTTGTGTATTCCAGAGAAAGAAATGTTAATAATTAAGGTAGCCCATGAAAAATGGTGGCCCTCTTTTGTTTGGACTAGGTAAGCCCAGACTATGCCATCCTAAAGTGGAAACCGGTAGGCAAAAGAGAAAGCCGTTTAGGGGAGTACACAGAGTTGAGGCGCTGTTAGGGTAACTGATTGAAGAAGAAAACCATAGTAGTGACTAGACGAGATGATTATTAAATTATTATTATTACATAATAAATAAGTATAATATGTGAAGAGGTTAGAGGGAATAAAATTTTAGTGAAAATATGATAAAATGACTACCTATTTATTAAATGATGATGTTAATTATATGATACTATTAGTTTATATATTGAAAGATCTTGATGCTGATATAAGAAGAATAATCTATGATAGATTAGTAACATATGAAATAATTGAAGAAACAATTTATGATTGGTCAGAACTAATTATCTCAGATGATTTTGATATAGATTATTCATATGATGATTTATTACCAGGTCATTTTTTATCTATTATTGATTACTTAGTTTTACGAAGCAAAAGACGATTATTACTCTTAATTTTCAAAGTTTGATTTCGAATTATTGTGATCAATCAATGTTTGGATTTCGATTATCAGATTATCAATGTGGTTGTTGATTTACCAACTATTGTCGTAAGTAATTTTTAACATGTTTTCATTCTACCTTACTGTTTCTGTACGTGAAAACATTAGTGGCTAAACACCACGACTTGGTATGTTTGATCTATGACGATATTATATTTGTGATTCTGTAAAAAGAGTAAAAGGTTGATCTTTGTTTATAGCCTAGATTTTACATCTTTCAATATCATTTTAGGCTAATGAGTTCACGCATTAGAAAAGCATGTACCTGGTGTTTGTTCGAGAGAAAAACAACGGGTAGGGAAAAGTTGAACTAAATTAACAAATTGGAGTTAAAATTTGAGTTTGAAGAGAAGAAACCTTTAACAACATGTAAATGTAAGCGAGGTTTAATGTTAAAAACACTTTTAGTTCAAGAGAATAGAAGTGAACATTATCAGATTAGGCTGAGAAGTATTAGATAAAGTAAAGTCGCAAAGTTCAACATCGATTTTCCTAACACTCAAATTACAGGAGACCATTAGAACCATTGTCATAGCGAACACAATACTTGGTTTCTCTAAAGTAATTGAATCAACATTTCATCATTGTAGTCTGTTAAGCATAACTCTTAACTTTGATTTTCAGATTTGGCAACAATCACCTTTTAACTATACCCAATTTTCTTTCTGTCATTATTTGTTAGGAAATAATAACAACATTGGGATAAAGGCGACAGTAAAACCTTTTCATTAAAGAAATTCTCTGTGGGATCGACCACAACTCAAGTTGAGTTCTATAAATTGTCAGCGACCATTTACATTTCTTATTGAAGTGTAACTTTGGGCGTATCAATATTGCATAATAAATCCTTTCTCACTACATAAAAAGCCTACGCATGCAAAAAATCCGGATATTTCAACATACTACGTAGCGAATAATATATTTGAAACTACTCAATTAAATAAACCTAGCCTACCAAGGCGCCAAGCTGCTACACGAAATTATAGCTCCAAATTCGTGTTTCCGAGCAACAAGAGAGTGAAATTCGCCAAGAATAATTAATTCATCGATCTCCTTACGATAAAAAAATCTTCCTCCTTCTTTCACAAGTCTAGAGCATCTTTTGGAGGTTTTTTGAGGTGATTTACGCCTAATTTAGGTGTTTTTTGAAGAAGGAGAAAAAAATATTTTGCATTATTTACATTCTTCCTCTCCCAACCAAATCTAGCAGTTATTTACTCCCAATGTGGCGTTGTCGCCGTTGCACCATCTGGCACACCTTGGCGGGACAATGGCCTAGTATTTTCCCAATGTTTTTTCTTTACCTAAATAACTATTGTTCGGGTCGTTACAGTTCATGTCGAATTACGGACGTGAATAACTCAATTCAAAGTGTCACGACTGGAATCTAGACCGCAGACGAGACCGGCATCGTTGACCTCTCAGAGGTCGCAGACAAGCCTACTTACGTCATTCTTACTTCATCTATGTTAATTTTAGCGGAAAATTTGAAACTTTTTGTTTCTTAACATGCATAAAGGTCATTCTACTTACATTCATAATGTTCACAATCAACCATCTAACATTAAGATTATCAACTGAAAGAAATAGTTCACTACTGCATTAAATGTATAATTGCCAAAATGGCACCAATACAATGTCTGAAATAAAAACGGAAAGAAACACTAGTGGAACATACTCCACTAGCTAAAGCCTGCATCTAAGCTAGATAATAACGGTAGACATCCTCAAAAGCATGAGGGCCTACCAAGTCCGGATGAAAGCTCCACGTCTGGATAGCTGCAACGACAACCTGTAAGCTCTAGCTTCCACCTGTGCCTGCACCTAAAAATATAAAGTTGTATGGGATTAGTACACACTTGTACTAAGTATGGGTATATACAAGAACACACCAAGGACATGCATGAGTAAGAACAACTCTTTCCTAACAACATGATTATGGAAAGTCAAGTCAGTGGACTTGCTAAATTGGGATTAGGAAAGTGAGTGAGCTTTCCAATTTGGATTAGGAAAGTTAGTGAGCTTTCCAAATTTGTATTAGAAAGTCATGCCATGAGAGTAACATGCATCATCATACTTATCATATTGCACACCGTACATAACATCTTACACATAGCACATATCATATTGCATATAGCACATAACATCTTTCATATCATTCATTCATATGTCGTAAGACCTTGGAATCATGGACTTAACATCAAGACTTCCCAAAATGAGGGCTCAACATATGGGACGACAACTAGGGAGCCTTCTTTAGCAAACAGAGAGTGTGCTTCATTCATTCATACGTACTTCATTTAATTCATTTATAAGCTAGTGTAAACACCAGCTATACCTAGGATGTAGTTTAAGACTCTCATCGGGTTTGATGTGCAATGATCAAGAATAACCTAGTGTTATTACTTGAGTCTAGCTCACCCCTTGATTATCCTATCCTAACACCTTTGGTATCGTTCATTTCATTATGTGTATCATTTGAGGCTGGCCTCATTCATTCATTAGGACTTTAACTTTAACCGACATAGATCATGTGAGCATCATGAAATTCAGTGTCTCCCCCACATCAAAAAGAGGTGGAATCACCGGCCAAAGTGACCCAAAACATGCTAGCGTACATGGGAATTGAACTCCGCCAGATCACTATATTGGCAGTATAGGTTCGAAGACTAGGAGATATAAGAAGACCTATACCCGACATGCCGGACAGTCTCATCTCATGAGAGTTACGTGAACCTCCGCCCTTGCCGAAAGAAGGCATCACCGCTCATAGCTAGTCTATCGGTGCTCAGTATAAAGTTCCATTACATTCAACTCATACGTCATGGAAGCTGGCTTTAGTATGAGGACATCATAGCTCAATAGATGATTTCTCATCTCATCATTAGTATTAAGTGTGTTAATCTCAATACTTTCATTAGAGTGTTATAGAGACTAGTCTCTTCATTAACTTTACACTCTCATAGGTGAGTACGTTTTGGTAACATTTACTTAGGCTCATTTGAGATTGTTCTCATCTTTTACATTACTCATATCATGTTGTCACCACATTCATTAACATCAGCACATTTGCTCATAATTACTCACCCCTTTTTATGTGAATGTTTATTTCATCATATGCCAATGCACTTGGCCATTTGTGTGTTTCGCATTCTTACTTAACCCTTCTAAGGTCTCATCATTTCATTACATAATATTCATTTCATCGTATGCCAGTGCACTTGGCAATTTAGTGTGTTTCACACTCTCACTTAACCCTTCTAGGGTTACATCATTTCATTACATACATCTTAGGTTCACTTATTTTTAAACTTATGTTAGACTTATGAGTCTATACATACAAGACATGAGGCTTCATTCATAGTTCGTTTAAGTGATTCATATCTTCCTAAGATTATGTGGTACAAGACTTATGCATCTTGTATGTATGCCAAGATCTTGATTTCGATCTAAGTAGGCAGCATTATTCTTGAATATTTAATTCACGTATAACTTATGTATCAATACGGAATTTTGGGCAAGGGAAATCGGTTTCGAATCCCTTGTACAACACTTACAGTTTTCATTTAGTTTATATTGGTCCACACGGCTTGGGGACCCAAGATCGAGCCTCAAAACCTTCCTTTTATTTTTTCCCTTAGTTTTTCTCTTCATTTTTCGCTCAATGGGATTGAGAGGATGTGGGATCGAACCCCCATAACCTCATTTTCTTTTAGTTTCTTTTCTTTAAACTCTCTCTCCCTTGGCCGAGGGCTTGTGGGTTCGAACCCCCACAGCCTCATTTATTTTTTTATTTATTTCTCCTTGACTATTTCGCATTGACCATGAGGCTGTGGGATAAAACCCCACAGCCTCCCTTTGTTTTTCTTTTAATTCTCCTCTATTGCCTAGAGGTCGTGGGTTTAATTCCCACGCTCACATTTTCTTTCTTTTCATTTTCTCTTAACTCTCCTTTACTGCCTAGAGGTTATGGGTTTAATTCCCACGCCTCAGATTCCTTTTCTTTTCATTTTTCCTTTCTCCTTTACTGCCTAGAGGTCGTGGGTTTGATTCCCACACCTCACATTTCTTTTCTTTACATTTTTCCTTAAGCTGTCTGAGAGGTTGTGGGTTCGAATCCCACTCCTCTAATTTTTATTTTTCATAGCTTATTTTCCAGCCAAGACCATGGTTCGAATCCCCTTCACCACATTCCTTTTTACTTCTTTATTTTCATGGTTTTTAACATGGTGAGGTCACGGGTTCAATCTCCATGACCTCACTTGTTTTAATTCATTTTTCACAACATTTTGAAACCCCTTAACTTGACCGAAATTCCTCACTTAAATCTAGAAATTTTCTTTTAATTTTTCAGCATACTTTCATCAACATTTACACGTAAATTCAAAGGGTAGTTCGTAGATCATTTAATACGTTCTTAGGTGCATTTTTCTTGAATTCGTTTAGCCAAGAAATTATCATTCAAATCAGCCACATTTCAACTCATATGAACATCACGATTTACATCAGCATGTGTACATGAAATATAAAGAACTATCATGCCATTTCAAGTCCTAAACCATGAACAATAGCCACGGCAACACACACAAACACACGTAGTTACATTTTCGGAAAGCATCAACATAAGTCACATAATTCCGAAAATACATATAAACACATAATCATCACGGAAAAACGTTTCATCCCTAGTTTTCTACCAGCAAACATAACCAACCTATGATTTAATGGGAGCTAGTGACAGGAACATGCAACGGGGAACAACCCTAGTTTTCGGAATAGATCCTGAACCTTAGGGGTCTCTTGGGAAAGGGACCAAGAGAGAAGAGAACCCATACCTTTTTGACGTTCAAACCTCAACTTGATGCCCAAAGAACTCCTCCAAACACACGTCCAACACCAAAAGTTCAACACCAAGCTCGACGGAAAACCTTCTATTTGCCTACGTGATTGATTAACGTTTGTTTTCGTATATTTTCGTGGTGAGTTCCTCAAGTGTGAAGAACATTAGTTTACCTACTGTTTTTTTGAAGTTATTTTGGCAGAGAGAACGTGAATGAGAGTGATAGAGACGTGAGAGAGAGAGATGAGCGTGGGAGAGAAGAGTTTTCTTAGTCTTAGGAGTCTAGTTTAGGACTTAGTCAAATAAGATTTAGTTAATTATTAAAAATCTCATTTTCTTTTATTTAAAATCAGCTAATAAATAATAAATATAAATTAATTATATTAATTTACCACTTTAAATGAAAAACAATTTTAATTCATTGCTTCCACCTAGGTTCGAACCTGGGTGGAGCAAGACTTCACTTCAAGAGCCAATTTTCGGCCCTCTCTCTCCAAAATGCCCCTCCACCTTATTAATTAAATAACTAATTATATATTTAGGATAATTACGATACTACCCTTAGCCTGGTAAGAGACCATTTTACCCCTAGACCCTCCAAACCTAAGATTTTCCCTTTTTAAGTCCGGTAAAGACTCATTCGAGTAAATCTTCGTATTCGAGAGCCCTTCATGGCTGGACCCAACCTTTACTAGATCAACTAACTCCCCAAGTTAGTTGGCTTGGCTTTAACAAGGGTTAAGAGGTCTGGTTCTACGCGCATCAATCCGTGTGAACCCGATCTAATCGTAGGCATTCTAGACACATTACGCATTACTTATAATATCCATTTTTAGGGTTGTTACACAAATGTTTCAATGACCATCTATATGACACAATACTTGGAACTCATTAACTCGAGAACTCAAGGACTTAATGCTTCTACCTGTCTCAAGAATGATTGACTTATAGGGTTCATGCGAAATTATGGGCATGAACAACTCGACTCAAGGTCTCTATAATAATCTATACTCATCAATACACTCTCTTCATTGTAACAATCACTTACTCAAGTTTTAAAAAAAATTATAAGTAATTGTAAAAGACTCTTTAAAAGGACTCAAGGGGATTTTCTCAAACTGTACACATAACTCTACATCAAATTTGAAGTATTAATTAAAGGATTATTATTAGGATAAAGGATTTCTCAAATATTAAATGAATTTTAGATAGTTTATAAAGAGAAACGAGCGAAGACACAAACTGGAGGACACAGGCGCGGTGCGGAAAGTGAATTGAATATTTGGTTGTAAAAGTAAATTTTGGGACAATGGCATGATGCAGTTAGGGGGATACTTTTCTTGGGACTGGATTTGTAAAACACTTCCGCGACGTGGAGCTGGGCATGTATTTTTTCCTAAGCTTTTCTTCCTCACCGAAACTCAACTCAACTCACACCCAAAGAAGTTTCATCGACCAAAATTCACGAAAATTTACCAACCCATAATGATTTCAAAGAACCCATATAGAAATCTATCAACGCACTCAACTCGTTGGCACAACTCACACCTCAAGAACTCAAAGACCTTCAATAATAGCTAAAACTCAAGAACTCAATGATTAAATTTCAAAAAACAATTCAAGGATACAACTAATTATCGTGATGGCGAACAAACCCAAAACTATAGAAGCTTACATACCTCCAATGATCAAATCCTTAGCGAAACTCCCTCGAAGATTGCAAGAATCTTGATCGCTCTTCTTTCACTCCTTTTTTTCCTCTTATTGAACTCCTCTACAAACCCTAAGCATAATTTATGAATAACTTGTAACATACCGTCTTAGAAGGAGCTAAATTTTTAAAACGCTATATTCAAAATAGCTAAACTGAGAATTTGACAAGTTATGCTTAAGTTGTGAGTTTGGGTCAACTTCAAATGGATATAGAATTTTTTTCCCCTAAAAAACACATTTAAAATAAAATAAAATAAGAAAAATACAATTAAATTAAAAATACTTTTAAAAAGTTTGGTCAATTATTAATTATTTCTCAAATATGATTTTTAAGTTTATTAGTCAAACATAAGTTATTTCTCATCAAAAACACTTTTGAAAAAAATGATATTCCAAAAAAAGTTAGTCTTAAAAGATTGGTCAAACATATCATTAATCTTGACATAAAGCTTCTTGTCATAGTTTTAATGGTAAGCTCGCTAATCAAAGAAATAAGTTAATTGAAAAAATCACTTGGAATAATTAATAAAATTATTGCCATGTTAGGACATCATAGTTGGATAAAATAACTTATGATTTTTCTACTAAAAAACATAATTGTGTAACTATCATAGAAAAAAGTCATAGTTATTTTTCCAATTATGAAATTGAACCTATGATGGACCTTGTACAGACAAAAATTTAATAGCAAGCCATATATGCTTATTCCAAATTAATTGTTTTTTTATAAAGAAAACAAAAAAGATTGTAATTCATGTCAAGTCAACTTGTTTTCTATTATATGAATATACCACTGACAATATACTTATAACATTTCTCTTTATTTCTTTTCATAAATCAAAAGGTGGGTAAATAACTATGTCACATATTTTTTTCTCTTTGATTTATTTTAGTGGTTTCTTATATAAATTGATTGGGTAAACAATAAATCAAGCTGATTATGAATTGATTTTTTGTGTTATTTTGTTAATTTATTTTATTGGACATGAATTTAGCAAAGAAAATGACAAATTCAGGATAGAAACAAGCTGGAGAGTCATCAACCTCTCAATATAAAGCAAACAAGCAAAGAAAGTGCTTTCGACAAACCGTGGAACATGTTAAACAACTTAAGGAGTAAGATCAATTTTATTTACAAAAAGAAAAAGAAACAAAACTTCATCGATGTTTAATTTTTTATTTTGTTTGTATAAGCAATTATATTATTTTTAAAAGAGTCATGGCCGATAAAATAAAAATTTATCATCCATATAATTATATATGTTTTTATATGTGTTTTTTGTGAATTAGTTTATGTTTATTTCTCAATTGATTTATTCTGTTACTTTTTTCCTTTGTTATTTAATAAGTCCATTAATATAAAGTAAAAGACCTATATGTTTTATTTTTCTATTCAATTTTTCTAATTGAGTTGCTAAAATGGTTCAAAATTTTTATTTTTTTTAGTTGACCTATCATATATATGCGCTTTCATAAATGAATCAATTTTTCCTTCATTAGTAACCATAGCATAAGGGTATGAGTTTCTTTAATTTTAATGTCTTTATCCTTTTTGCAATAATAAAATAATCTCTTACACATGATTGTTGTTCGATACAATTTTTGGAGCTCAACAAATTTAAATTCCCATAAAAAAAGTTTCACCTATCAAATTTTGCAATGAAAAAGAAAAAGAACTAAAATCTAAAAATGTTTCACCATCACCAATAAATTTAAGGCTTTATTTCTTTAAAAAATGTTACTAATGGTGTTACTTTTAATTTTTTTTTTTTTTTAAATGAATGATTCTTCAAATAATGTACACATCCAGATAAGGACCATTTAATTCAAATTGGTAAAGAAGTAGGGAGTAGCCCTAAGACGATCAAGACTTGGTTTCATAACAAGAAGACTCTAACAAAGGTAATTTTAATTACTTAGTCCTTTTTCTATTCGTTTAATTATATTTAATTGATGTCATACTAATTTTTTAATTTATTATTATTATTATTATTATTGTTGTTGTTGTTCATATAATTTTAAAATTTTTGTACACAATATGATGAATTGTTAATTTCTTTCATTATATTATCCAAGAATCTAAAACAAATGGCTTGTTAAATGTCGGCTTACCTCTATGACATAATAAGTGAATCCGTTACTTTAGGCTCCAAAATTGCTTATCTATATTTGGTAATTTAACATGATCTGTGATGAATAATTTGAGTGTACACTTAGAGTGTGTTTGGTATGAAGGAAAACATTTTTTAGAAAATGTTTTTCAATTTTCCCATGTTTGGTTGGGACAAAAGTTTTGGAAAATATTTTTCAAATCAACTCATTTTCCTCAAAATTAAGGAAAATGACTTCCCTTCAAAAATTAAGGAAAACATTTTCCAAAACTCTCCTCAAATTTCAAATTACGTTTTTTTTGGAAAAACATCAATTTTAACAAAATATTTCAATTCAAAATTTTATTTTTTCACCCGATCTTTGAACCCCCCCAGGACAGCCCCCCCCCCTTCCCCATAACATTAATTTTACTTTTTAAAAATATTTTCAACTTCAAAAATTTATTTTTAAACTCCTAACCCCCCTCCCCCCAACCCCCCAAAAAATTAATTTTGTTTTTTAAAAATACTATCAACTTTAAATTTTATTTTTTCACTCCTACCCCCTCCCCTCTCCCCCCGCTCCCACCCATTACCCACCACCCCACCACCACCACCACCACCAAAAAATAATAACTTTGATTTTAAAAAATATTTTCAATTTCATAAATTATTTTTTACTCTAGTAAAAATAAAAGATGTCTCTCAAAAACATTTTTAATTAATGAATCAAACACTAAAAATCATTTTCGGAAAATATTTTCTACTCACCAACCAAACATGTGAAAATAAGTCCAAAATCTACTTGTTTTCCAAGAAAACATTTTCTAGGAAAACATTTTCCATGAAAAACATTTTCCTCCATACCAAACACACCCTTAGTCTATATTATCCAACATTTTCATATGGTACCTTGAGTTGTGCCAAAATTGATCCCCATGAAAATATGCCTATTCAAATTAAGGCAGGTTTGAGAGAGTATATTTTTATGTACTATTTTTTTCACCCATGTAGAATCAATCTTCCCAAACATATATTTCATATGAGAAAGAAAATATACATTGTTCAAAATGAGAGTGGGTATTTGAACTTTTAAGAAAAGATGGAGAAAGAAAATAATTTTCACACATTTTATAACATAGGTTTAATAATGCATTTGGTCCTTTCATTTATTAATAAACTTTAATTATGATACTTGCAATGTCTACTAAGCACATACACCGTTAATTCATCCAAACATACATTTTTCATTCCTTTTCTTTTGATTATTCACAAATTAATATTCATTAATCACTCTATCAGTTAATTATATATGTGTTATTTTACATCATATTTGTTGGTAGAATAATTTTAAAAATGGTTCACATGAAATACATCTTACATAAAAGACTATAAATACATATTTTGATTAGTTGAAAGTTAAATGTGATTCGTCAAATGTCAGCAAGAGCAAAGTCAAAATGGACTTATATTTGAGAGAAGAAAAATGTTATTATCCTAGGAATTATTAATTTCATTCTCTTTCTACAATTAATTAGTGCTTATACGTGGGTGTGATACATGTTTGTTATATATATATTTCAACAGACAGAAATTGAGAAATAAAACAACAAGACTCTTAGAACAGAAAATGCAAGATTTCGTTGTGAGAATATAGTCATGAAAGAGGCAATGAATAAAATTATATGCCCAAAATGTGATTTTCACAGAGCAAGCAATTTAGAAAATTTGAAAGAGGAGAATCAAAGATTGACAGATGAGGTAAAACTTTTATTTATCCTCTTTATTTGTTTTACTTGGAAAACTTTAGTTATATGTAAAAGAGATAAATTTAGTATACATAATTTTTAGTAATAAAAGTAAGGCTAGTGTAAAAAAAATCTTTCATAGAGAATGGGTTATCGAATATAGTCTTTAAAGTAAAGTTGTTACATTAATAAATAGGTATAGAGAAGATTCTATTCCCACCATTGATTCTGTTGACAATCTTAACTCAATTATTAAAAATATTTTCAATTTTTGTTTTCCAAATAAA
This sequence comes from Solanum lycopersicoides, assembly GCA_022817965.1. Classification (NCBI taxonomy): domain Eukaryota; kingdom Viridiplantae; phylum Streptophyta; class Magnoliopsida; order Solanales; family Solanaceae; genus Solanum; species Solanum lycopersicoides. Next base: position 53,148,059 of record CM040621.1, on the reverse strand, counting down.
TAAAAGAAAATTTACGCTCCATAAAACGAGTAGCCTCCCTTACACTATAAACTATTGATGGATTGTAATAGTCTTTTTTGAGGAGTTGTCTAGTTACCTTTTCATACTTTGGATTTCCTTGAGCACCTTATTGATAGAGTTAGGAAATAATTGTAGATCATCAACATATACTAAATGAAAAGGGATGTGCTTGTCAGTGAATAACATTAACGAAAGTCATTAACGTATTCATTGGAAACCTCATCAGAACCGTAAAGTCTTTTTAAATTATATTTATATCTATTTATTTATCAATCTATCTATTTATATTTATCTATATTATTTTAAAAATATGAACTTCATAAATTTAATATTACGTTACTATATATCCCCAACTACAAATACTTAACTTGATAAATCTTTTTATATTTTATACTATATTATATTAAAATAGGAACCTTTTAATATTGAAGAGATGTGTGTTTGACCGAAAGATTATGACTTTTTCGAAGGATTGTGACTTTTTTGAAGAGTTATGAGTTATGACTTTTCTGATAGGGAACAATAAATATATGTTATACAATCCTCGTTATCTACCAAAAGAGGGTCTTAGTGGGCTCCCTTTTTTTATTCTCACCTTAATTTTTTTAATAATTATTATGATTGTTTGAATATTATTTTATGTGTTTTCTCTCTATTAGACCTCTTTAATTAGATTTTTTATAAAAAAAAAATTTATATTTTTACTAAAAAAATTAGTTCACATCCTTGAACTTTTAAAATATATATACCATTTAGCATGAGATATACGTGCAGCACGCATGATCGAGAACTAGTATATTATACTGAGAGTGGAAAACTCTACAACGCAAAGTTGAATTATTCTTTTAACCTAAACTAAATTAAATGTCCATAAAATATCTAATTAATTTAATATCAAATAGTAATTTAGTATAATATGATACAATTTTTATAGTTTTTGTACCAATATTGTATATAATAATGTTGTATACAATATTCAATCAGACAAGTGGATATAAGTAGAATTAATAATCTACAATTACGGCAGGCTATTCAATTTGGTTGCTTTCCAGTCTCCTTAGAATTCTATTTCATTTTCCCATACATATTTAATGTCTTGGTGTTCCTTTAAATGTTTATTAATTACCAAATGTAATTGTTAAACTGTTGCAGATTCTTTGTTATGCTATTCTTCTGGGAGGAGAAGATTTCTAGAGGTACACCTACTCATGGAGTATACAAATTGCATGGATGACCTTAGTTCTCTAGGTGTTTTTGCAGTGCAATGCATTACATAATTTGCAATGAAGTTATTTTTTTCATCCTTATATATTGTCCTTACAATTCTTAAATCTACTTTTTTTTTAGTTTGTTCAATTGTTTAACATTATATTGATGTGAATTAGTTTTGTTAAAAATTAAAATGGCCAATCAAATTGGAATTGAGTTACCAAGTTGTGTTTAGCTTTCTAGTAGTAACTTGCCATTGTTTAAAATGCTAATGTGCGTTATATTGCATTATTCAAATCAAATCATAACCACCCACGACTATTTGGCAAACCCACTACGAAGTTTGTGGTGATACGCTCATACTTTCAAGTAGGAATGAACATCCTCTGAGACACACCATCAGGCCGTTGATGCTCACACTTGGCATGTTCGCAAGTCAAGCACCTAGCCACAAACTACACAACGTCCCTCTTCATACTGCACCACCACTAATGTTGACTAAAATAATGGTACATCTTGGTCACTCTCGGGTGAATCGAGTACCTCGAACAATGTGCTTCCACCAATAACACTCTAACGAATTCACCCATCTCGGGCATACAAATCCTCCTCTCAATCCTCACCACTCCCTCAGAATGGAGTGTCACTCGCTTAACATAGCCTTTCAACACCTTTTCTAAAATAATACGCAACTTCTCATCATAGAACTATCTCTCTCTAATATGCTCAGTCAAAGAAGATAGGGTTTTAACAAAGGCAATAGCACCACCATCCTTTGAAATGTGTAATCATTTAAGACTGTTGGCTAATCTCATCACATCCATAGTCAACCATCTCTCAGCCACTCATATAGTAGAAATACACCCCATGCAAGAAGTCTTCCTACGTAGTGCATCTGCTACAACATTGGTTTTCCAAGGGTAATCCAGAATAGTCATGTCATAGACCTTTAAAAACTCAAACCACCTACATTGCCTCAAGTTCAGATCCCTCTAACTAAATATATACCGAAGGCTGCTATGATAGATGAAGACCTTGCAATTCACACCATTCAAGTAGCGAAACCACAACATTAGCACACATACCTCTATCTCCAAATTAATGTCGTGGGTAAGATAGTTCTTTCTCATGAGTCATCAACTATCTTGTTACGCCTTGGAAATTAGTAAGTCGAACTAGAGATTTCTAGAGCTATTCGTAAGAGATTTCGATTGTTGTATGAGGGTTAAAACTCGTTAAAATGACTCATGTACCTAGAGTGGAGGCTTAGGAGTTAGGGAGTCAAGATACAACACCCCAAGTACCACACAAGGGTTCATTGGGGAGGACCCTTAAGAAAGCCCAAAAACTGCCAAATTAGAAGCACCTACGTTTGGCCACCTAAGGCCAGTAGGTGGACCCATGCCCCATAGGTGGGAGTCATGTGTCAAGGCGTGCTAAAGGACTTGAAGATGAAGGGTCATACATCTCCTAACACTTTCCACCACTGGCAGTAGACCGATCCATGGTCGTGGATGGGTGGGATTAGGTCAGGTCATATTTTAAGATTTTAGTTTTAAGTTGGGGTTTGGGAATTGATTAGGTAATTAATCAGGGGTTAAGGTAGGTCGGTTAGGTATTTATTTAAACATCTATATAAGCTTAATAGGCCCCTAAACTAAATCATTTAACCTTCTCTTCAAACTACTTGAATTCTGTCCAAAAATCATCTCTATAGAAGTGAAGAAGAAGAAGGAGAAGAAAGCAATTTGGGGAAGCAACTAAGGTCAATTTTCCTCCATTGTTTCAATCTTGATTAAGTTACTTTAGCTTATTCATTTATGAGTTCTTCCACCCATAGAGCCCTATAGTTCCCCCAGTTGTGAAGTCAAAAACCCAAGTTTTAGCTAGGGTTGTGCTTGCATTGTGGGTATGGTTTGAGTATGATTCCAATTTAGTGGATAATACCTAATTGTAATTATATTAGCATTGAATTATGATATTATGATGATATCATCTTATTTCTATGGTAATCCCTAATTTAAATTGATGAATGTGATATTTGTGTGTTTACGTCATTAGAGGCAAAATTGAAGGTTCAAAGGTGATCTTCCTAAATCAATGTCATGTGTATTAATTGTCCAAAGTTAGGAACATCGAATCATAAATTGAACTAGACTTCATTGAATATCATGGATCTTAACTTGTGAATATGAAATTGAACCTATATGATCAATCATGATTGTAATCACCTTCTAATGAATAATGTGATTAAACACTACTTCCGGTTCGAGTGTCTACGATCGTCGATAGTATTGTAACCCAACCGAGGGTTGGGTTTATGTCGCACGGGAGCGCTTTTGAGAATTAATAGATAAATGGAATTTATTTGTAATTAGTCGTAGCTAAAGATATTAACTACTAAAACCATAGTAAATTAATGGGGTATCACAAAAGTGTCAAATATCGATTTGGGGGTTTTGTCACAAAATAAAGTAAAAACAATAAAAATTTAAAGAAAATCAAGTATGAGAAGGGAATTCTTGGGGTGTGACCGGAGTACGAATTAATCTAGATTATTGAGTACATAGTCTCGATAGAAGGTTTATAGAGTAATGGTAACTAGGCTAAACTTCAATTGGAAATAAGTTCTCTCTCTAGCAACTTACCCCATTTCAAATGGGTTCCTCTTAGACACCCACTAGCCGCATGAAGATTAGCCTACGCCTTACGCCACTCACTCTCTCGGGCTGAGTGTTAGGATATGGGACTAGGGCTCACCCTCTCGGGCTGAACCTCATGTCGACCCACACCTTAGGCCATCAATCTAGTAGTCTTGGTTTCACGAACTCTCTCTCAAGAGAGACAAATACATATGGGTGGACTTGTATTTGCAAATACAAATCCATTAGATTCAACCACAACTACTACGTGAAATCACCATTAAACTACATTCAGTATATCAACAAGCAAGACCCAACAACAATCGTAACTCATATTCTCTAAATCACACCCCAAGAATGAATTTTTTTAGCCACACATCAAGAAATAGAAATTTATACCTTCAATGATGTTGAAATCATAGGGTATGAAGATTTAAGTCTCAATTTATGCAAAGAAGGAAGAAATCAACATACCTACTTCTAAACTGAAGCAGATGAAACGCTTTTGTTGTTGTTCTTCTTTTCAAAACCCTCTCAAACTTTCGAGAAAAATATAAACGTCATATTGTATAAAAAATTATGGGAATTAATAGTAATAATAACTAGTATGATGATAATATATAATGTCTGATATAAAGCTAGTATTTATAGTTTTGAGAAACTACTGCTGTATCGTATCGTTTGGCAAGGTTAGTGAGAATCACCGATCAACTCGTCCATTAACCCTTCTTCAAGTTCATCGCCTTCCGTTATTGCCTACAACATCTTTGTGTCCTGGACAATTGGGCGGTAAAATAGTGCATCACGAAACTGTTTGGCGACACACTAACTAATCCTTTTCACCGCCGATTTAATCCTCTTCCTTAAGGACTCAACGCACAGGAACAAAAGGCGAAGTAAGGCCTTTGGCCGACTCGCCAAGTGGACTTGGCGATTCTCAATCTTCCATAGTGTCCATTCTTTCTTGAAATATTAAAATACCTGAAAAGTAAGTTTTTATCTAATATTTAGACAAAAAGGGAATTTGAGGACACTAATTCTATTAAAATATGACCCTTAATAAGTCTAATTTGTTGATTGATCAATGTAACACTCCGGAATTTCATGACTTATTTTAGAGCCTCACTTGATAAATTAAGCCATAAAAAATGTTTCTAAGACTTAATTAATCTATTAAAACTAATTAGGAAGTGTTAGAATCAAAATGTCAAGAAACGAACACAACGTCCGGTGAACTAGTGTAATGCAAATGGTGCTAGGATGGTTTCAAAGAGGTGTATAAAGGGTAGCTCATGGAAAGGTGATGGGAGTGGTCATAGGTTCCTAAGAAAGGGTTGAAAGAGTAAAGGACAAGGTAGGAGTGTCAACCTTGAAGGGAAAGACAAAGCCAAGTGCCAAGGCTTCCCCAAGAAGGGAGGCTACTGCCTCAACCTTCACGATCATGACCACGACCAAGTGGGGAGCTCGTGCACATTCCTTGGCAATGGAGAGAAGGTGAAATCTATGACTATCCACTGTACAAGGCACCACGAGCTACTTCACGACACGTGGTGCACTTGATGGAAACAGGAAGGTTCGCGTGAACACACCTTAGACGTTTGGGAAAAAGCGGGGAGTTTTGGAGAGGCTACTGCCTAATAGCACCACGAGCCACTTGACGGGGTGTGGTGCATGTTCTGGGAAGGGGGGAAGGCTGTCGTGAATTATACATAGAGAAAAATTGAGGTGGATCATTTGGAGAGCCACTGCCTCACCTTTCACGATGACCACCACGGTCCATTAAGCACTTCACGGGCCGTGAAGTGGGGCGTGAAGGTGGGTGGGACTTCGTAGTTAAAGTTAAGTTGTACTTCACTTTTTGAAGTTCAACATAATGAGGGGTAGTTTGGGTATTTTGGGGGTGGACTATATATTGATTTTAGGTCAATTATCACCCATTTCCCACTTCAAAACTCAAACACATATTGAAACCCAATTTCTCCCACTTCTCTCTACATTCTCTCTCAACCTCATCCTCCAATGATGAAAATAAGAAGCTTAATTTTGAAGAATAATTCTCCAAGAATATAACTAAAATTTTGTGGATAAAGCTTCCTAAGGTATGGATTCTTTCACTCTTGGGATTCCTTTCCCCAAAAGTTCCATTCATTGTTGATTTCTAAATAACTCAAAATCAAGGGTTTGTCTCTACAAATGGATTTTCTTCTAAACTTGAAATTGATGGTTGATTATGACTTATTGTGATTACCTATGACTAATGGTTGATGGTCTTGTATGATTTAATGATTTGAACCATTGAACATGAGATTTTGGTATGACTTTATGATAATGTTGTCCTGGATTATGAACATTTCTTATGTTGTTATGATCTTTGACTTGTATATTCTCACTTGTATATGCATAATGGATTTCAAAATGACTTAGCATGTTTCTAAATAAATGGTCTCTTTTGTGCATCTCATCAAATAGTTTACTTGCATATATCCATACTTAGTACATGTGGTTCGTACTAACCCACATTCCTTATGTTTCTACAGATATTTAGGTTCCAGCCATTGAAGTGCTTAAGAGGCCACTTTGCAAGAAGAATTGGACATCTTTCTAAAGTTGTTGGTGAGTCCTCAATGTTCTAGGATGGTGCCACTTATCTAGCTTAGTAGGATTGTTATGTCTAAAGACATTTATTCTTTCCTAATTTTTGAGACTATTGTTGTAAGCCTATTTGTGGCATCTTACACTTGTAAGGGCTATGCCCGAATATTGTCATTCTCTTAGATGGTTTATATGTGAGACAAGATGTTAGACTCTTATATGATTTGACTATGCTAAATGAGAAGTCTATGTAAACTTCATAAGCGAGGAGTGTATGTAAACTCCACATATGATATATGAGAAGTCTAAGTATACTTGACTATGTAAAAGTTTTAAAATTTCCGCATTTTCTTTACCAATGATATGCCATGATATATGCTATGGTCTAGTCTAAGTCCTCTTCGAGGACGCCGACGCCGGATACGTCTAAGGGGTGCTCTCTGGTCATGACAAAGTTGGTATTAGAGTATTGAGTTGAGTAACCTTAGGATTGATGTCTCACTAAACAACGTCTATGTAGGTTCTTATTCATAAATATGAAGTGTGCCACACTTATGAATGAGAGAGTATGTGATGCTTAGAAAATTCTCATCTTCTTGGTATTCCTATGTTGTGCCTCAAGAGTCTTGACTCTACGTGTCCTTTTCATCTAACCTTTTTCTTGTGGTTATAGGCTATGACTACTACAAGGCCAGCCGTGAGAAGATTTGAGGAATATATTGCTAATGCGGGAGCTCCTTTTCAAGGCAACCAAGATCCTCCACAAGGCAATAAATCTCCTCGTCAAGAGCAAGTTCCTTTGGGTGACAAAGCTCCGGTCATTCCTCCGGCTATGATGGATTGAGAGTTCAGGTCGACTTTTCTATGTTTGGCTCAAAATATGACTACTGAAGCACAAGTCGTAACTACTCAAGTTCAAGCTATGACGACTATAGATAACTGGGATGTTGGACCCCGTATGAACCCAAATGCTACTACCATGGCTTCTCGTTTGAGTGGCTTCACTAGGATGAATCCTACTATGTTCTTTGGATCTAAGAGTGATGAAGACCCCCAAGACTTCCTTGATGAGGTCTATAAGATCTTGTTTTATAGAGGGGTGAGTTCTAGTGAGAAGGTCGAGCTAGCCGCCTATCAAGTCAAAGATGTGCATCAAACTTGGTACACGTAATGAAAGGATAATAGGGCTCTAAGAGGTGGTCCCGTGACTTGGGAGATCTTTAGGAAGGCCATTCTTGATAGGTTCTTCCAAGGGGAGAAAAGGGAGGCTAAAGTACAGGAGTTCATCAACATTCGTCAAGGAGGTATTACTGTAAAGGAATACTACTTCAAATTCATCAAGCTATCCAAGTATGCTTCCTCTTTGGTTTCCAATGCTACAGATAAAATGAGACTTTATGTAACGGGTGTGTCCGTAGAGCTATAGGAAGAATGTCGTACGAAAATGCTTCATGAGAACATGGATCTTTCACTGTTGATGGTTCATGCTCAACAATTGAGGAGATTCAGCTAAGAAAGAAGAATAGGGATGCTAAGAAATCAATGTCTTATGCACGAGAGAATTCTAAGGGTGGTCTTCACATTCAAGACAAGCCTAGGTTCAAAAAGTGTTTCCCCAACCAAGTTCCTTCTAAGTTCCCCAAGGACCGTAATGATAGGGTGTCTAACCCTAAATCTCAAAAGCAAAGAAGTGGTGATTCACCAAGTGAAAAATCAACTTGTGGCAAGTGTGGTAAGAAACATATGGGTGAATGTCTAGTTGAAACGAGTAATTGCTATGGTTTTGGAAAGAGTGTCCATAGGGTGAGAGATTGTCCTATGGTAAAGGGTCAAGGAAAGGGTAGTAGCGAATAACAAACAAGTGGTCCTAGATCCGTAGCTCCTGAGAGGAACCTTTTTATGCACTCAAGGCTAGGGGTGAACAACAGTGTTCTCCTGATGTGGTCACCGGTACGATATAAGTCTTTTCTACTAATGTATATGCTTTACTTGATCCCCTTGCTACCTTGACATTTGTTACTCCTTTGGTAGCTAGAAACTTTTATATACTTCCTGATATCCTAAGTGAACCTTTTAGTGTGTCTACCCCAGTGGGTGATTCGGTAGTTGCAAAAAGGGTATATACAAATTATCCTATAATGTTGTCGAATAGAGTTACTCTTGTGTATTTGGTAGAACTTGACATGTTTGATTTTGATGTCATTTTGGAAATGGATTGGTTGCACGATTGTTTTGCCTATATAAATTGTAGAACAAGGGTAGTAATGTTTCAATTTCCAAATGAGCCCATTTTAGAGGGGAATAGGGGAAACTCTATCCCTACATGTCGAATCATTTCGTGTCTAAAGTCTCATAGGATGATAGCCAAGGGGTGTCAATACCATGTGGTGAGGGTCACAGATCTAAATCCGAGATTCCTCCTATTGAGTCGGTCCCCGTAGTGAGGGAGTTTCTGGAAGTCTTTCCCGATGACTTGTTGGAATTTCTCCCAAATGGGAAATAGACTTTGGTATTTACTTATTGCCGGATACGTATCCCATTTCAGTTCCTCCATATCGTATTGCTCCAACCGAGTTGAAAGAGTTCAAGGATCAACTGAAGGATTTTATACAACCAAGCATATCTCCACATGGGGCTATCGTGTTATTTGTCAAAAAAGAAATATCGGTCTTGTCACATCCGTAAAAAAAACCTAGACGTAACCGGCGTCGTATTCCTCTTTGAGAACTAAGACTAGCCTCGTAGCTTACATCGTTACATTCATAGGTCAAATTTAGCAGAAAATTTTGAACTTTTTATTACTTCTACTCGGAGGTTTACATAGACCTCTACAAACACATTGAATTATATATCGAGTATACATAGACCCTTCGTATAGTAAGATTACTTAGTCTTCTCCTTTTATTGCACATAAGTATATAAAAGATAACATAGTCTCAAAATAGTCGTCTCATCTCATAACCATTTAATAAGAGTATATTAAATTGGGCCTATCCCATACACCAACGAAACAAGACCACATATATGTTATACAACGTTTAATATCCAAATGAAAAGGAAAGAAACATAAGAGTCTTAATACTAAAAACAACATCATAGCTTGATCGTGGCATCGCCCTTGGAAATTGAGGACATACCCTACTTGGATGATTAAGAAATCCAAGTCTTCTTTAATGTCGTATCCACAAGCCCTTCAACAACTGGAACCTAAAATATTAAGGAAAAGGAAGAAATGGTGTTAGTACAACACTTGTACTAAGTATGAGACCATATGCACACATACTTTGAAATCATGCTAAGAAAAGGGACATTTCAATAAGTATGCGCTTTTCATTAAAAACCGTTATGCACATTCAACAAGACCATACCAACCAATAGAACATGTTCATTAAGTCATGGGCACATACATCACAAGAACAACAACATCAAGTGTAGTCAAGTCAACATGCATATTGTATAATTGAATACATAGTTAAGTAACTCTATCATCAAGTCATAATAGCAACAAGCATGAATAAGAGTACATTTCATCATAACCAAAGTAAGACAATTACCCATGAACACCTATCAATTCAACAAGTGCAATGACCAAGCAAAGCCCCATAACCTTACTCAATGAAGTAACCCAACAAGAATCATGAATAACATCCTACTTCTCAAAGCATAGCATTTAAGAGTAGATAGAATCATACTTTAACAATATAGACCAACACATATCCATAAGTGACACCAATAAATATAGTATCAACAATGTGCAGGTTCATCATATACATACCATATACCATCATAAACATATTCATACATAAGAACATCCTTCTAAGACTACCTTCAAGTCTAACTACTGCAATGTTTAGGTAGAGTCCCATACCCCTACTTGACTAAGATAAACCCTTTAGGTAATTCTAGTTAGAGTTCATTCATTTAATTCATTTTAACTTTAGGGAACATCTTGACCAAATCGACATAGACCACATGAGATAATATGGAATCCGTTGTCATGGAACCCTACACCGAAAAAGGGGAACTACTTGCCAAGGTAGTACCAAAACATGAACATAGCAACTACGTGGATCCCTAGATAATATTCCTATGGGGGCAATATAGTTCAAGAACTGTGAGATATAGTTGGGACCCTCTTTATGCTACATGAATTGTAGTCTCCAATCTCAATAGTACATTACTAATCCTACCTTCCCTATGTGGGAAGGGACACTCCTCACTCTAGTTCACTCGGTGCTAAGCTAGAGTGCCTTTTAAAATGTCTTTAATGTCTTTATTAATCATAATAACTTATTGTAAGTCGTAGGGTCTAACCCTTGTATAAACATCATCATCATCATAGCTCGATAAGAATTGCATGAGTATTGTCCTTTCATTACAATTCATATAGGTGAGGTTAGCGCATTAACATTTTCATATCATGATAAGACACATTGGTAAATCATTCACCATCCTTATAACATTTACATCTTAAGACAACACCTCATAAATAATAGTCAAGACATTTGAATTCAACATCATACAACCCTATCAATCCTAATACAAGGCATACTCCAATGCAACATCATGACTTAATCACAATTAACCACAATTTGAAGTAAAGGATAGGGATCATAAGACTTACCAAGTCTCCTTCATAATCCATCATCAAGGTCTTACCATCAACCCTTAACTCAACCCAATTAGGGTATAACATTATGACAATTCACTGATCAACCTGATAACAAGTCTAAAAGAATCACTACATCACAATACAATACTAGTTCATAGCTTAAGACAACATACTTAGGTCAATTCACAACATACTTCATAACTTAGATCACTTCTCAAGAACTAGCATGATAGGACTATAATTCATCCTAATTTATTCATAATTGATACAACAACATCATCTAATTGTAGTTCAACCAATAACCAATTCAATTGAACCAATACAATATAATTCATATCAAGATCACAACGTAGTGTTAAGGGGTAAATGTCATCTTCTACAACCTAGACCAATCAATCAAGATATATAATAATTGAGTTAAATTACATGTTAATATATTCATAATATATAAAATAAATAATAAACAAATCAATCCATAACATTAATTTTGTATTGGATGAAAACCTACTTGAAAATTCAATTTTGGAAGTCAATTTGATGGGACCTTTTGTGGAAAGAGATCTCAAATGTGAAATAGATCACATACCTTGCTAATTGATGAATATTTATGGTGAAACTTGACTCTTTGCAGCCATTAAACCCTTATCTAGCTTGGTCTTAAATGGTGTTCTTCACTAGAGAGAGAAAGAAGAGAGAAGGAAGAGAGTTTGGGTTTGTGAGTTATGAGAGTTTAGATAAGTCTAATGGGGTTGGGGTCTTTATATGGGGCGTTAATTAACTTAATTAGGCTTCCCTTAACCCCTAACTAACGACATAACCCTAAATTAATTTATTTGAACTAACTTAAAACGTGCAGCAAATTATACCCCTCATAGACGAGACCCCGATCGATGGTCTGTCTGTGAGACGACGGCAACAGGACCCTCCGTCCTGTTGTCCGTCGTTTTGGTCAGAGACTGGTCCAAAATCAGTCTTGGGGAAAATGTCTAAGTGTTCATCGACGAGGCAATCGACGCCCCCGTCGATTGTCACACGGATCATCGACTGCAAGTCATTGGTCACACTGCGCAGGCAGTCTTTGACCCTAACATTCAAGGGTCCTCCTCAAGGGCCCTTGATTGGTCCTTGGGGAGTCGTACCCGGATGTTTCAACCATGAATAAACCTAAACACATGCTAGACACCCTTCCACCAATTTTCATCATTTTTCCGACTTTTAAAAGCTAGTCAAATAGCCTAAGGAACGCTAGTTCCTCCTTGAACTAGTTTCCGGACGTCATGGACGTTCTTTGACGTTTTTGTTTCTAGACTTCCTAAATGACTTATATTCATCAAAATGGACCTTAAAATAGTGTCTAAAGCTTATGACATTTATGTTAGGCTCTAGAACACATCTTGGATTTTTGAAGTGTTACATTATCCCCGGCCTTAGGAACATTCGTCTCCGAATAACACTGAAAATCTTTAAAAGGAAGTTATAGACTCAAGACTAGTAGCCCAACCAACAAAAATACATAACTACATGAGTTACAACATCAATCATATCACTTACATAAGGCAATTCAAAACTTCAATTAGCACACATAAGGCTCAACATTACATTATAAGGAATATCCTTCTCACAACAACAAGAGCTCAACGTAGTATTTATGAGTCAATTATGTCAGATTTCAACTTACCAACATGTTACATATCATTTCATAAAGACTCACCATAACAAAATGCCCAACATAACTCAAACAAGCAAAATTGCAAATTATGGGCATATCTCATTGTAATCACTCTAACAACATCCAAAAATGCACATTTTGCAAAACTTCTCCAAAATCAAGAAATTTCAATATTTAGTCATTATTTTCATTATTAGTAAGAAAACCTAACCATAGTTATCAAATAGATGAGGGTAACGGGACTTCATGTCGGCCTCGGCCTCCCATGTTGCACCCTTAACTAGGTGATTCTTCCATAACACCTTTATGGAAGCCACCTCTTTATTCCTCAATTTCTTTACTTGTCTATCAAGGATTTGAAACGGAACCTCCTCATAAGAGAGATTATCCTTCACACCAAGACCCTCAATAGGAAGAATATACTCGGGATCACCGATACACTTGTTAAGCATGGAAACATTGAAAACCGGATGAACCGAAGCCAATTCACTAGGCAACCTTAACTCATAGGCAACCTTACCAACCCTTTTCAATATATCATAGGGACACACATAACAAGGACTCAACTTTCCTTTCTTGCCAAATCTAACCACCCTTTTCATAGGAGAAATTTTCAAATACACCTTATCGCTTTCTTCAAACTCTAATCCTTTCTCGTATGATCGACATAAGACTTTTGCCAACTACAGGCCGTTTGCAACCGATTCCTTATGATATGAAATTTATCCAAAGTCTTATATATCAAATAGGGACCAAGAAACGAAGGTTCACCCACTTCAAACCATCCAATAGGATACCTACACATCCTACCATACAAGGCTTCATAAGGATCCATGGATATGGATGAATGGAAACTATTATTATAAGAAAACTCTACCAAAGGCAAATGCTTATCCTAATTTCCCTTGAAATCAATAATACAAGCCCTAAGCATATCTTCAAGGGTTTTAATACTTAGCTTCACCTTAGTACCCAATCCTTCTTGGAATGACCTCCAAAACCTAGATGTGAATTGTGCACCCCTATCCGATATGATGGATAACGGAATACCATCGCGACACACAATCTCATCTATGAATATCCTTGCATAATCTTCCGTCGAATAAGTAGACTTGATGGAAATAAAGTGAGCGGACTTGGTTAACCTATCCACAATCACCCATATAGATTCATATTGCTTTTCAGTCTGAGGCAAGCCTACTTCAAAATCCATATTGATGTCTTCCCATTTCCAAGTATGAACTTGGATTTCTTGAAGTAAACCACCCGGGTTTTGTTGTTCGACTGTCACTTGTTGGCAATTTGGACAATTAGCAATAAATTCCTCTATATCATTTTTCAAACCTTCCCACCAAAATACTTCCCTAAGGTCATGATACATCTTTGTCGAACCCGGATAAATGGAGTAACGCGACCAATGGGCTTCCTCAAGGATCCGGTTCCTCAAACCATTTACATTGGGAACACACAACCTTCGTTGATGCCTCAAGACACCATCCCCCCTAAGGAGAATGACTCATTAGGCTTGCTAAGAACCGATTCCTTCAACTCCATCAATGATTGATCAAGGTGTTGTTTGGACTTCACCTCAACTATCAAAGATGACTCAGAGTTATGATGGACCATAAAACCACCTTTCGAAGAATTTTCCAACCTCACACCCAATCTAGCCAACCTATGAACATCTTTCACTAGGTATTTCTTCGCTTCTTCTATATGAGACATACTACCATGGATAACCGACTTAGAACATCTGCAACCACGTTGGCCTTGCCGGGTGATAGAGGACACTCATGTCGTAATCTTTCAACAATTTTAACCACCTTCTTTGTCGAAGATTCAACTCCTTTTGAGTGAACACATATTGAAGACTCTTGTGGTCGGTATACACATCAATATGAACACTATACAACTAATGCCTCCATATTTTCAAGGCAAATACCACGGCCGATAATTCAAGATCATGAGTTTGATAGTTTCTCTCATGCACCTTAAGTTGCCTAGAAACATATTCTATTACATTCCCATGTTGAATAAGCACACACCCTGAACCCACTCGGGATGCATCACAATATACAACAAAACCATTTGTACCCTCCGATAATGTCAACACCGGAGCGGAAGTAAGACTATCATTCAAGATTTGGAAGTTTCTCTCACATGCCTCCGACCACTCAAATTTCTTACTCTTTTAGGTCAAAGTAGTCAAGGGAGATGCAATGGACGCAAAACCATCCACAAACCTCCGATAATAACCCGCTAGACCCAAGAAACTCCTAATGTCTGTTAGAGTCAATGGTCTAGGCCAATTTTTCACCGCCTCAGTTTTCCTTGGATCAACCTCAACTCCCTTGTTAGAGATGATATGACCAAGAAATGCTATCGACCTTAACCAAAACTCACATTTTCTATACTTGGCAAATAATTGATTCTGCTTAAGCACTTGTAACACCACCCTCAAATGGTTCATGTGATCACCCTCATTTTTTTAATATAATAAGATGTCGTCAATGAAGACAATGACAAATGAATATAGGTAACTTCGAAACACTCTATTCATGAGATCCATAAACACCGCCGGTGCATTTGTTAGACCAAAGGACATAACTAAGAACTCATAGTGACCATATCTAGTCCGAAATGCCATTTTTGGTATATCCTCACCTCTCACCCTAAGTTGGTGATACCCCGACCTCAAGTCGATCTTAGAAAAGTATCTTGCCCCTTGGAGTTGATCAAACAAGTTGTCAATCCGAAGGAGAGGATACTTATTCTTAATAGTGAATTTATTGAGTTGGCGATAATCAATGCACATCCTAAGGGACCCATCCTTCTTCTTCACAAACTAAACCAGAGCACCCCATGGAGAAATACTAGGTCTAATGAAGCCTTTGTGTATTTAAACTTTGAGTTGAGACTTCAACTCTTTCAATTAGGCCGGAGTCATCCGATAATGAGGAATTGCAACGGGATTTAAATCCGGTAACAAGTCCATACAAAAATCAATTTCCCGTTCGGGAGGAATACCGGGAAGGTCATTAGGAAATACCTCCGGAAATTCCCTCACTACGGGGACCGACTCAATGAGAGGAATTTTGGAGTCTAAATCTTGGACTCTTACTATATTATATAAACACCCTTTAGAAATCATTTTGCATGCTTTCAAACAAGAGATGATACGACCTCTAGAGATATAAGTTCCCCCTTCCACTCTAAAACGGGCTCATTTGGAAAATTAAATTTCACCACCCTCGTTCTACAATCTATAGAGGCAAAGCAAGCATGTAACGAATCCATACCCAAAATGACATCAAAATCAAGCATATCAAGTTCTACTAGTCCAACATAAGAAACTCTATTGGGCAACATTATAGGACAATTTCTATACACCTTTTTTGCAACAACCGACTAACCTACCGGGGTAGACACTATAAGAGGTTCATGCAAGATATCAGGCAAAATGTCTAACTTTTTATCTACTAGAGTAGTAACAAATGATAAGGTAGCACCGGGATCAAGTAAGGCATATACATCAATAGAGAAGATTTTTAACATACCGGTCACCACGTCGGGAGAAGTCTCTAGCTTACCGCTAGAGAGGAGAGCATAGAAACGGTTCTTCTTCGGAGCCTCATTTGAACCACTTGCTTGAGCTTGACCGCTACCCTTGTCTTTACCCCTCACAGTAGGGCAAGAACTAACCTTGTGCCCACTTTTACCACAACCAAAACAATTATCCGTTCCTTTAAGACAATCACCATAGTGCTTATTGCCACACTTTCCACAAGTTGGTTTCTTGTTTGGTGAACTAGTATCCCTTCTTAAGACATAGGGTTAGACAATCTATCATCCCTAGAGTTAGGGATATTGGAAGGAACTTGATTAGAAACCCTCGTATTAAACCTAGTTTGTCCTGAGTCTCAAGCCTTTCCTTTGAAGAACCACCATCAAAAGATCTTGCCCACTTGGCATCTCTACTCTTCTTCTTATCCCTTGCCTCTTCTACATGTTGATCATGAACCATGAGACGAGAAATGTTCATGTTGTCATGTATCATAGACGAATGACACTCCTCTTGCAAATCATCTGACACCATGTCACAAAACGGCTTATTTCATCCCTAGGATCGGAAACCAAAGAAGGAGCATATATTGAGAATTTAGTGAATTTGAAGGAGTATTCAAGCACACGCATACCTCTTTGATGAAGGTTGATGAACTTCACCACTTTAGCTTCCCTCTTCTCTCTAGGAAAGAACTCATCAAGAAAAGCCTTCTTGAACACTTCCCAAGTCACGGGTCATCCTGTTAAAGGACTATTGTCCCTCCATTGGACGTACCATGTTCGAGACACATCCTTGAGTTGATAAGTGGCTAACTCAACCTTCGCACTAGTAGAACACCCCATATCATAGAGGATCTTGTAGATTTCATCAATAAAATCTTGGGGGTCTTCTTCAACCTCGGACCCATAGAAAGTAGGAGGACTCACCCTAGTGAAATCCCTTAGGCGGGAGGCCATGGTAGAAACTTGTTGATGAGCTCGGGGTACAACCACCAGATTAGCTTGGGCCATCATGGCTTGGTCTTGAGTAGTGGCGGCTTGTGCTTGGGTAGTAATGGCTTGGGCCATTTAGAAAAGAGCAGCACTTATGGCCTCATTCGTCAAAGGATGAGGATTGACTGGGGTTGGTCATCATTCACATCTTCCTCAAGAGGAGGAACTTGATCACCACGGGGAGGAACTCCAGCATTGGCAATATCTTCTTCAAGTCTTGGTGCCGCATTCCTTCGAGTATTCATTGCCTATAATCACAATAAAAGGATTAGATGCAAAATTACATAGAGTTAACACTCCAAAGGCACGATATTGGACTTCCAAGAAAGTTAGAGTTTCCTAAGCATCTCATATATTCCTATTCATAAGTGTGGCGCGCTTCACAATTATGAATACGAACCTACATAGACGTGGTTGAGAGAGACATCAACTCAAAGATATTTAATATCTTGCTTTGATACAAAGTTTGTCACAACCGGTAAAACCCCCTAAACGTAATCGGCGTCGTTTTCCTCTTTGAGGACTAAGACTAGCCTCTTAGATTACATCATTGTATTCATAGTTCATAGGTTGGCCCGATTGGGTAGAAGATTCTCCGAATGGGTTTTTTATGGTTCATCATAACTCCCAGTCTTCTTTAGTGGTTGAGGTAAAATCTAACCAACACCTTGATCCTCTATTGATGGTGTTGAAGGAATCGGTACTTGGTAAGTTCAATGAGTCATTCTTCAAAGGGGGGCATGGTGTTTTTAGGTTCTAAGGAAGGATGTGTGTACTCGATGTTGATAGTTTGAGAAATTGAATTCTTGAAAAAGCCCATGGTTTCTGTTATTCTATTCATCCGGGTTCCACAAAGATGTATCATGGAGGTATATTGGTAGGATTTTTTAAAGAGGGACATAGCGGAGTTAATGGCTAGTTGTGCAAATTGCCAACAAGTTAAAGCCGAGCATCAAAAGCCATGTGGTTTGACAAAAATAATGGATGTTCCTACATGGAAGTGGGAACATGTCAGTATGGACTTTGTTGTTGGGTTGCCTCAAACCTGGAGGCAAAATGACTCAATATGGGTTATTGTGGATAGGTTGATGAAATCTGCCGACCTTATCCCCATTAAGTTCACTTATTCGGAGGAAGAGTATGCTAGAATATATATTAATGAGATTTTGAGTCTTCATGGGATCCCTTTGTCCATCATTTCGGATAGAAGTGCCCAATTCACTTCTCGTTTGTGGAGGTATTTTAAAAAAGGGTTAGGTACTCAAGTGAAGCTTAGCACCGCTTTTCATCATCAAACAGATGGTCAAGCAGAGCGTACCATTAAAACCCTAAAAGATATGTTAAGAGCTTGTGTCATTTATTTCGAGGGAAATCGGGACGATCACCTACCGTTGATTGAGTTCTCTTACAATAACAATTACCATTTGAGTATTTCTATGGCACCATTTGAAGCACTCTATGGTAGATTATGTAGATCTATGGTTGGGTGGTTTGAGGTTGGTGAGTCTGCACTCCTTGGTCCCAAGATAATCTATGAGGTTGTAGAGAAAGTTTAAATGATAAGAGATAGGTTGAAAGCAGCCTATAGTCGACAAAACTCTTATGCTGACAATAGAAGAAGATACCATCAATTTGAAATAGGTGATCGGGTCTATTTGAAGATTTCACCAATGAAAGGGGTGATAAGATTCGGTAAAAAGGGGAAGCAAAGTCCCCGGCATGTGGTTCCTTATAATATATTTCAACGGTTCAGAAAAGTCTCTTATGAGTTCAAAATACTTAGTGAACTAACTTTAATTCATCCGGTCTTTCATGTTTCTATGCTCAACAAATGTATAGAAGACTCGGTATCTATTCTCCATATTGAAGGGTTAGGGGTGAATGAGAACCTTTCTTATGAAGATGTTCCAGTTGAGATCCTAGATCGTCAAGTCAAAAAGTTGAGGAATAAATAGGTGGCCTCCGTAAAAGTTCTATGGAGAAACCATCTAGTTCATGGTGCAACATGGGAGGCCGAGACCGACATAAAGTACCGCTATCTTCATCTTTTTCCTCTTTGAGGTCAGTAGTTCCTCTTAAAATAAGAATGATGCATAATGTGAATTTGACTTGTTTCCTAAGAATGTGCATGTTTTTGTAAATGTTTGTGCCAAAAAAATGAGATTTAAGAAAATGCCTTTATGTTCTACTTGCACTTATATGGAAAACGTATATATTGTCTTTTTGAGATTTTAGTGTTTTGTTTTGTCTTTAGAAGAAGGATTGCATGGTAAATCTTGATGTCATGTTGAGCCGATGTTGATATTCAGAAGGTAGTTTCTCATTACGTGTTATGAAATGTTGAGCTCTTATATGTTGAGAATCGTGAATTGAGTTTCTACGAGTAATGTAATGTTTATGTGTTGAATGGAGTTATGAAGTACTCCTTTGAGCTATGACTAATTATGATTATATGTGGTTGTTGATTGGGCTGCTAGTATTGAGTCTCATTATTCCCTACAAAATGATTTGAGTATCATTCGGGGACGAATGTTTCTAAGGGAGGGATAATGTAACACTGCGGAATTTAATCACTTAGTCTAGAGACTCACTTGATTAACTAAGCCTTACATAAATATTTCTAAGCCTTAATTAATGTAGTAAAACTAATTGGTAAGTGTTAAAATCAAAACGTCAAGAAACGACCATGATGTCCGGTGAATTAGTAACTTTAACTAGTATAGTGCAAGTGGTGCTAGGATTGTTGCAAAGAGGTGTTTTAAGGATAAATCATGGTAAGGTGATGAGAGTGGTCATAGGTGCCTAATAAAGGGTTGAAAGAGTCAAGAACAAGGTAGGAGTGCCAACCTTGAAGGGCAAGACAAATCCAAGGGCCAAGGGTGCCCCAAGAATGGAGGCTACTGCCTCAACCTTCACGAGTATGACCACTGCCAAGTGGGGAGCTCGTGAAGGTGCGTTGGACTTGGAGAGAAGGTGACCTATAGGAATAGATATTGTCCAAGGCACCACGAGCCACTTCACGACTCGTGGTGCACTTGACGGAAGGATAAGGCTGTCGTGAACATGCCTTAGACGTTTGGGAAAAAGGGGTGGAGTTTTGGGGAGGCTACTTCCTGAGAGAACCACAAGCCACTTGAAGGGCCGTGGTTCATGTTAACGGAAGGGAGGAAGGCTTTCCTGAAGTCTTCTTAAAGAAGAATTGAGGTGGCTCATTTGGGGATCTAGTGCCTCACCTTTGAGGACCACCACCAGAGTCCATTAAGCACTTCACGGACCGTGAAGTGGGGTGTGTAGGTGGGCAGGACATCGCAGTTAATGTTAAGTTAGACTTCACTTTTGGAATTTCAACTTAATGAGGGGTAGTTTGGGTATTCTAAGGGTGGACTATATAATGATTTTAGGTCAATTATCACCCATTTCCCACTTTAAAACTCAAACACAAATCGAAACCTAATTTCTCCCACTTTTCTCTACACTCTGTCTCTACCTCATTCTCAATTGAATAAACGAAGAAGATTGAAGAAGAAGACAATGTATACAAGTTTCTTACTCAAATTTTGTGGATAAAGATTCCTAAGGTATGGATTCTTTCAATCTTGGGATTCCTTTCCCGAAGAGGTCTATTCAAAGTTTATTTCTAAATAACCCAAAATCAAGGGGTTTTCTCTACAATTGGGTTTTCTTCTAACTTGAAATTGATAGTTTATTATGACTAAATGTTATTACCTATGAATAATTAAGAGTATATTTTTGAGTATTTGATATTGATTAATTATGATTTCTTGCGATTCGTGTTCCTTCCCCAATTTCCCCAAATCTTTGATTTGCTTATGAATTTATGGGAGTAATGAGTGTGTTGGTTGTTAGACTTCAGTTAACTATGCTATATCACTCATCTATTGTCATATATTGTTGAGATTGGATTAACTTCTTGGATGAATTCATGGTTGAACCCTTTTCCCTAACCCTAGCTATGAATTGGACTTGTAGATGACTTAAGTTGTTACAATTGATTATGTTGTCGTTAAATTCACTCTACTATGATAATGGTGAGTAGATTATTTGGATAATTGTGATGAATTGAGGGTATGATCTTGAAGAATGTTTTGGAAGCTATTGGTAACACTTCTTGTGACTATAAGTTCTGTACTTCAATAATGTTGGTCTATTCTTGATGATGATATTCACTTGCAGTATGATTAGGCAAATAGAATAAGAAGATGATGATATGATTGTTATGATGACATGTTATGAATATTTTGAATGTGAGATCATCGTAAGGGTATAATGATACAAGGTTGATGATGATTCACTTGTGTGCCTTATATGATATGATTATGATGTGTTGATCTGACCAATGATGGGTTTTGATGAAATGATGTTCTCATCCTACACCTAATTATATAACGACATTATTATACAAGGGGTTAGTCTCCTATGGACTAAAGTAAGATTGATGATTAAGATTGACTAAAAGGCATTTCAAAAAGGGGACTTTATCTTAGCACCGAGTGAACTAGTTATGAGATGTGTTCCTTCCCAATGTGGGAAGGTAGGTTCACTATTTTTCTCATGAGATGGAGACTACAATGCAATGTGCATAAAAAGGGTTTCTAGTATATCTCCTAGTTCCGTAACTATGTTGCCTCCATAGGAGTACTAGCTAGTGGATCCACCTAGAATGCTATGTTCATGTTACGGTTCTATCTTGAAAAATAGAGACCCTTCTTTTGGTATAGGGCTTAATGACACCGGATTCCATGTTTAGCTCACATGGTTTAATGTCGGTTAAGGTGATTTTTCCCGAAAGTAAAATGAATAAATGAAAGTAATAAAGATGGACACTAACTAGGGTGACTTAAGGGGTTCTACATAGTATGAGTGAGGGTATGTGACTTTACCCATACATTGCACAAGTTGGACTTAAGAGGAGTCATAGGAGGTTGTTCTTATCCACTTATTATATCACGAAATGTATAATGTTGATACTATATGATGTTACTGTTATCTGATGTTGATTACATTAATGAACATGATATTTGTCTAAATTGTTATATATGGTGATGACTACACATGATGATATGTTATATGAAGCAAGGCATTACTTATGATCTCTTATCTTGTTTACTTGATTATTTGGGGTTATGGGGCTTCACATGAGCATTGCACTTGTAGGCTTGGGATGCGATTATTTGTAATGGAATTGTACGCTTTAATGATATGAACCATTCAACATGAGATGTTGGTATGACTTTTTGAGAATCTTGTCCTTGATTTGTAACATGTCTTATGCTTCTATGATCCTTGACTTGTATATGCTCTCTTGTATGTGCATAATGGCTTTTGACATAGCATGTTTCTAAAGAAATGGTCCCTTTTGTGCAAATCTTCAAATTTTACTTGCATATATCCATACTTAGTACATGTGGTTTGTACTAACTCATATTCCTTATGTTTCTACAAATATTTAGGTTCCGACAATTTTAAGTACTTAAGAGGTGACTTTCCAAGAAGACTTGGACATCTTTCCCAAGTTGTTGGTAAGTCCTCAATGTTCGAGGATGGTGCCACTTAATTAGCTTAGTAGGATTGTTATGTCTAAAGACATTTGTTGTTTCCTTATTTTTGAGACTATTGTTGTAAGCCTATATGTGGTAAATTACACTTGTAAGGGATATGCCCGAATGTTGTAATGCTCTTAGATGGTTTATATGTAAGACAAGATGTTAAACTCTTATATGATTTTCTTATGCTAAATGAGAAGTCTATGTAAACTTCATAAGCGAGGAGTCTATGTAAACTACATGTATGATATGTGAAAAGTCTAAGTATATTTCACTATGTAAAAGTTTTAAAATTTTCGCATTTTCTTTACCAATGATATGCCATGATTCATGCTAAGGGCTAGTCTAATCCCTCTTTGAGGATGACGATGCCGGTTAAGTCTAGTGGGTGCTCCCCGATCATGACAATCAAAACCTCCAACTTGAACTTTTCTTGTCCTCAAGTGCAACGCAAGTTCAGAAGTTCAAATATTATGTCTCAAATAGTTCTACAGAAGACTTAATCACGAATATTGACAACAAAACTCGATCTACTCATGGAAATATCATTTGTGTACTCAAAGATTCAAGTTGTGACACACCATTCCCAAAGATTATCATGCTCACATGACTTGCTTTAAATGAAAGTTCAAGCTCAACAAATGTATCTAAATGCCCTCACACAAAGAAAAATTTCATATTCACACACAAATTTTAATCATTTGAAGATCAGGAATCAAATGCAACACTCACACTCAAAAAGAGGAACACAATGCATGCTTTCACCCATAGGTTTACCCGTATTTTTCAATCAACTTTGTTCAACTCATTCAGGATCAAAAAGGTCTTTTCAAGGCTTGTAATGGGGCTGAGTGTAAAGGTATGGTCATTTAGGCTTAGTGACTTTCATACTCATGAAATATGGTGCTTTCTACACATCATTTTCCCTTCCTTCATATTTTTTTTTTTAGTGCTCATTATTCAACCTATTATTCACTTTCCATGGATTTCTTGGAAACCCAGTTTCATTTGCACTTTTATTCCACAATCTTCTTTTTTTTTTTTTTTTTTTTTCTTCTCTTTTTTTATATGGAGTGTTTTCTTATTTCGCAAAACCATGGGTTAAGGAGACTTTTCTTGCACTTCTTGAATTTCCCTTTCATTTTCATCACACTGCCTATTCAATTAACAAAAAATCAAGAGGATTATAGGTAGTGGATGAAGAAAGGTCTAAGTTTCATCAAGTTTCATACATATAAAGGTAAGGCTCAAGGGGTGTTCAAGAGGTTCACATGTTCACAGGGTAGGCCACAAAAGAGGTATATGTCAAATTGACTCACACTCGCTAAAGTTGCCTAAGATCATCTAAAGAGCAAGCCTTACTTAATCAACTGGACCAACAGGGAAAATTCTAGGTATTTTCATGCACGGTTCAAAGTAAGCTCATCACACAGGACATCGAAACTAAAGTCAAACAAGACTCCACTCTCAACAGTCATCACCAAAGAATCAATTTTATATATGTCTAATCACAACAATATGCAAAGAGTTCACATATTGTCTATGCAACTTCATTTGGTTTCGTCATAGCCGCACATTCATGTTTGTTCGATTGAGAGAACTATTCATGTCACTGGAATTAACCAAAACTGAGACTGAAATTTGCTAGAGAACGTAAACTTTAAACACAAGAGGTGGTGAAAGTTTTGAATAATTTAAATTTTTCCGAAGAGTCAAAATTATTTTGCAATTAAATCAAAAGGAGCCATAAGCTCAAAAAATCAAATAATCTGATTAATTTTTTTTAAAACAAACAACCTAAATATACGCAAAACATCCATCTAAATGACAAACAAAGGCGGGCCTCACCTCACCACAAATAGAAAAAATTTGTCCTCAAATGCAAATGATAAATATTCAGCAGTAAAAGAAAGAAGAAAAAAGGGAGGAAGGTAATGATGATCCTGTCTAAATGCTTTCTCCATAAGTCGGTCATTAGTGCCTGATGCATCACCTTGAAATTTGACAATGGTCCCTCGAGTATTGTTGTTCTGGTTGCCATTGTGTTCATTTGCATTAGCTTCTGCAGCGATATTAGCTCCAATCATTTTGTCCAAGTCATGGGCTGCCGAAAGGAGTTTACAAACGTGTAGAGTCAACGTTTCCACCAAGGAATAGTGGGATCAATGGTGACCCTTCTTCTGGCATTTTCTTTCTTACTTTCCGTTCTTTCTTTTGCCATTTCTGCTATTTTTTTTCACTTTTAAAATCTCGTGCTCTTATGTGTCGGAGTGGCATGTCTCTTCGTGCGACTTTTGGTCGAGCCATTTCTGCAGAGAATTTAAGAAAAAGTCAGAAAGGATTTTAGTAGGCGCAGGGAAATTTTGAGTGTGGAATCACCTCACCAAATTAGTAGGGGAAGTCCTCCTACACTCAGGCGATCCGCCAAAATGAGTGCACAAAGGGAACAACGGTGTTGACAAAAGAGTGAATAGGAAGTCTCTCGGCGTGTCGCCGAGTACATTAGGTGATATAATCTTGATTGCCAAAACTTACAGAGTCAACTATGCATTAGGCATTAAATTAAAGGAAAAATGGGGACATTAGGCAAACTGCCGAGCAGTTCGGCGAGCTCTAGTGAGCCCCCCAAATGGCCCAACGCGTCTATTTTGAACCTATCCTTTAAAATTCAATCTTTCAATGCCTGATAATTCAATTCAATCCTCTACAATACAAATTTAACGAAGACCCATAGAAATTACACACTCCCATAGAAAAATAATTTAACTCAAAGTGAAGTCGATTGGGATTCTACCAATTACGCAAAAATTAATTAAAAATAATCGATAATGTATGTAATCCCATCAATAAAGAGACTCAACAAAGATTTAACATTATCAACATCATGCAAATAAGTATAATTTTGATAAAGTAAACGCGGGGTTTAGACTACCAACCTTTGTTGGTGAATCAAATGCTAATTAAGTGGTAGGCAGTAATGCAATCCAACTCCAACCATAATTTGACAACTAAATTATTCTAGAAGTATAGGAAATATCAAGACTAGAGTGCATGTGTGGGGTTGAGAGGATGAAAAAGTGAGAAAAAGTGAATGAAATAGAACTTTTATACCTTTGGCTTGCATAAACCGTCCAGCTTCCGCCCATTAGGCTTTATTAGTCAAGTTCGCCTAATCAATTGGAGGAACGCCGAATGTTTCATTTCCTCGCCGAATTTAGTAGGGGCTTTAGTTCATGTGGGGATCCTAATGACGATCTCTGTCGAGATTGCCAACATAGTTAGTGTCAAGTCCCGAGAGCACTCCAAGTCACGACACTGCGTACTCGACCTCTCGAAGGTCTTGTACGAGCCTCATAGATCATTCGTTTCACACGATACTTAAAAATAGATAAGAATCTCCTACTTTCTTCACACATAAAGAATACTTTCATTAAAATAGCAAGTGAAAGACTTTATAAAAACGTAATACAATATGTCTCATAAACCACCTAATACTTTACAGTACAACATTGGGAAAAATCCCAAACAAAACATAAACGAGACTAAAAGACATAAAGGAACATGTGGTAATTGTCCTCGAATCTATGAGTATTCACCAAGTCTTCATCTTCAAGCACCTTAGAAACCTATCAAGTAGCCCTCGAACACCAACATCTCCAATCCCTACACTTTAGTCAAAAAGGGAAAGAAAGAGGTTAGCACAATTAAGTACTAAGTATGGAGACCATTCTCAAACATGCTAAAAGGGACATTTAGTTGAGATATATGCTTTCATGCCATTTTTTATAAAACTTTCATCATAAGAGTTCAAGAGACACAATAAAAGTCAACATTCACATATACACCATATTCAACTAGCATCAACATATAACACAAGACATAACCATATTCATAATATAAGCCTTACAACATTTAGACCCTCTACCTAAGGTTACTCTAAGACCCACCTATGTAAAACATGAATAGATTGCCAATACTCACTCTTCAAGCACACCTAAGTGTTCCTCAAAGCTACCCTAGATAAGAACCTTTCTATTTCAACATACTAATGCTAAGACGGACATTCTTTACTTAAGTCATTTAGAAGTCAATCATACAATAAGGGGATTTCATATGGTGGTCTTAGAAGACCTAGGTAACTCACTTTAGCATCTTCTAGGACTATGTGTAGATACTACTACCTACACGTCATAGAACCTATCCAACAACTAGAGCGCAAATCCCACTTGACGGGAATAAGAATTAACTGACATAGACCATACTATCTAGGCATGGAATCCGGTGTCATCAGACCCTACACCGTGGAAGGTGTTCTACTTGGCGAAGTTAGAACAAATAATCAACCCATGTGCGCACATGGTTTAGCGGATATCGCAAGGCTTATTTGTACTCTAGTCTCATACTTCAAGTATAGATACTACCTTAAGCATATCCGGTTGGTGCTATGCCTTATTTAACATAGAGTAATTTCATCCACATATACATATTAGAGAGGGCACCATCATTCAGCCTACCGACCAATAATACCATTTCGAAGAAGGACATCACAACTGATCTACTGTTCAAGGTTCATTAGGATAGCTCATTGACTCCTCTTGCAGTAGTGACATAGGCCCACTGCTTCAAGACTCAACTTTAACCTTCTTTAGATAGGGTACCATAGGCCTACCAATTCAAGGTTTCACATTCACTTAGGGTTTTAGACTCATCAAGAAGGGGCACTATTCTTAGGTCTACCGGTTCAAGACATACTCAAGAAGACATCATTTATCATTCATAGAGGGTTATAAACTTAGGTCTACCGATCCTAGACATTCATTCATTCATTTAAGAAGATGATACCAATCTATGTCTACCATTCATACTCAACTAGACACATAAGTCAAGATGCATTCATTACTCAAGAGAAGAATGCCTAAGACTTCCAAGTCAAGAGGTCACATTCCTCATATCATTTTTGTATCAAGTAGGGACAACTAGGTCTACCTAATCATTACACCATATCAACATATAAAGACTCTTCATAGTCTATCTTCATCACCTATAAACATTCAAATAGAACATGCTTTCAATCATAATGCCATAACACCTTAAAAATAATCACATTGACATCACATACATACCTTCACCCTTATAAATTTACATTATAAAGACCATTCACAATCCATCACCCTTACACATAAACATTAAGAGATAATACATCTTTCATCATATTACATTCACATTATACAAGTTCACATTAGCTTCATGTAACCAACTTCACATTAGAACTTCATATATTCCATAAGATGATAACACTACAATTCACATTACAATGCCTCCAAGGCTATTATCACAACATAACCAACAAGTAAACACCTCCACCATAAGTGGGTCATACAACACAAGAGAAATTCAAATATCAATTCTACATTACAAAAGGAATTAGGTCAACCTACCCTCTTTAAAAATCCACCATCACCACCCTCATACTCCAACAATTTACAATAGATAAGCATAGATAATAATAGCATTCAACTATACAATTCAAGCTAAACATAATCCAATAATAAACATGAAGACCAAATCACAATTTGCCCATTCAAGGCTAACATCTCACATCATTCAATTCAATATCAATCCTTCACAATTCAACATTAATAATACCATATATGAGCATCCCCCACCAAATTAAACACAATTATATAATCATTACTCAAAATCAATACACCCACTTAATGGTGAAATTTAGAAAATTTGAAAAGACATGGGTTCATGAAATTTTCTTTCTTAAAACCATGAATAAGAAATAATAACCAACATAAATCATTGTTTAAAACCATTTCATGCAAAAACCCATGCATAGAATCTAAATTAGTTTATTTTTTATTTTTGAAGAACTTTGAAAATACATTGAGTTGGATCTTTGATTGAAAGAGGAATTAAAGATGAAGAGTCCTCATACAAAAATTTTCAATAACCATATGAAATTTGAGAATAAATTGCTTGAAACGATCAACCTTAGTTTTCTTTAGGACTTGGACCTTCAATAGTATCTTGAGAGAACTTTAGTAGAAAAGGGTTTTGATTTTTTGAAGAATGAATTCTAAAATATAATGTAAATGTTTAAATACTCTTATTATAGGTAAAAACAAATAAAACAATATCCCACATATTAATTAAAACTATGGGTAAATTTACCAACTCACCCCTAAGTTGGCCGAGGTTGACAGCTTTTGCAGGTGCCACTGACGCCCATTAGACCATCGATCGTGGTATGGTCCACAACCCATCAATGGGGTCCGTGGTTATGGTCTGAGTCTCAAAACCTTCAGGCCTTGCGTCGTAGTATGGAGCCGTCAATCATGCTTCTCAGGCAACTTCTGTGCCAAAAGATGAGGTTCGCCTCAAGGACCCTTAGGGTGGTCCTTGGGGAGTCGTACCCAAACATTAACCCTAAAACTTTATGATCAAGGTATATGAGTCATATCACATTATTTAGACTATGAACAACACATAAACTTCAACTATACAACACTAGAACACACTAGCTTCAAAAGACTCATTTTAAAATGTCATGGACGTCTCTTGACGTCTGACGTCAAAACATTTCAAACAAAACTTTAAAAGCCAAAAAAAACCTTCTAAACAAGTTACCAACTCATAAGACTATAGCAAAACTATAGTTCATCCTACTTTATTTTTAGGGTCATTTTAGTTGGTGATTTGCCGATAATTTCCAACGTTCACCGAGTTTTACAGACTCTAATTTGAAAATGTGTTGGATAAAATGGCTGAGAAGATTGAGGTCACTGACCATATCGGCGACACACCCACTGGACCTGTTGTTCACCCTCATAAACTTTTTCAAGAACTTCCCTTACTTCAACCTGCACAAATAACACACCATTATTCTACTAAGAAATTAAAAAGGCAATAAAAGTGTTTTGGGTTACCACCCAAACAACACCTTCGTTAAATTCATGGCACGACGCAAGTCATCCCTCAAACATCACTCTTAGAGTTAGACATAAAGTCACTAGGCAAACCCCCTTGAGGTCTTGGGTTTAGGTTAGACGAGATACGACCTAACTGGGTCCCAACTTCTTGATAGATAAAGAATGGGAGGTGACGGTCGGGCTAAGGGTAGTCACATCATCTTTCATGCCTTTTAGCATTTTGTCTGACCCTTCAACTTTGTTGAGGATACGCGATAGCATATACTCAGATCTACCACCTTTTGAATTCTTTGGCTTTTGTCGTCTATACGGAGGCATATATATATCCTTCTCCCTATCCTTCCAATTTGGATAATGGTCCCTCCATTCACAATATCAGTCGGTCCATACTTCTTCTCTATCTTAACCTTTGCTACCACCCTGCCTTGGTTAATTTGATCGATAACTACCCCCTTGGTTAGCTAGAAACTTTACCTCCTCGTTATACAGAGCTTCAAACTTCATTTTTTCAGGATTGCGCACCCAGCCCCCATGACATTGACACCATATACACCAGCCCATGACATTTTTGGATGAAATACCAAGTTGTGTCATGATTTTTGCCTTGTTTTTGTCTTTTTCATTGTCCTTTTACATATTCTCTTTAGATAGTTTAAAGGGGACTGGGGAGACTTTGTCCTCACGAGTATACCTAACCGTAACAACCCGTGAGTAACCCCTAGGTGTGGCATGGCGTACTTGACCTCAGAGAGGTCTTATACAATCCCATTAGCTTAATTACATAATATCATACAAAAATGGAGGGAATTTAAAAACTTTTTTTTAAAAAAATGAGAAAAATCTTTCATAATAGAGGAAGTCTTTCTTACATGCGTCTCAAAACCATCTACCATTACAGGAGTACTAATGTCTGGGGACACATCCCACAAAAATATAAAACATAATAAAAAGACATAAGCGGAAAATAGGGGTATTGTCCTCGAATGCTATGAGGACTCACCAATCTTCAATCTTCTTCAACTTAGGAACCTATCCTCCAAACACTCAATATCTAAAATCCCCTACATTTGGTTAGAAATGTAGGCAATATGCGTTAGTACAAAATGTACCAAGTATGAAAGCTAACATATAAAACATAAGATATCTCAAAGGGTTAGTCAATAGTAGACTTAATCATAAGAGATAATAGCTTAAGCATAACATAAGTATCATATCATAACAAGTATACATAAATTATACATAGATTGAAACTTGAACTATTAGTCCTTCATACTCAAGTGAAATACTTCCAAAGCCACCTCCAAGTATACATATGCAAGGCAAAGGTAACATCCCATTCTACTACCAAATATAAGTACCTCTCTTTTGTCATCATTGGTCATAGCCCACTCTCATACTTAAGACCTAGGTTTTCATGACATAAAAGCACTATACCCCTAGAGCACCTCAAGGCACACTTGTGCAATGTATGGTGGGATTCGATTCTTCCACTCATACGAAGCATATCTTTAAGTAACCCTATTCACTTTCATCCACTCTAGGTGTCACGAATACACCTACTTCATATTTACAAGGAACTATCATCCTAAGTCATTCATATCATGAAAGGCAACTATCCAAGCTAATCATATATGACATAGAAGGTCATTTCATAGGTAGCTTCAAGTTATACTTGTGCAATGTATGAAAGGCATCTTATTCTACCCTTCATACTCAGTACTTCTTTAGGCTAACCTAATCCAAGCTAACCTATCTTTCATCCTAGTCTATTAAGACTAGCATACTAACATAATAGACCTACTACCATGGAAACATCATAAAATACAATCCAAGCAAAGCAAGGAAGGATATAAGAATACCAACCTAGACACCAAGCAAAGATTCATGTAGATGCTAGCTATCCATATGAGAGCCTAAATGCTCAATTCTAAGTTAATCTTAGAAGAGCCACATATCTTAATCCTAATCTACAATGAAGTGGTTTTGGCCTACCCAAATTAAGATTCCATGAAGGCACTCTAGTCATGCTACTCCAAGCTAGTCCTATGAGAGTATCAATCCTCCATCCTAGGCTGACATGCCTACGCTAATGGAAGATACCATGAAAAGCATTTTACCAATGCATAATCAAGCTAACCATGGGATAGCTTAACTTCTCCAACCCAAGCTACCTTAATATACACCGTCCCAAGCTATAAAATTCAACTATCCATGATGGAATCCATAGGTTCAACCCCAAGCTATTCTTTCCTAAAAAGCATGATACATTTGAGGTGATTAAATTTTCACATTGTACATACATGCAGCTACTCATCATATTAGACTCATTTCATAAGCCCTAGGAATCAATTATGACATCAATACGTACATTCAAACCTTAATTCATAGTCATCACAGTAGTCTAGGTTTCAAGAACATTAGTTCTAAGCCTTAGTCATAAGCAAATTGGAAGCATAATTCATCATAAAGTCCCAATTCTAATCGATTCAATTCACTTCCTATAGTACATGCATAGATCTAGGTCAATCATGATTTCATAATTCTAATTTTGATTAAGTCCTTTACATATCAACAACTCAAGAGAATCTAACAAGAATCATCAATTTTTCATTCAAAGGCTAAACCTACATAATCTATAAATTAGGGTTAAACATGAATTCAATATAAATTCTTCATAATAACATGAATCAATAACAATTTAACCATATATGGGCAGAATACAACTATTTGGAACCATAACCACCTAATTCCCATACATTGGAACCAACCCTACCTTCATTGGGGCTCTTCTTCACAAAATTGGGAAATATAGGGGACTCTATGGGTGGAAGAACCCATAGATGAAGAGCTTTACATAAATTTAATAAACGCTTTGAACTAAGCTTGAAACCTTCGTGAAACTTGACCTAGATGCTGCCTCCTTCTTCTCTTCTTCTTCGACGGTGGCTCATCATAGAGAGAGAAATTTTGGAAGAGATGAGGGTTTTGAAAATTGGATTTGTAATTGGGTAGTGGTGTTTTTGATTGGGAAAGGGTTTATAATGAATTAAAAACCGTGTCTAACTATTACCCAAAGTACCCAAAACACTCGTACACTTTTGGACTTCAAACTAAGAGCAAACTTGATTTAAAAACGACGCGACCAAATCTAGGACTTGGCTGCACGTCGCAAGGTAACCTCGAGATTTTTTTATTTTTTTGAAATAATTTTTAGACAGAATGTTTTGCATTGGGATGGTGTCACAGGAAAAAGTTTGGCCTTTGAATGTAGGCTGGGCGATGCACCATAACCTCCAAAACGGAGCTACCCAACAGCTTTCTTGGCCAGTGTTTGCGTCTTCCTTGGGGAATCATAGGGTGGTCCACTTGGAGTCGTACTCAAACGTTTTGACCCTATACATGTCAGTCTAAGTGTAGGAACACTTGATACTAAATTTCAACTTCATACCATACTCTAAAACTCAATCATAAAACCCTACGTCACACTAGTTAAACTAGGCTTGTTTCTTGACGTCTTGGTCGTCCTTTGAAGTTTGACCTTCAAACACTTTTAAAACTGATTTTAGAAGATATTCCTCATTATTTTAACCAGTTATTAACTCATAAAACTCATGTGAATCTCTAATTCATCCTATTTCATTTTGGGGGTCGTAACCCAAACTCTATTGATGGTTTTCATGCCGCCTAAAATCTTGGCTGCTACTGCATTAAGCCTCCCGGTGAAAGTTGGTCAGCGAAACCATTCTTTACTGAATCAAAACTTTGGTAAAAGTACTGAGTAGCACGTTGTCCGATAAACCATGGTTGGGCATTGTAGGACTAACTTTTTGAAGCGTGGCGAAATTTTGTGCAGAGGCTCTCCTTCCAGACGGTTAAAGTTATGGATGTTATCCCGAATAGTCATCATTTTCGAGGGAGGGAAAAATCATACATTGAAGGCAGTGACTAAGTCCTCCAATGAAGCGATTGAATTTTGTGGCAATTCGGTCAGGCACTTGCAGGCTTCTCCCATTAGAGAGAATGGGAATAATCTCAGTATGACTGACTCTTAAGAGATGTTTTTGAAGGAGAATGGACCACAAACATCTACAGAATCTCGAAGATGCTCGTGGGGTCTTCATGAGCCAATCCACAGAACAGTCTCTTTAATTGCAAGAGCTGCAACATAGTGCTCGTTATATGTAACAATTCAATCCCCTTAGCTAGGGTTAGGCGGATGGCTCCAACACCTCCCATGAGATTGGGGAATTAGGTTCTTGGACATCGTTGAGGTTACCAATATCATCTTGTTGAATCACCTGACTTCCATTTCTGCCGTTCACACTCATACTTCATGTTTCCAACACAAGCACTCAAAACAAAACTAAAAATTAAGTATGTAAACTTCAATTTATAAGAACAAAAATTCTATTAAAGTAAGAATTCTTAAGTAACATCACTCCCCGGCAGCAGCACCATTTAGATTCTTATCGTGACCAACGATAGTACTTTCGGTTCGAGTGTCTACGATCATCGATAATATAGTAACACAACCAAGGGTTAAGGTCGTGTCACAAGGAAGTGGTTTTGAGATTAAGTAGGTAACTAGGATTTAGTTCTAATTAGTTCTAGCTAAATATATAAACAAGAAAAAACATAGAAAATTAATGGGGTGACCCAAAAGTGTCAAATATCGATTAGGGGGTTCTTTCACAAAAACAAAAAGCAAAAACATTGAAAATGGAAGGAAAATCAAGTGTGAGAAGGGATTTCTTAGGTGTGACCAGATTACGAATTAATCTAGATTATTGGGTACATGTTCTCGATAGAAGATTTATAGAAAAATAGTGACTAGGCAAAGCTTTAATTGGAAATAAGTTCTCTCTCTCGCAACTTACCATGTTTCAAATGGGTTTCTCTTGGACACCGACTTGCTGCATGAAGACTAGCCTGCGTATTACTTCCCTCACTCTATCGAGCTGAGTGTTAGTATATGCGACAAGGGCTCACCCTCTTTGGTTGAACCTCATATCGACCAACTTCTTAGACCTTCCATCTAGTAGTCTTGGTTTCACGACATCTCTCTCAAGCAATCGAATAACACATGGATGGACTTGTATTTGAA
Organism: Solanum lycopersicoides; assembly: GCA_022817965.1. Classification (NCBI taxonomy): domain Eukaryota; kingdom Viridiplantae; phylum Streptophyta; class Magnoliopsida; order Solanales; family Solanaceae; genus Solanum; species Solanum lycopersicoides. Next base: position 53,113,151 of record CM040621.1, on the reverse strand, counting down.
ACTACAATTCCATTACATATAACAACAACTACTTGGTGAAATCACCATTACACAACATTTAATCTATCAAAAAGCAAGACTCAACATCAATCTTAACCCATATTCGCTAAAGCACACCCCAAGAATGGGGATTTTATCCGCACTTCAAGATATAAAAATATATAACTTCAATGATGTTGAAATCAATTGGGTATGAAGATTCAAGTCTCAATTTAGGAATAGAAGCAATAAATCAAGAGACCCAGTTTCAAACTGAAGGAGATGAAACCCTTTTGTTCTTCTTCATCTTTTCAAAACCCTCTAATAATTTAGTGAAAAATATAAAACTGATATTGTATCTAAAATTATGGGAACTAATAATAATAATAAGTTGTATAATGATAATGAATATCGTCATATATAAAGCTAGTATTTATAGTTTTCGGAAACTAGTGATGTAGCGGATTGTTCGGCGAGGTTAGTGGTAATTGTCGATCAACGGGTTGATTTACCTTTCTTTTTGTTCATTGCCTTCCATTCTTGCCTACAACATCTTCGCGTCCTGGACCATTGGGCGTTATAGTACTGCTTTGCGGAACTATTCGACTACTCCTTCTCACCGTCAATTTGATCCTCTTCCCTAAGGGCTCAGCGCATTGGAACATAAGGCAAAGTAAGGCCCTTCGGCGACTCGCAAAGTTGACATAACGATGCTCAGGGTTCCATTTCTTCACTCTTTTCAACCTTTTTGTTCCATTTTTCAACATAGTGTCCATGCTTACATTAAATCATCAAATACCTGAAACTTAAGACTTTACATAAGATATTGGGAGAAAAAGGCATTTGAGGACACTAATCCTATTAAAATATGGCCCTAAGTGAGTCAAATTTGTGGACTCATCAACACCTCCAACTTAAGATTTTGCTTTTACTCAAGTAAAACTCAAATTTAGCAGTTCAAATAGTATGTCTCAAATATTGCTACACCGGACTCAATCATAAATATGCACAACAAGACCCAATCTACCATGCAAAGATCAATTGTGTACTCAAAGATTTAAGTTTTGACACACCATTACCAAAGATTCTCATATTCACAATACTTGTTTTAAATGCAAGTTCAAGCTCAAAAAAAGTTTCTAAATTTCTCACAAAAAGAACGATTCTATATTCACACACAAAGGTTTAATTATTTGAAGATTAAGAATCAGATTCAACGCTCACACTCAAAAAGAGGAACACAATGCATGCTTTCAACTATAGGTTTGCCCCTTATTTCCCAAACAATCTTCGGTTCAACTCACTCAAGATCAAAAGGACTTTTCAATGCTTGTAATGAGACTGAGTGCAATGGTATGGTCATTTAGGCTCAGTGACGTTCATACTCATGAAATGTGGTTCTCTCAATACATCTTTTATCTTCTTTCATCAATTTTTCTTCTAGTGCAAATTAGTCATCCTATTAATCACTTTCCATGTATAGATTGGAAACACAATTTCATTTGCACTTTTATTCCACAACTTTTTCTTTCTTTTTCTTTTCTCCTTTTTTATATGGATGGTTTTCATTTTTCGCAACACCATGGGTTAAGGTGACTTTTCTTTCACTTGTTGACTTTCCCTTTCCTTTTCACAATACCCCCAACTTAGGCTTTTGGCCTAAGTTTGCTATTCAATTAACCACAAATCAAGAGGATTATAGGTAATTGATGAAGTATGGTCTAAGTTTCATGAAATTTCCTCCAAATAAAGGTAAGGCTCAAAGGGTACACAAGAGAGGTTCACACGCTCGCAGTATAGGACAAAAAAGAGGTATACAGATAATTGGGTCACACTCTCTTAAGTTGCCTAAGATAATGTAAAGAGAAAGCCTATTTAATCATCTGGACCAACGGGGCAAATTATAGGTATATTCATGCCTGTTTCAAAGTAAGATCATCACACACGACATCAAAACTAATGTCAAACAAGACTCCATACTTTCGCTAGTGTTCAACGATCATAAGAAGAGAATCAATTTTGTCACATGGCTAATCACAATGAGATGCAAAGAGTTCACATATTGTCGATGCAACTTTATTTGGTCTCATCGCAGCCGCACATTCATGTTTGTTCGATTCAGAGAACTATTCAAGTCATCATTATTGTTTGAATCTAAGCCTTAAATATGCGAGAGAACAACCACTTTCAAAAAATGAGGTGGCACAAACTTTTAAAAAATGATTTTTTTTTCCGGAAGGGTCAAAATTATTTTAAAATTAACTCGAACGGAGACAGAAGCTCCATATTTTAAAACAAACAACCCAAATATACGAAAAACATTCGTAAAACTGACACACAAAGGTGGGACTCACTCCACCAAAAGTAGAAAACATTTGTCTTCAAATGTACATGATAAATATTTAGTTGTAAAAGTAAAGAGAAAACATGGAGGAAGGTATAGAGGATCCTGTAATGCTTCCTCCATCAGTCGGGGCATCAGTTCCCGATGTATCAGGTTAAAATTTTACAATGGTCCCCAGAATATTGAAGTTCTAAATCTCATTTTTTTGGTTACCTTAACTTCTGCAGCGATATAGATGCAATCATTCTATCCAAGACATGGGCTGCCCTGAAGGAGTTTATAGTTGTGTAGAGTCCACGTATCCAAAAAGTAATAGTGGGATCAATGGAGACCCTTCTTTTGGCACTTGCTTTCTTAGTCTCCTTTTTATCTTATGACAGTTCTGCTATCTTTTCGTCTCTTTTAAAATCATGTGCTCTTCAGTGTCGGGGTGGCCAATCTCTTCCTACGACTTTTGGTCTAGCTGTTTTTGCAAAGAATTTGAGAAGAAGTTAGAAAGTATTTACATATGCGTAGGGAAATTTTGAGTGTCGAATCACCTCACTAAACAAGTTGGTGGAGTTCTCCTCCACCCAGGCAATCCGCCAAAATGAGTGTCTAGAGGGCACAAAGGTGCAAACAAAAGGGCAAACAATAAGTCTCTCGGCATGTTGGCGAGTACATTCGGCGACATAAACTTGATATTCAAAAGTTACAGAGTCAACTATGCATTAGGAATTTATTTAAAGGCAAAAATGAGGACGTTAGGCCAACCACCGAGTAGTTTGGCGAGCAATACTTACCTGCCAAACAGCCAAAACCGTCTATATTCAACCCATCCTTTCAAATTCAACCTTGTAACCTCTCATAATGCAATTCAAGCATCTACAATGCAAATTTAATGAATACTCATAGAAATTACACACTCCCATACAAAAATAATTGAACTTAAAAAATAGTCGAGTGGGATTCAACCAATTACGCAAAAATTACTAAATAATAATTGATAGTGTTTGCAATCCCATTAATTCAGAGATTCATCAAATACTTAAAAATATCAACATCATGAAAATGAGTATAATTTTTATAAATGAAACGCGGGATTTGGACTGCCAACCAGTGATGCTGAATAAGATGCTAATGAAGTACTAGAAATTAATGCAATCCAAGTCTGACCGCAGCTTGACAACTAAAATACTCTAGAAAAAATGGAAATATAAAGAACAGAGTGCAGGTGTGGGTTTGAAAGGATAAAAAACTTAGAGAAAGTGAATGAACTAGAACTTTTAAACCTTTGGCTTGAAAAAACCATATAGCTTCCGCCCATTCAACGATATTAGTTGGGTTCTCCTAATCAATCAGCTGCACGCAAAATGTTTTATTTCCTCGCCGAATTTAGAAGTGCCTTTAGTTCAAGTGGGGATCTCAACGGCGGTATCCGTTGAGATCGCCGACACAGTTGGAGATTCGCTGATAAGTTCCAATGTTTGGGTATAATGATGCTAATAAGAATTAAAGCTTGAAAGTAGGGCTTATAGCCATCAATGTTAGGGTCTTTGGGCGTAAATCCAATATTATGTGATTATGTTGTGTATTACTTCTCTCTTGCACACTTAGACATAAAAATGCTTTGAGATTTAATTTCTCACACATTTAATGATTCAAAGCTTGTTTGTCTAGAATAGCTTGAAGTTGTAACATAAGGTCCCTTCATGTATAGATTGGCTTGGATGAATAAGACCAAGATTGATAGCTTAGGATAGAGGATATATACTCTCCTAAGGATAGCATGATTTGGCATTGTAAATAACATTTCATGGTAGCATTAGTTAGAAGTAGTCATTTTAGCCTATGATGGAGGTATTATACTCTCCAATGGTTAGCTTGAACTAAATTATTAGGATTCCTTCATGGTAGAATGACTTGTTTTCTCCAAGACCAATTCGTTGTAGCTTTCAGATTGAAGAATTATACTCTCCTAAGGGTAGCTAAGGATTGAGGATCAGTACTCTACTAAGGGTAACTTTACTTTACTTTGTAATATGTATTTCAAGGTTAGCTTGAGTTAGGTTAGTCATGTTATCTTGGAATTGATAATAATATTCTCCTAAGGATAGCTTAGGATTGAGAATCATACTCTCCTAAGGATAGCTTGCATTTGTATCATAGTATACTTGTAAGGGTATCATAACTTAGTTGGTCTACGACTATTTCATGGTACTTTCCTAGAGTAGCTTTGACTTGCATGAGAATGTGTCTTCCAAGGTGGTCATCTTAGCTTAACCTAGTTATGATAGTAAGAAGATAGCATGGTCTAGCCTATTAGGGGGTTATTCGTTAGTAGCTTTGAATTGGTTCATTAATGGTTTGTGACTTGCCTAGTACTAAATAGAGAAGTACCTTATATTAATAAAGGCAAATATAATAATGGGACTAGTCCCCAACTAGTAAGCATTCATGATAGTCTAAAGAGTACTTGGTGTGGGCAGTAGTATGGGATGCTATCCATACATTCCACAAGTATGAGACGAGGCTAGTTATGAAGGTTTATCCTATATATATAGTTTAGCTTTGGTTGTTTCTGTAGTTGTATTCAAAGATATGATTGACTAAGGGTGAAAGTTTCCTTCATTACATGAAATAATCAAATAGTATGACCAAAGGAGGGTGAATATGACTGGGATGATTTTAAGGTTATGCTTAGTCTAAAGGGTAGTATGGGATGTCTTTCATGCATTGCAAAAGTGTGCTTTGAGGTAACCTAGGAGTATGGTACCCTTATAGTAGAAAGTCTTAAGACTGTCATGCATATATACTATGATTAAGATGACTAAAAGGTATACCTGGCTTGGGTTGTATTATGGGATGTTATTCATGCTTTGCACATGTATGTTTTTGAGGTTACTTGAGAATGGTGCTATTATGGTATAGATGACCAAGTGTCAATTATGGTTATATGATTATGACTTATCTCCTATGCTCATTAACTACAACTTCTGTTGACTTGTGGTTATATGATGCTTATGTTGGAGATTACTCTATGACTATGTTGATTATGCTTTGATCATGTTATTAACTCTTATGCTTATGCATTATGTTGACTAACCATTTTGCGATGCTCTTATGCTGTTATGCTAGCTTTCATACTTGGTACATTTTGTACTAACACATATTGCAGACATTCTAACCAAATGTAGGGTTTCAGAGATTGAGCTGCTTTGTGTACTAGGTTTCAAAGGCTCAAATATAATTGAAGATTTTGTATGTATTCACAGCTTGGAGGACAAATCCATATTTCCTTATGTCATTTCTTTATGTTTTAGACGTTTATATGGGCTACGTCCCAAGACTTTCATTCAAGAGTTTAATAGATGGTTTGAGACAAAGATGTAGTAAAGATTTTCGCTTGCTTTATAAAAGATGACTTCGATTCTAATAGTTTTAAATTTTCCAAGATTTTATTTCTCTTACCTATGTTATGATGCTAAGGGATTGTATGAGACCCCTTCGGGGTTAAGTACACCATGTTACGTCTAGGGGGTACCTCTAGGTCGTAACATATCACAAAGCATAAGCAATTACTTTACCCTTTTGCATCAAAGGTGCACCAAGACAAGCTCATGGAGAATCAAAATACACATTACAACCCCCACCCTCCTCAGGTAAAGTAAAAATAATAGACGAGGTCAATTAATTCTTGAGCTTTGGAATACTCGCCTCACACTGGAAACCACACTCTTCTGAGTTAATCTAGTTAATGGGTTCACAATAGTAGATAAAACCTTAAAAAATAATGTGTAGTAGCCTACCAACCAAAATATTACGAATCTCAGTAGGAGAAGTAGGTATTGTCCAACATGTAGCTGCCTCAATCTTGGACGGACCCATTCTAATACCTTCCTTCGACACATGTGTCCAAAGAAGGCAACTCGATTGAGCCAAAACTCTCACTTGGAGAATTTAGTATACAACTTCTCCTCTTTCAACTTGTGAAGCACTATCATCAAGCGGTGAACATGATCCTTTAGAGTCTTTGAATACACTAAGATGTAATTGATGAATAAAATCACAAAGGAATCTAAGTATGGGGTAACACTAGTTCATCAACTCCATGAACGTTACACGTGCATTAGTCAACCCAAAGAACATCACCAACAACTCATAAGGCCATACCTGCTACAAAAAGTTGTCGTCACAAGCTGAGTCTACACCCTGGATATCGCCGACACTCGAGAACCATTGTTGGTCCCCAAGTGAACCCTCATCTTTGTTGACTTTATTAAATAACTCACCAGAAAGAAATTACATAAAACATCTAAACTTTTTCTATCTATAAAGCCTCTACTAGTACCGACAGATATCAGGACAAGACCCATGTAATCTCAAAACTTCTAACTTTAAGGTAAAAGGGAAGTCCTTTGAAAAGTTAGAAGGCTCACCAAAGTTGACTGAATATCACATGACCTGAATGAAATACATGTATCTCCATTTTGAAATGATGAAGGCCAAATGGTGCCAGTACATGGAATATAAGAGCATGTAAGGGGAACTCTGCAACATAGTTTAAGCTCGAACTAATAAAAGAGAATACATATATACTTACCTCGTCTCAAATCAATGTGACTCAAGAATACTCTACTCGACACAAGGATACTCAAATGAACTCAAGGATACTCAACTCAACTCACGATACTCAACTCAGGATACTCAACTCAACTCACGATACTCAACTCAGGATACTCAACTCAACTGAGTATATTCAACTAAACTCAGGACACTCAAGTCAACTCTAGATACCCGACTCGACTTAAGATACACAACTCAAACTCAAGATACTCAAATTCAGAATCTACACTTAAGATACTCAACCTAAACTAATGATACTGAACTTAAGATACTCAACCTACTCTAATGATACTCAACTAAAGATACTCAACTCGAGATTCTAAACTCAAAGATATTCAACCAAAGATACTCAAGCGCAAAGAAACAATAAAAGATGTAATATGTGTTGAACTTTTAAAACAGTAGGTAATAACTGATGAATTGTATAGAACTTTACAATAATAAATCATTTTTTTAAGAATATAGTAATAACTATTATTTGGGAGATTATCAAATTGACAACCATCACTATGAGTTATGTGATGATACAACCTCTTTCCCACACTGCCAGAACTGTCATGTACCTTGTCAAGGTATAGAACTCCTCGAACTAAGTGGATTCACTAAGCTATGCTAAAAAGCAATATTGAATAATCGAAAAAGTATGACCCTTAACCCACATTGGCATGCATAGTTTATGGGGGTTGACATTTTATCGTGTTAATTCGTAGATTAATCACGAGAGAATTGAAATTTTCCATAAATCAATTCAAATCCTACGAATTCCTTTTTAAATCTCGTAGGACTTCCTACGGTTCATCGGGTGGACTCATAAACCACTGCACCACTGCCAAATTGCAACTTTTTCCTTTACAAATCTAACTTTAAATTTTTGAGTTTTTAGAATATCTTCCCCTTGAGAACATTCATAGTCGAACAAGACTCAAGCTATTATGAATAGAATATTGAGAGAGATCTAACAACCCAACATGAATGTCTTTTACATCAAAATATGCGTAAAGAAGGAGTAACTGACTCCAACCTAAAATATGTCTTGAACATAATTTTCATTAACATGCATATATATGGATACATGGGAATTACTAGCTTACATGAATCGGAATGGCTGAATAATGAGGAACTTGTTGCTCCCAATTGCAAGTAAGAATGTGGCTCTTAAAAGAACCAGATTATTGCAACCCAAAGGACTTGTCAATTAACTATTATAATAAATTATATTGGTCTAATTATTTATTTAAGAGTGTCAACACTGCTAGAAAGTGGCAATCGACGACCCAAACGACGGCCAGTCGACCAGGCAACGGCCCGTCGATGGGTCTCGCCGATTGATCCATTTGTCCTGCAGGTTGGGGAGTTGCAGGTGAAACCCAGGAGACCAAACGACGGGGCGTGGGTGAGACCACGGTCCGTCGATGGGTCAGTGACTTTGCTGCCAGTTATTGTTAAATTAAGGGGTGATGTTGTAAATTCACCCTCGCACCTATAAGTATTTGGACGGTTGTTTGGAGTGTTTATGGGTATTTTAAGAGTATATAAGTCATAAAACTCTTATTTAAATCCTAACACTAAGATCAAAACACATTTCCTCCAAAAGTTCTTCCAAAAACCTCCATGAGAGTTCAAAGTGAAGATGAAGCTTGAAGATGGATCTTCAATGGAGTTTCTTATTCAATTAGCATTGGGTTCTTCAAATAAGGTATTGGAGTTCTTAATATAAGGCTTGCTATCACCTTAGATCCAATTTCAAAGATGATTTTCAAAGTATTTCAAAAAGATGAAAAAGTCCAATTTCTACTCTAAGTCATGGGTTCTTGCATGAAAGGTTTTCAAACGTTAAGATATGATGTTATTGATGTTTATTTGATGTTTTCCAATGAAATTCTCCATGAACCCTTGATCTTCTCAATTCTCTAATTTTCACTAATATATGGGTGAATTGATTATGCTTTGAGATTAATGAATTCATGTGTAGATTGTTATGGGCTTTTGATTCATGTATAGGTTATGTATGAATGATGTATAGGCTGTTTCAATTTTATTAATTGAGTAATGAATACTCTTAGATCTTTTGACTATTTGGCTTATTGAATTGATATAAACTTAATGCTTATAGATTCTAGTGTAGTTTTCTATGAGTTTTCTAATGATGAAAGAATTGTATTCAATTGATATCTAATTGGCCTTCGATTCGTAAATATATATTGAATTAACTTAGATTCATTGAGTATTATGATTTATGTATTGAATTGATGTTCATGGCCATGTGTAAGGGCCTTATGTTATTGAATTGGATTGTTTAGCTTTGGTTTGAAGTGGTGAGATGAATTGGGTGGTACGCCGCCCTAACTCTTTTATTATTATGTATAGATATTGTAATTTAGCTCTTGGATTATGTGTAATTGGTATGGTCCACTTATGGTGGCGGTGTTATGTGTGTTGATGTGGCCTTGTCGGCATTATTTTAATTATTATGATAATCATGGCCTTGTCGGCACTATTTGAAGTATTATGTTGATTTCTGTAGTTGATTATGTGAAGTATGATCATATCTACCTATATGTTAAGTAATGTAAAATTATGTGTTCTCTTATTGAAGTTATTAGGTGATCATGTAAAAGTATGATCATATCTACCTGTAGTTGATTATGTAAAAGTATGTGTTCTCTTATTGAAGTTATTGTGTCTTGTTTAGGTAGACTTGTGTCCCTTACTTGATACTTGTATGAATATGAATATGTGATGTCCTGACTTAGGAACTAAAAAGTCTTATTCTTGAATGTATGAATGTTATGTAAAACCTTGAATAATGACAAAAAGGTCCTTTATGTGAAACCTTGAACCTAGTGGTAAGGTTTTGAAACCTTAAGCCGAAAGCCGTATGGTATCCTTCGTGTAATGAATGATGGACATAAGGTTTATTGGCTGGAATGGCATCATATAAATACTTAGGAAATTCATGATGAGCTTCTTGTTGCCAAAGTGAGATAACCCTAGTGGACCTTGCTTTGGTAGTGTCACATCCGGGTTTACCCCCTAGACGTAACCGGCGTCGTCGTCCTCTCCGAGGACTAAGACAAGCCTCTTAGCCTCGTCATAGCATTCATCGATTAAAAATGTGAAGGAATTTAAAACTTTTTATCTATAACTACTCGGAGGTTTACATAGACCTCTACATACACATAATCGTATTTATATCAAGTATACATAGACTTGTTCGTATACGAAGATTACATAGTCTTCTACTTTTATTTCACCCATTTATATAGTAAGAATAATAGTCATAAAAGCCGTCTCATCTCATAAACCATCTATCAAGGCAATAAATCTTGGGCATAGCCCTACATCAATACAAGAAGCCACATATAGGCTATATACAACATCGTCTCAAACGAATAATAGATTCAATATAGAATTAGAGTAACTAAGAAACATAAAAGTAAGATGTCGGCAACGCCCTCGGGAGAGTGAGGACCTACCACTTGGATGGTAAGATATCCAAGTCTTCCTTTCAAGCAATTCGGAGCAAGTTCAACGACCCGAACCTAAAATGTTTGGGAAAAAGGGAAAGAAATGGGGTTAGTACTCCACATGTACTAAGTATGGAACCATGTATACAATTACCAATCAAATATACTTATTTAAGACAAATCATTATAAAACATATACAAGTGAATCATAGGCAAAGCAAAGCATACTAACTATAACTTTCATAAAGTCGCAAGTGCAATGATCAAGTAAATTCCCATGACTCTTACTTAATCAAGTAACCTATCAAGACTAAAATTAGCAATTAACCTTACCTAACATACTCTCCCATTTCATGAAAACATTCTTCTTCAACCAAAGCAACAACCTTATACTCATAAGCATGTTATTCAATGTACAAAGTTATTTACATTACATCACTACTTTACATACATAACATTGACCTCTCAAAGCTCCCATCAAGGAAAACTAGTGCAAGGCTTAAGTAGAGTCCTATACCCCTACCTAAGTTATAGCTAAACCCTTTCAAGTTACTTCGATTAGTCTATATCTTACTCATTCATTTTAGTTTAGGGAAACCTTGCCTTAACCGACATAGACCACATGAGTAAATGTGGAATCCGGTGTAATGAAACCTTACACCGATGGAAGGTGGTCTACCGGCCAAAGTAGAACCTAACATAAACGTAGCTATCTAGGTGGATCCACTAGCTAGTATCCTATGGTGGCAACATAGTTCAAGAACTAAGAGGTAGATATCCCTATTCATACCATTAGGTAAAGTTGGCCGCTCCTCATGGGAATCCCTTAAATCACATGTCCCATAAACAAGGGAGTTAACATCACATGGGCAACTTTAGGATGATTCTTTCCTTCTATGGATAAGTCATCACTTCCCATTGTCAAGTTCGCTCGGTGCTAAGCTAAGTCCCCATTTAGAGAAGTCTTTAATACTTTATTAATCATCTCAATTAGTTTAGATAATAGGGTTAAACCCTTGTATATTCATCATCATAGCTCAATAAGAATTGTATGAGAAATAATCTATTCATTAACAATTCATATAGGTGAAGTTAGCCCTTACACATCTCATCACAATAGGGCACATCTTTACATAACAACTTTCCTATATCATGTATTCTTAGGCAGCCTCACAACCAACCTAAACGTTTCAATTCAATAATCATACCAACCTTTCACCTTAAGCAAGGTATACTTCATCACACATTATCACTTGATGACAATTAATCACCATTTGAAGCAAGGATTAGGATAATGAAGTCTTACCAATACTTCTCCATAGTTCACCAATAAAAGGCCTTACCATCAACCCATAGACTAACCCAATTTGGGTCATCACATCAATGTAATTCAATAGTCAACATAAGAACTAATTTAAGAGAAGCACTATACCATAATGCAATACTACATCAAAGCTTGGTAACATGATATCAAAGTCTATCTTTTTACCCTAGATTCGATAATCAAGAAATAGGCAAGAAGAACTTCAATTCACCACAATAGATTCATGATCGATGCAATAACAATCATTAAAGATGATTTAAACAAGAACTAGATCAATTACTTTAATCCAACCCAAAATTCATATCAATCTCATACCTAGGGTTAAGGGTTAGCGGTCATCACCCACAATCTAGATCAAACTACATCAATTCATCATAATCAAGTTGCAATACATGATAATCTATTCATTATAACTCAAATAATACCTAAACAACTCAATTCATATACTCAAATTCGAAATTGGATGAAACCCACATGAAACTCAACTTTTTAGAAAATATTTGAAGGAGCCCTTTGAGGAAAGAAGTCTCAAAGGTGAATTAGATCCCATACGTTAAGGTTTGATGACGTTTTGATGGTGATTTCGTGCTAAAACCAGTCCCCAATGATCTTCCCAAGATATTCTCCAATGGAGTCTTCCAATAGAGAGAGAAAGTAGAGAGAAGGAAGAGAGTTTTGTTTGGAGAATTGTCATTAGGTTAATGAAGGTTGGGGTATTTATAGTGGGGTCTTAAGTCACTTAATTAGTCTTCCCTTAATCCCTTAATTACCCCTAAGACACTTAATAAAACAATTAACTAAAACTTAAATCCCTAAAAACACTACAGGCCCTCCACGACGACTCCCCGCCGAAGAGCCGTCGTGGGCGTGACGGACAGGCCCCCCTCCGTCCTGCACGTCCGTCGCGTTGGTCAGAGACTGTGCAGGCGGAGGCTTTCTTCCCAGCAGCTAAGGCTGGCACGACGGTGGCCTCGATGCCCCATCGCGCCTATGACGCCCCGTCATGGGGTCCGTCGTGGCCTACTGTCTCAAGGGTCCTCCTCGAGGGCCTTAGTTGATCCTCGGGGAGTCGTACCCTGACTTTTCCAACATGAAACCATCCCACACTATGTGTTACAATTTTTTACTAAATTTCGACTCTTAACTTGGTTAAACTAAAAGGACATTCTAGCCCTCTTATGAACCAACTTACCGGACGTTATGAACGTTTTGGTTCCAAAACACTTCAACGACTCCATATACGCCTAATTTGGCTAGTAACAATGGTTTAGACCTTAAGGAGCCTATTTAAGTCTTATAACATGACCTTGGGATTTCAAAATGTTACATTATCCCCCCTTAAACATTCGTCCCCGAATGACACCAAACACTCTTTAAATGAGGGAATAGACTCAAGACTAGCATCTCTACCAATTCACAATATTCAATTAGCATGAATCATATTATTTCAATAAAAATACTTTAAAAATCATTTTATCATACATAAGCTCCAAAATTTCCTCATGAGGTTTGTCCTTTTCACATATACATGAGCTCAATCATTTATTTCACAAGTCAATTAGCACAAAGTTCATCTTATCAATATGCTCGATACACGACTTGACTCAAATATGCAAGAAGCAAGACAACTTTCAAATTTATCTAAGGTCACCTTAAAGTGACTCCATTTTAGAAGTCTCCAAAACTAGGAGTTTTGCAAAGCTTCACCAAAACATCAAAGATTCACAATATCTAACGTATTTAGTCAATCTATCAACAATCACCCATATAGAATTATATGACTTTTAAGTCCGAGGCAACCCTACCACAAAGTCCATATTAATGTCTTCCCACTTCGAGGTAGGTATTTGGATCTCTTGTAGTAAGCCACCCGGCTTTTGATGTTCCGCCTTCACTTGTTGGCAGTTTGGACACTTAGCAACAAATTCTTCTATGTCCTTCTTCAAACCTTTCCACCAATATATTTCTCGAAGTTCATGATACATCTTAGTAGAACCCGGATGGATGGAATAGTGGGATCCATGGGCTTCTTCAAGGATCCGATACCTCAATCCATCAACATCAGGAACACATAACCTCCCTTGGTACCTCAACACACCATCTCCTCCTAAGGAGAAAGACTCATTCATCTTGCCAAGAACAGATTTCTTCAACTCCATCAATAGTTGATCAAGGTGTTGTTTGGACTTCACCTCAACCACCAATGATGATTCAGAGCTATGATGAACCTGGCACCTCCATTTAGAGAACTCTCTAAACGAACACCCAATCTAGTCAAACTATGAACATCTTTCACTAATTCTTTCTTGTATTCATCAAAATGAGACACACTACCCATAGTCAGACGGCTTAGAGCATCCGCCACCACATTGGCCTTGCCGGGGTGATATAGGACACTCATATCATAATCCTTCAACAATTCCAACCACCTTCTTTGTCGGAGATTCAACTCTTTTTGAGTAAACACATATTGAAGACTCTTATGATCGGTGAAAACATCCACATGAACACCATACAAGTAATGTCTCCACATTTTTAAAGCAAACACTACGACCGCTAATTCAAGGTCATGAGTGGGGTAATTTCTCTCATGAACCTTAAGTTGTCGTGAAGCATAGGCAATCACCTTCCCATTTTGCATAAGCACACACCCCAAACCTATGCGGGATGCATCACAATACACAACGAACCCTTTAGAATCTTCCGGTAAAGTTAATACAGGAGCTGAAGTAAGCCTATCTTTCAACAGTTGGAAACTCTTCTCGCAGGCCTCCGACCACTCAAACTTTTTACCCTTTTGAGTTAATGAAGTCAATGGAGATGCAATGGATGAAAAACCTTCTACAAACCTTCGATAATAGCCTGCTAAACCCAAGAAACTCCTAATGTCAGTTGGGGTCAAGGTCTAGGCCAGTTTCTTACCGCATCAGTTTTCCTTGGGTCTACCTCAACTCCCTCACTAGAGATGATGTGCCCAAGAAACGCTACCGACCTCAACCAAAACTCACACTTGCTATACTTGGCGAACAATTTATGCTCTTTAAGGGTTTGCAATACTACCCTTAGATGACTCATGTGATCAACCTCATTCTTCGAATACACCAAAATATCATCGATAAATACAATAACAAATGCATCAAGGTAACTTCGAAACACTCTATTCATTAGGTCCATGAACGTCGGAGCATTTGTGAGACCAAAGGACATAACCACGAACTCATAATACCCATACCTAGTCCGAAAGGCCGTCTTTGTAATATCTTCATTTCTCACCCTAAGCTGGTGATACCCTTACCTCAAGTCAATTTTGGAGAAGTAACTCGCTCCTTGGAGTTGATCAAATAAATCATCAATCCGAGGAAGAGGATACTTGTTCTTGATAGTAACCTTGTTGAGTTGGCGGTAGTCAATACACATTCTCAAGGACCCATCCTTCTTTTTCACGAACAAAACCGGAGCACCCCATGGAGAAATGCTAGGCCTTATAAAGCCCTTGTCTAGCAAATCTTTAAGTTGTGCCTTCAACTCCTTTAACTCGGCCGAAGCCATTCTATAAGGAGGAATAGAGATAGGGTTTGTTTTCGGTAGCAAATCAATACCGAAATTGATTTCCTGTTCGGGAGGAATGCCGGGAAGGTCGGAAAGGTCATCAGGAAAGACCTCCATAAATTCACTCACCATGGGGACCGACTCAATAGGAGGAACTTTGGAATCGACTTCTTGGACTCTCACAATATGATAAAGACACCCTTTTGAAATCATTTTACACGCTTTTAGACATGATATGAAACGACCTCTAGGAAGAGAATTTTCACCCTTCCACTCGATAACGGGTTCATTAGGGAAACTAAACCTCACAACTCTAGTTCTACAATCAATAGAAGCGAAACTAGCATTCAACCAATCCATACCTAAAATGACATCAAAATCAAGCATGTCTAGTTCAACTAGATCAACATGAGAAACTCTATGGAGTATAGAAATAGGATAATTTCGATAGACTCTTTTTGCTACAACCGACTCACCCATTGGAGTAGACACTACAAAAGGTTCATGCAAATCATCGGGTAAAGTACTAAACTTCTTAGCTACTAAGAGAGTAACGAAAGACAAAGTAGCACCCATATCAAGTAATGCATACACATCAATAGCAAAGATTTGTAACATACCAGTCACCACATCGGGAGAGGCCTCTTGGTCATCTCTCTTATGAAGAGCATAAAAACAATTCTTCTTAGGAGCCTCACTTGCTTGCTTTTGCACATTCCTTTCTTAGTTCCTTATGTTAGGGCAGTCCCTAGCTTTGTGATCACTCTTTCCACAACTAAAGCAATTCCCCGTTTCGATCAAGCATTCACCATAATGTTCCTTTCCACACTTAGCACAAGTAGGCTTCTCATTAGATGAGTTTCCACCCTTTCCCTTTGCAACTTTTGGTCTAGGGGCTTTAGAATCCCTAGTCTTGGGAAATTTGGATGGAACTTGATTTGAGAACCTCTTCTTAAATCTAGGCTTGCCTTGAATTCCAAAGCTATCTTTAGTATTCCACTCTCAAAAGACCTTGTCCTTCTTAAGTCCTTATCCTTATCCTTCCTTTTTGCTCTAGCCTCCTCAACCCTTTTTGCATGCACCATGAGACGACCAATATTCATGTTATCATGAAGCATAGCCGATTGACATTCTTCTTGCAAATCATCAGACACACCTGTCACGAATCGACTCATCTCGTCTCTAGGATCGGAGACCAAGGAAGGAGCATACTTAGCCAATTGAATGAACTTCAAAGAGTACTCATGAACACTCATTTCTCCTTGGTGGAGATTGATAAACTCCACCACCTTAGTTTCTCTCATCTCTCTAGGCAAGAACCTATCAAGGAAAGCCTTTTTGAACAACTCCCAAGTCACTGGACCCACTTTGAAGTGGCCTATTGTCCTTCCATTGCACATGCCATGTCTGAGCCACATCCTTGAGTTGGTATGAGGCCAACTCGGCATTCTCACTAGAAGACAACCCCATAGCACACAAAATCTTATAAACCTCATCAATGAATTCTTGAGGGTCTTCATCAACCTTAGACCCATAGAAGATAGGAGGATTCATTCGGGTGAAGTCTTAAGTCGGAAGCCATAGTTTGCTCATGAACTCTAGGTGCCAAATCCCTATTAGCTTGGGCAGTCATGGCTTGGGCTTGCACCGTTGCGGCTTGAGCTTGAGTAGTCATGGCTTGAGCCATTTGAGCAAGAATAGCCCTCATCTGAGCCTCTTCCATAGGTGGAGGATCAACGGGAACCTGATCATCAACAACAATCTCTTCAAGAGGAGGAACTGGATCACCACGGGGAGGGATTCCCGCAGCAGCAATCTCCTCCTCAAGTCTTCTGGCTGCATTCCTTCTAGTATTCATTTCCTATAACCAAAACACAAGGTTTAGGAAATACATATACGACGTACATTCTAGAGGCACGATATGGATTTCCAACAATGAGAGTGATTCCTAAGCATCAAATAAGTTCCTATTCATAAGTGTGGCGCGCTTCACAATTATGAATAACCTATATAACGTGGTTGAGAGAGACGTTAACATCAAGGATATTCAACCTCATGCTCTGATACCAAGTTTGTCACATCCGGGTTTACCCCCTAGACGTAACCGGCGTCGTCGTCCTCTTGAGGACTAAGACAAGCCTCTTAGCCTCGTCATAGCATTCATCGATTAAAAATGTGAAGGAATTTAAAACTTTTTATCTATAACTACTCGGAGGTTTACATAGACCTCTACATACACATAATCGTATTTATATCAAGTATACATAGACTTGTTCGTATACGAAGATTACATAGTCTTCTACTTTTATTTCACCCATTTATAAAGTAAAGAATAATAGTCATAAAAGTCGTCTCATCTCATAAACCATCTATCAAGACAATAAATCTTGGCATAGCCCTACATCAATACAAGAAGCCACATAGTCTCAAACTAATAATAGAGTCAATACATAATTAGAGTAACTAAGAAACATAAAGTAAGATGTCGGCAACGCCCTCGAGAGAGTGAGGACCTACCACTTGGATGGTAAGATATCCAAGTCTTCCTTTCAAGCAATTCGGAGCAAGTTCAACGACCCGAACCTAAAATGTTTGGGAAAAAGGGAAAGAAATGGGGTTAGTACTCCACATGTACTAAGTATGGAACCATGTATACAATTACCAATCAAATATACTTAGAAAGGGATATTTAAGACAAATCATTATAAAACATATATAAGTGAATCATAGGCAAAGCAAAGCATACTAACTATAACCTTCATAAAGTCACAAGTGCAATGATCAAGTAAATTCCCATGACTCTTACTTAATCAAGTAACCTATCAAGACTACAATTAGCAATTAACCTTACCTAACATACTCTCCCATTTCATGAAAACATTCTTCTTCAACCAAAGCAACAACCTTATACTCATAAGCATGTTATTCAATGTACAAAGTTATTTACATTACATCACTACTTTACATACATAACATTGACCTCTCAAAGCTCCCACAAGGCAAACTAGTGCAAGGCTTAAGTAGAGTCCCATACCCCTACCTAAGCTATAGCCAAACCCTTTCAAGTTACTTCGATTAGTTCTATATCTTATTCATTCATTTTAGTTTAGGGAAACCTTGCCTTAACCGACATAGACCACATGAGCAAATGTGGAATCCGATGTCATGAAACCTTACACCGATGGAAGGTGGTCTACCGGCCAAGTAGAACCTAACATAAACGTAGCTATCTAGGTGGATCCACTAGCTAGTATCCTATGGTGGCAACATAGTTCAAGAACTAAGAGGTAGATATCCCTATTCATACCATTAGGTAAAGTGGGCCGCTCCTCATGGGAATCCCTTAAATGACATGTCCCATAAACAAGGGAGTTAACATCACATGGGCAACTTTAGGATGATTCTTTCCTTCTATGGATAAGTCATCACCTCCTTGTCAAGTTCGCTCGGTGCTAAGCTAAGTCCCCATTTAGAGAAGTCTTTAATACTTTATTAATCTTCTCAATTAGTTTAGATAATAGGGTCAAACCCTTGTATATTCATCATCATAGCTCAATAAGAATTGTAAGAAATAATCCTTTCATTAACAATTCATATAGGTGAAGTTAGCCCTTACACATCTCATCACAATAGGGCACATCTTTACATAACAACTTCCCTATATCATGTATTCTTAGGAAGACTCACAACCAACCTAAACATTTCAATTCAATCATCATACCAACCTTCACCTTAAGCAAGGTATACTTCAACACACATTATCACTTGATGAAATTAATCACCACATAAGCACAACCCCAAACCTATGCGGGATGCATCACAATACACAACGAACCCTTTAGAATCTTCCGGTAAAGTTAATACAGGAGCTGAAGTAAGCCTATCTTTCAACAGTTGGAAACTCTTCTCGCAGGCCTCCGACCACTCAAACTTTTTACCCTTTTGAGTTAATGAAGTCAATGGAGATGCAATGGATGAAAAAACTTCTACAAACCTTCGATAATAGCCTGCTAAACCCAAGAAACTCCTAATGTCAGTTGGGGTCAAGGTTCTAGGCCAGTTTCTTACCGCATCAGTTTACCTTCGGTCTCCTCAACTCCCTCACTAGAGATGATGTGCCAAGAAACGCTACCGACCTCAACCAAAACTCACACACTTGCATAACTTGGCGAACAATTTATGCTCTTTAAGGGTTTGCAATACTACCCTTAGATGACTCATGTGATCAACCTCATTCTTCGAATACACCAAAATATCATCGATAAATACAATAACAAATGCATCAAGGTAACTTCGAAACACTCTATTCATTAGGTCCATGAACGTCGGAGCATTTGTGAGACCAAAGGACATAACCACGAACTCATAATACCCATACCTAGTCCGAAAGGCCGTCTTTTGTAATATCTTCATTTCCACCCTAAGCTGGTGATACCTTACCTCAAGTCAATTTTGGAACAGTAACTCGCTCCTTGGAGTTGATAAAATAAATCATCAATCCGAGGAAGAGGATACTTGTTCTTGATAGTAACATTGTTGAGTTGTGTAGTCAATACACATTCTCAAGGACCCATCCTTCTTTTTCACGAACAAAACCGGAGCACCCCATGGAGAAATGCTAGGCCTTATAAAGCCCTTGTCTAGCAAATCTTTAAGTTGTGCCTTCAACTCCTTTAACTCGGCCGAAGCCATTCTATAAGGAGGAATAGAGATAGGGTTGTTTTCGGTAGCAAATCAATACCGAAATTGATTTCCTATTCGGGAGGAATGCCGGGAAGGTCGGGAAGGTCATCAGAAAGACCTCCATAAATTCACTCACCATGGGGACCGACTCAATAGGAGGAACTTTGGAATCGACTTCTTGGACTCTCACAATATGATAAAGACACCCTTTTGAAATCATTTTACCGCTTTTAGACATGAATATGAAACGACCTCTAGGAAGAGAATTTTCACCCTTCCACTCGATACGGTTCATTAGGGAAAACTAAACCTCACAACTCTAGTTCTACAATCAATAGAAGCGAAACTAGCATTCAACCAATCCATACCTAAAATGACATCAAAATCAAGCATGTCTAGTTCAACTAGATCAACATGAGAAACTCTATGGAGTATAGAAATAGGATAATTTCGATAGACTCTTTTTGCTACAACCGACTCACCCATTGGAGTAGACACTACAAAAGTTCATGCAAATCATCGGGTAAAGTACTAAACTTCTTAGCTACTAAGAGAGTAACGAAAGACAAAGTAGCACCCATATCAAGTAATGCATACACATCAATAGCAAAGATTTGTACATACCAGTCACCACATCGGGAGAGGCCTCTTGGTCATCTCTCAAACGAAGAGCATAAAACAATTCTTCTTAGGAGCCTCACTTACTTGCTTTTGCACATTCCTTTCTTAGTTCCTTATTTAGGGCAGTCCCTAGCTTTGTGATCACTCTTTCCACAACTAAAGCAATTCCCCGTTTCGATCAAAGCATTCACCATAATGTCTTTTCCACACTTAGCACAAGTAGGCTCTCATTAGATGAGTTCCACCCTTTCCCTTTGCAACTTTTGGTCTAGGGGCTTTAGAATCCCTAGTCTTGGGAAATTTGGATGAACTTGATTTGAGAACCTCTTCTTAAATCTAGGCTTGCCTTGAATTCCAAAGCTATCTTTAGTAATTCCACTCTCAAAAGACCTTGTCCTTCTTAAGCCTTATCCTTATCCTTCCTTTTTGCTCTAAGCCTCTCAACCCTTTTGCATGCACCATGAGACGACCAATATTCATGTTATCATGAAGCATAGCCGATTGACATTCTTCTTGCAAATCATCAGACACGCCTGTCACCGAATCGACTCATTCGTCTCTAGGATCGGAGACCAAGGAAGGAGCATACTTAGCCAATTGAATGAACTTCAAAGAGTAGTCATGAACACTCATTTCTCCTTGGTGGAGATTGATAAACTCCACCACCCTTACTATCAAAGTCTATCTTCTTACCCCAGATTCGATACTCAAGAAATAGGCAAGAAGAACTTCAATTCACCATAATAGATTCATGATCGATGCAATAACAATCATTAAATATGATTTAAACAAGAACTAGATCAATTACTTTAATCCAACCCCAAATTCATATCAATCTCATACCTAGGGTTTAGGGTTAGGGGTCATCACCCACAATCTAGATCAAACTACATCAATTCATCATAATCAAGTTGCAATACATGATAATCTATTAATTATAACTCAAATAATACCTAAACAACTCAATTCATATACTCAAATTCGAAATTGGATGAAACCCATATGAAACTCAACTTTTTAGAAAATCTTTGAAGGAGCCCTTTGAGGAAAGAAGTCTCAAAGGTGAATTAGATCCCATACCTTAAGGTTTGATGACGTTTTGATGGTGATTTCGTGATAAAACCAGTCCCCAATGATCTTCCCAAGCTATTCTCCAATGGAGTCTTCCAATAGAGAGAGAAAGTACAGAGAAGGAAGAGAGTTTTGTTTGGAGAATTGTCATTAGGTTAATGAAGGTTGGGGTAATTATAGTGGGGTCTTAAGTCACTTAATTAGTCTTCCCTTAATCCCCTAATTACCCCTAAGACACTTAATAAATAATTAACTAAAACTTAAATCCCTGAAAAACACTACAGGCCCTCCACGACGACTCCCCGCCGACGAGCCGTCGTGTGCGTGACGGACAGGCCCCCCTCCGTCCTGCACGTCCGTCGCGTTGGTCAGAGACTGTGCAGGCGGAGGCTTTCTTCCCAGCAGCTAAGTCTTTCACGACGGTGGCCTCGATGCCCCATCGAGCCTATGACGCCCCGTCATGGGGTCCGTCGTGGCCTACTGTCTCAAGGGTCCTCCTCGAGGGCAGTTAGTTGATCCTCGGGGAGTCGTACCCTGACTTTTCCAACATGAAACCATCCCACACTATGTGTTACAATTTTTTACTAAATTTCGACTCTATAACTTGGTTAAACTAAAAGGACATTCTAGCCCTCTTATGAACCAACTTATCGGACGTTATGAACGTTTTAGTTCCAAAACACTTCAACGACTCCATATACGCCTAATTTGGCTAGTAACAATGGTTTTAGACCTTAAGGAGCCTATTTAAGTCTTATAACATGACCTTGGGATTTCAAAATGTTACATTATCCCCCCTTAAAAATATTCGTCCCCGAATGACACCAAACACTCTTTAAATGAGGGAATAGACTCAAGACTAGCATCTCTACCAATTCACAATATTCAATTAGCATGAATCATATTATTTCAATAAAAATACTTTAAAAATCATTTTATCATACATAAGCTCCAAAATTTCCTCATGAGGTTTGTCCTTTTCACATATACATGAGCTCAATCATTTATTTCACAAGTCAATTAGCACAAAGTTCATCTTATCAATATGCTCGATACAGACTTGACTCAAATATGCAAGAAGCAAGACAACTTTCAAATTTATCTAAGGTCACCTTAAAGTGACTCCATTTTAGAAGTCTCCAAAACTAGGAGTTTTGCAAAGCTTCACCAAAACATCAAAGATTCACAATATCTAACGTATTTAGTCAATCTATCAACAATCACCCATATAGAATTATATGACTTTTGAGTCCGAGGCAACCCTACCACAAAGTCTATATTAATGTCTTCCCACTTCGAGGTAGGTATTTGGATCTCTTGTAGTAAGCCACCCGGCTTTTGATGTTCCGCCTTCACTTGTTGGCAGTTTGGACACTTAGCAACAAATTCTTCTATGTCCTTCTTCAAACCTTTCCACCAATATATTTCTCGAAGTTCATGATACA
Source organism: Solanum lycopersicoides (assembly GCA_022817965.1). NCBI lineage: Eukaryota > Viridiplantae > Streptophyta > Magnoliopsida > Solanales > Solanaceae > Solanum > Solanum lycopersicoides. The sequence continues at coordinate 53,090,063 of CM040621.1, read as the reverse complement.
TCTTAGTAGAACCCGGATGGATGGAATAGTGGGATCCATGGGCTTCTTCAAGGATCCGATACCTCAATCCATCAACATCAGGAACACATAACCTCCCTTGGTACCTCAACACACCATCTCCTCCTAAGGAGAAAGACTCATTCATCTTGCCAAGAACAGATTTCTTCAACTCCATCAATAGTTGATCAAGGTGTTGTTTGGACTTCACCTCAACCACCAATGATGATTCAGAGCTATGATGAACCGTGGCACCTCCATTTAGAGAACTCTCTAAACGAACACCCAATCTAGTCAAACTATGAACATCTTTCACTAATTCTTTCTTGTATTCATCAAAATGAGACACACTACCCATAGTCAAACGGCTTAGATCATCCGCCACCACATTGGCCTTGCCGGGGTGATATAGGACACTCATATCATAATCCTTCAACAATTCCAACCACCTTCTTTGTCGGAGATTCAACTCTTTTTGAGTAAACACATATTGAAGACTCTTATGATCGGTGAAAACATCCACATGAACACCATACAAGTAATGTCTCCACATTTTTAAAGCAAACACTACGACCGCTAATTCAAGGTCATGAGTGGGGTAATTTCTCTCATGAACCTTAAGTTGCCGTGAAGCATAGGCAATCACCTTCCCATTTTGCATAAGCACACACCCCAAACCTATGCGGGATGCATCACAATACACAACGAACCCTTTAGAACCTTCCGGTAAAGTTAATACCGGAGCTGAAGTAAGCCTATCTTTCAACAGTTGGAAACTCTTCTCGCAGGCCTCCGACCACTCAAACTTTTTACCCTTTTGAGTTAATGAAGTCAATGGAGATGCAATGGATGAAAAACCTTCTACAAACCTTCGATAATAGCCTGCTAAACCCAAGAAACTCCTAATGTCAGTTGGGGTCAAGGTTCTAGGCCAGTTTCTTACCGCATCAGTTTACCTTCGGTCTACCTCAACTCCCTCACTAGAGATGATGTGCCCAAGAAACGCTACCGACCTCAACCAAAACTCACACTTGCTATACTTGGCGAACAATTTATGCTCTTTAAGGGTTTGCAATACTACCCTTAGATGACTCATGTGATCAACCTCATTCTTCGAATACACCAAAATATCATCGATAAATACAATAACAAATGCATCAAGGTAACTTCGAAACACTCTATTCATTAGGTCCATGAACGTCGGAGCATTTGTGAGACCAAAGGACATAACCACGAACTCATAATACCCATACCTAGTCCGAAAGGCCGTCTTTGTAATATCTTCATTTCTCACCCTAAGCTGGTGATACCCTTACCTCAAGTCAATTTTGGAGAAGTAACTCGCTCCTTGGAGTTGATCAAATAAATCATCAATCCGAGGAAGAGGATACTTGTTCTTGATAGTAACCTTGTTGAGTTGGCGGTAGTCAATACACATTCTCAAGGACCCATCCTTCTTTTTCACGAACAAAACCGGAGCACCCCATGGAGAAATGCTAGGCCTTATAAAGCCCTTGTCTAGCAAATCTTTAAGTTGTGCCTTCAACTCCTTTAACTCGGCCGAAGCCATTCTATAAGGAGGAATAGAGATAGGGTTTGTTTTCGGTAGCAAATCAATACCGAAATTGATTTCCTATTCGGGAGGAATGCCGGGAAGGTCGGGAAGGTCATCAGGAAAGACCTCCATAAATTCACTCACCATGGGGACCGACTCAATAGGAGGAACTTTGGAATCGACTTCTTGGACTCTCACAATATGATAAAGACACCCTTTTGAAATCATTTTACACGCTTTTAGACATGATATGAAACGACCTCTAGGAAGAGAATTTTCACCCTTCCACTCGATAACGGGTTCATTAGGGAAACTAAACCTCACAACTCTAGTTCTACAATCAATAGAAGCGAAACTAGCATTCAACCAATCCATACCTAAAATGACATCAAAATCAAGCATGTCTAGTTCAACTAGATCAACATGAGAAACTCTATGGAGTTTAGAAATAGGATAATTTCGATAGACTCTTTTTGCTACAACCGACTCACCCATTGGAGTAGACACTACAAAAGGTTCATGCAAATCATCGGGTAAAGTACTAAACTTCTTAGCTACTAAGAGAGTAACGAAAGACAAAGTAGCACCCATATCAAGTAATGCATACACATCAATAGCAAAGATTTGTAACATACCAGTCACCACATCGGGAGAGGCCTCTTGGTCATCTCTCTAACGAAGAGCATAAAAACAATTCTTCTTAGGAGCCTCACTTACTTGCTTTTGCACATTCCTTTCTTAGTTCCTTATGTTAGGGCAGTCCCTAGCTTTGTGATCACTCTTTCCACAACTAAAGCAATTCCCCGTTTCGATCAAGCATTCACCATAATGTTCCTTTCCACACTTAGCACAAGTAGGCTTCTCATTAGATGAGTTTCCACCCTTTCCCTTTGCAACTTTTGGTCTAGGGGCTTTAGAATCCCTAGTCTTGGGAAATTTGGATGGAACTTGATTTGAGAACCTCTTCTTAAATCTAGGCTTGCCTTGAATTCCAAAGCTATCTTTAGTAATTCCACTCTCAAAAGACCTTGTCCTTCTTAAGTCCTTATCCTTATCCTTCCTTTTTGCTCTAGCCTCCTCAACCCTTTTTGCATGCACCATGAGACGACCAATATTCATGTTATCATGAAGCATAGCCGATTGACATTCTTCTTGCAAATCATCAGACACGCCTGTCACGAATCGACTCATCTCGTCTCTAGGATCGGAGACCAAGGAAGGAGCATACTTAGCCAATTGAATGAACTTCAAAGAGTACTCATGAACACTCATTTCTCCTTGGTGGAGATTGATAAACTCCACCACCTTAGTTTCTCTCATCTCTCTAGGCAAGAACCTATCAAGGAAAGCCTTTTTGAACAACTCCCAAGTCACTGGACCACTTTGAAGTGGCCTATTGTCCTTCCATTGCACATACCATGTCTGAGCCACATCCTTGAGTTGGTATGAGGCCAACTCGGCATTCTCAATAGAAGACAACCCCATAGCACACAAAATCTTATAAACCTCATCAATGAATTCTTGAGGGTCTTCATCAACCTTAGACCCATAGAAGATAGGAGGATTCATTCGGGTGAAGTCTTTAAGTCAGGAAGCCATAGTTTGCTCATGAACTCTAGGTGCCAAAATCCCTATTATCTTGGGCAGTCATGGCTTGGGCTTGCACCGTTGAGGCTTGAGCTTGAGTAGTCATGGCTTGAGCCATTTGAGCAAGAATAGCCCTCATCTGAGCCTCTTCCATAGGTGGAGGATCAACGGGAACCTGATCATCAACAACAATCTCTTCAAGAGGAGGAACTGGATCACCACGGGGAGGGATTCCCGCAGCAGCAATCTCCTCCTCAAGTCTTCTGGCTGCATTCCTTCTAGTATTCATTTCCTATAACCAAAACACAAGGTTTAGGAAAATACATATACGACGTACATTCTAGAGGCACGATATGGATTTCCAACAATGAGAGTGATTCCTAAGCATCAAATAAGTTCCTATGCATAAGTGTGGCGCGCTTCACAATTATGAATAACCTATATAACGTGGTTGAGAGAGACGTTAACATAAAGGATATTCAACCTAATGCTCTGATACCAAGTTTGTCACATCCGGGTTTACCCCCTAGACGTAACCGGCGTCGTCGTCCTCTCCGAGGACTAAGACAAGCCTCTTAGCCTCGTCATAGCATTCATCGATTAAAAATGTGAAGGAATTTAAAACTTTTTATCTATAACTACTCGGAGGTTTACATAGACCTCTACATACACATAATCGTATTTATATCAAGTATACCTAGACTTGTTCGTATTCGAAGATTACATAGTCTTCTACTTTTATTTCACCCATTTATAAAGTAAAGAATAATAGTCATAAAAGTCGTCTCATCTCATAAACCATCTATCAAGACAATAAATCTTGGGCATAGCCCTACATCAATACAAGAAGCCACATAGTCTCAAACTAATAATAGAGTCAATACATAATTAGAGTAACTAAGAAACATAAAAGTAAGATGTCGGCAACGCCCTCGAGAGAGTGAGGACCTACCACTTGGATGGTAAGATATCCAAGTCTTCCTTTCAAGCAATTCGGAGCAAGTTCAACGACCCGAACCTAAAATGTTTGGGAAAAAGGGAAAGAAATGGGGTTAGTACTCCACATGTACTAAGTATGGAACCATGTATACAATTACCAATCAAATATACTTAGAAAGGGATATTTAAGACAAATCATTATAAAACATATATAAGTGAATCATAGGCAAAGCAAAGCATACTAACTATAACCTTCATAAAGTCACAAGTGCAATGATCAAGTAAATTCCCATGACTCTTACTTAATCATGTAACCTATCAAGACTACAATTAGCAATTAACCTTACCTAACATACTCTCCCATTTCATGAAAACATTCTTCTTCAACCAAAGCAACAACCTTATACTCATAAGCATGTTATTCAATGTACAAAATTATTTACATTACATCACTACTTTACATACATAACACTTACCTCTCAAAGCTCCCACCAAGGCAAACTAGTGCAAGGCTTAAGTAGAGTCCCATACCCCTACCTAAGCTATAGCCAAACCCCTTCAAGTTACTTCGATTATTCTATATCTTACTCATTCATTTTAGTTTAGGGAAACCTTGCCTTAACCGACATAGACCACATGAGCAAATGTGGAATCTGATGTCATGAAACCTTACACCGATGGAAGGTGGTCTACCGGCTTAAGTAGAACCTAACATAAACGTAGCTATCTAGGTGGATCCACTAGCTAGTATCCTATGGTGGCAACATAGTTCAAGAACTAAGAGGTAGATATCCCTATTCATACCATTAGGTAAAGTGGGCCGCTCCTCATGGGAATCCCTTAAATGACATGTCCCATAAACAAGGGAGTTAACATCACATGGGCAACTTTAGGATGATTCTTTCCTTCTATGGATAAGTCATCACCTCCATTTTCAAGTTCGCTCGGTGCTAAGCTAAGTCCCCATTTAGAGAAGTCTTTAATACTTTATTAATCTTCTCAATTAGCTTAGATAATAGGGTCAAACCCTTGTATATTCATCATCATAGCTCAATAAGAATTTAATAATCCTTTCATTAACAATTCATATAGGTGAAGTTAGCCCTTACACATCTCATCACAATAGGGCACATCTTTACATAACAACTTCCCTATATCATGTATTCTTAGGAAGACTCACAACCAACCTAAACATTTCAATTCAATCATCATACCAACCTATCACCTTAAGCAAGGTATACTTCAACACACATTATCACTTGATGAATATTAATCACCACTTGAAGCAATAATTAGGATAAAGAAGACTTACCAATACTTCTCCATAGTTCACCAATAAAAGGGCCTTACCATCAACCCATAGACTAACCCAATTTGGGTCATCACATCAATGTAATTCAATAGTCAACATAAGAACTAATTTAAGAGAAGCACTATACCATAATGCAATACTACATCAAAGCTTCGTAACATGATATCAAAGTCTATCTTTTTACCCTAGATTCGAGAAGAACTTCAATTCACCATAATAGATTCATGATCGATGCAATAACAATCATTAAATATGATTTAAACAAGAACTAGATCAATTACTTCAATCCAACCCCAAATTCATATCAATCTCATACCTAGGGTTAAGGTTTAGGGGTCATCATCCACAATCTAGATCAAACTATATAAATTCATCATAATCAAGTTGCAATACATCATAATCTATTCATTATAACTCAAATAATACCTAAACAACTCAATTCATATACTCAAATTCGAAATTGGATGAAACACATATGAAACTCAACTTTTTAGAAAGCTTTGAAGGATCCCTTTGAGGAAAGAAGTCTCAAAGGTGAATTAGATCCCATACCTTAAGGTTTGATGACGTTTTGATGGTAATTTCGTGATAAAACCAGTCCCCAATGATCTTCCCAAGCTATTCTCCAATGGAGTCTTCCAATAGATAGAGAAAGTAGAGAGAAGGAAGGGAGTTTTGTTTGGAGAATTGTCATTAGGTTAATGAAGGTTGGGGTATTTATAGTGGGTTCTTAAGTCACTTAATTAGTCTTCCCTTAATCCCCTAATTACCCCTAAGACACTTAATAAACTAATTAAATAAACTTAAATCCCTGAAAACACTACAGGCCCTTCACGCCGACTCCCCGCCGACGAGCCGTCGTGTGCGTGACGGACAGGCCCCCCTCCGTCCTGCACGTCCGTCGCGTTGGTCAGAGACTGTGCAGGCGGAGGCTTTCTTCCCAGCAGCTAAGTCTTTCACGACGGTGGCATCGATGCCCCGTCGCGCCTGTGACGCTCCGTCATGGGGTCTGTCGTGGCCTGCTGTCTCAAAGGTCCTCCTCGAGGGCCCTTAGTGGATACTCGGGGAGTCGTACCCTAACTTTTCCAACATGAAACCATCCCACACTATGTGTTACAAATTTTTACTAAATTCCGACTCTTTAACTTGGTTAAACTAAAAGGACATTCTAGCCCTCTTATGAACCAACTTACCGGACGTTATGAACGTTTTGGTTCCAAAACACTTCAACGACTCCATATACGCCTAATTTGTATAGTAAAAATGGTTTTAGACCTTAAGGAGCCTATTTAAGTCTTATAACATGATCTTGGGATTTCAAAATATTACAGGTAGGGTGAATGTAATTGGGTTATGAGCTTGAGATGGAACCCTTTTGTATGAACCTTAGTGTGATTAAATCTATCAGAACGAAGGATAGCACCGAGTGAGTATGGTAAGGGGAAGTAGTTATAGTTAAAGAATGAGACTAGATTACAAAGCAAGCCCTTCATATTTCTTAACTATGTGCCTACATGGGATGTGTCCATGTTCTACCATTGGCAAGAAGAACACCCTCCATCGGAGTAGGTTTCAACTCCGAATTCCATGCTTTGCTATCATGGTCTATGTCGGTTATTGCCTATTCTCATCATATGGGATACTTACTAGCATTAGAGAAGTCTATGGAGTTTAGGTGGTGGTATGGGACGCTATCTAGACAATGCATAATAGGCTTTGAAGATGTTAGTGAGAGTCCCTAGCTCTTATTCAAGACCATTACTAGAATGTCCGTATGTGATGAATGACTTTTAAATGAAAAAATGGATGTAATGACTTAATTTAAGGGAGTATGCTAAATTAAGTAGTACTTATCTAGAGTAGTTAAAGGTTGTCTAGTTAAGGTGCGAAGGGGCATAGGAATAGTCACTTCTTATCTTACCTAGATAAGTCTTAAGAATGACTCCAGTTAAGGAAGATGGTTGTTTATGTTGACTTGATCCAAACTTAGGTAATCTTAAGGATTTATTAGGTAATCTTGAAGAGTTCAATCATGGACGTTATCTTCTTCACTTACTTAAGTAAGTCTTTTGATATCCCTTGTAAGGAGAATGTCATATTATCTATGTGTTGGTGTATTTAGTGAGAATGATTCTATCCTTGGGAGTCCATTGGATATCTTGAGTGTCTGTGCAAGGGATTGTAGGGGCGGTTGCTTCACAACTCACTCAAGTGAGACTTGGAATCACCTTTGGTAGAAGTATCTCATGTTGATGTGCTTGATGTAATGTAATTGAATGTGTCTCATTCTAAGTAGTCTTGAGGATCATTTAGGCATTCTTTGAGAGGGTGTATGGGTGGTCTCTCTTTGTGTGACTTAAGTGAGTCTTAGGATAGCTTTTCGTGAGTTGACTTCATGCTAGAAGATGTCAAATGTGAAGGCTAAGCACTTCACTGTAACAGTGAAGGAACATCACTGTACAGTGAAGTAGTTCACTGGAAAGTGAGCTTTAAAATGAGAATAATTGCTTGGATGATTTCTTATGTATTTATAAAGTGTTAAATGATGTTCTTATGATTATACTTTGATATTTTAATCGAAATTCATGAAAATCATGCTATTTACTAAAATGTCCATTTTTCATGGTTTTTGCATGGCTTCCATATTTAGTATATCTAATGTGCTAACCCCTTCTTTTACATTTTGAATAAAGTATAGGGAATTCGAAGTTTGATGTGCTATGGAGGATGGATAAGTTTCTAAGGGTTGAAGATGAAGTATTGGTGAGTCCTCATTGATTCGAGGACAATATCCACATGTTCGTTTATGTCTTAAGTCTTTAAGTTATGTCTTGTATGGGCTTAGTCCCAAGTATTATATATTCTAAAGTTTAGATGGTTCAAAGCATGTAAAGGTTTAAATGTTTTAATGAAAGTCTTCCGCTTTTGTATTGTTTATAAAATAGTTCTTCTTGTGTGAAGAAAATTTTAAATTCTTACTCATTTAGTATGTTTATTATGCAATGAATGATACGAGAGGCTTAGATGAGACTTCTTAAAGTCTCATTTGTCGTGTGACATCACAAGGATACTCTATCTTCTAGGGTGTACTTGTGGGATGTGACAAGCTTAGCTTGGTATCATAGCCAGGTTTGGGAGTGTAGTTATTGTCCCATGAACCACATCTAATAGAGTCTTGTTTCTATTGTGAAGCGCGCCACATTATAAATAGGAGGCTATTGGGTGCTAGGAAAAATTTCACTTCTTCATTCATCTAATCGTGCCCATGAGCTTGTGTATGGTGTCTTTCCCTTGTATTCCCCATGAGTTTCTCATGTGAGTTTGACTTTATGAAGTTTGGGTTGAGGGAGACAAAAGATGAGATGTGGCTTGTTAGATGAGATGTGGCTTGCTAGATGAGGTGTGAAAATGGTGTTGATGACCCTAGGTTGTTTTGGTTGCCTTTTGAAAGGTAGTATAGTTTTCAAGAATGGTAAGGTATAGAGTTAGAAATGTGAATGAGTGGTTGTTGAGGTGGTTTGAAGTTGGTTGAGACCCAACAATAGAAGGGAGTAAAGATATTTGAAAGAGTAATGGTGAGTTTCTCCTAGTAAGGGGCATGTAGTGGTTATATGGTTGAACCTTGAGAGTCTTTAGTTTTCATGAGCTAGACTTTGGGTGAGAAGATATTAGTAAGGTTTGAGGTGCCTTGAGGGAGTTTCTTGAGGTAGATGTTATGTTGACCTTAGAATGGGTTTCTCCTGAGTTGGGAAGTATGGTGAAGAGTATGGTTGTTGGGAGTAAGGTACCCTTAACCTTTCTTTATGTGTTTATTCAAGACTAAAAATAAGAGTTCTTAGTAACTTGATTTGTGTAGGAGTCTTTTGTGGAAAATGAATTCCAAACATTCTCCTTATGATATGCATGCTTGGTTGAAATTGAATTTCATTAACTACTTGCATTACGTATTTTATGAAGCCATGATCATGTTGTAAAATATGTTTATATGATGTTACCTTGCGTATGAGCATGTTTATATCATGAATTGCCTAAAAGTTGCATTTTTAAAAAAGTTGCACAATTCACTGTAATGCACTGTCTGTTCACTGTGAAAATTTTCAAAAATTGACTAATTGATTCTTTGGTTGAAAATTGTTTTAATATGATTAGAATTGATATATATGAGAATTATAATGAATATAAAATGAGTTTTTGCTATTTGGAATGAAGCATGTGAGTTTTATAGCATGATGAGTTATAGAACGTAATCTAGTTCTTCTTCTGTTGTGAATCTCTTGCTTATGTGAAATGGATGTTTTCTCCTTGTTTGTGTGTTATGTCGAATGGTTGTGAGTTTCTAATTGAATACCTAGTCTTGGAAGTGTTCGGAGAGTGGCAAGTGTCATTCGAGGACGAATGTTGTCCAAGTGGGGGAGATTGTAAGGTCCCAAAAATGACTTAGGTGAAGATAGAGCCTAACGTGGTTGTCATGATGGTCGAAGGTCTAAAAATGGTCTATATGGTGGTTTAGAGGCAGTATCCAAGAGTTTAGGTGCATTGGAAGTCAAACGTCAAGTGACGACCAAGACGTTCGACGACTAAGTCACCTAAGTTCCTCATATGTGGTTTTATGTGTTTATATGTGATTCATGAGCTTATATGATCCTTAATTGAGTTTATATGGTGTATAAAGTCAGTGTGCCAAGTTTCGTGAAGTTTGGAGTTCAAACGCTCAAGAACGTCCATGACGTTCGAAAGAGGTGCCTTGAAATGACTTATTGTGTCTAAGCATGTTTCGTTGAGTTTTTCGTGTTCGTTTTGGATGAAATTTATGTGGTAGGTCCTAAACTCGTATACAAACATATTTGGATTAGAAACGTCTGGGTACGACTCCACATAGGACCCACAAAATGGCCCTAAAAAGGACCCCAACATTAGAGTTCAACACTGCTAGACAGTGGCAATCGACGACCCAAACGATGGCCAGTCGACCAGACAAAGGCCCGTTGATGGGTCTCGTCGATGGATCCATTTTTCCTACAGTTTGGGGAGTTGCAGGTGCAACCCACGAGACCCAAACGATCGGGCGTGGGTGAGACCACGGTCCGTCGATGGGTCAGTGAGTTTGCTGCCAGTTTCTGTTAAATTAAGGGGTGATGTTGTAAATTCACCCCACGCACCTATAAGTCTTTGGAAGGTTGTTTTGAGTGTTTATGGGTATTTAAAGAGTATATAATTCATAAAACTCTCATTTAAACCCTAACACTAAGATCAAAACACATTTTCTCCAAAAGTTCTTCCAAAAACCTCCATGAGAGTTCAAAGTGAAGATGAAGCTTGAAGATGGATCTTCAATGGAGTTTCTTATTCAATTAGCATTGGGTTCTTCAAATAAGGTATGGGATTTCTTAATCTAAGGCTTTCTATCACCTTAGAGCCAATTTTAAGATGATTTTTAAAGTATTTCAAAAAGATGAAAAAGTCCAATTTCTACTCTAAGTCTTGTGTTCTTGCATGAAAGGTTTTCAAACGTTAAGATATGATTTTATTGATGTTTATTTGACGTTTTTCAATGAAAATCTCCATGAACCCTTGATCTTCTCAATTCTCTAATTTTCACTAATATATGGGTGAATTGATAATGCTTTGAGATTAATGAATTCATGTGTAGATTGTTATGGGCTTTTGATTCATGTATAGGTTATGTATGAATGATGTATAGGCTGTTTAAATTTTATTAATGGAGTAGTGAATACTCTTAGATCTTTTGACTATTTGGCTTATTGAATTGATATAAACTTAATGCTTATAGATTCGAGTGTAGTTTTCTAGTGGTTTTATAATGATGAAAGGATTGTATTCAATTGATATCTAATTGGCCTTAGATTGGTAAATCTATATTGAATTGACCTATATTCATTGAGTATTATGATTTATGTATTGAATTAATGTTCATGGCCATGTGTAAGGGCCTTATGGTATTGAATTGGATGGTTTAGCTTTGGTTTGAAGTGGTGAGATGAATTGGGTAGTACGCCGCCCTAACTCTTTTATTATTATGTATAGATATTGTAATTTAGATCTTGGATTATGTGTGATTGGTTGGGTCCACTTATGGTGGCGGTGTTATGTGTATTGATGTGGCCTTGTCGGTATTATTTTATTTATTATGATAATCAAGGCCTTGTCGGCACTACTTGAAGTATTATGTAGATTTGTGTAGTTAATTATGTGAAGTATGATCATATCTACCTATATGTGAAGTAATGTAAAAGTATGTGTTCTCTTATTGAAGTTATTAGGTGATCATGTTATACTATGACTATGTGCTTATATGTGTAGTCTTAGAGTTGATACATGATTGTTCCTAACTTGGTTATATGAGTCTATATTCGTTATGTTGATGATGTTAAAGTAATGAATAGGTTGACTAAATGATGTTAAGGGTCATTCCTAGGTGTCTACAGAATGTATGCTATATGTGCTAAAGTGAAGCATGTTGTGTCTTGTTTAGGTAGACTTGTGTCCGTACTTGATGCATGTATGAATATGAATATGTGATGTCTTGACCTAGAAAGCTAAAGTATCTTAGTCTTGAATGTATGAATGTTATGTAAGACCTTGAATGATGACAAGAAGGTCCTTTATGTGAAACCTTGAACCTAGTGGTAAGGTTATGAAACTTGAAGTCGAAAGCCGTACGTTATCCTTCGTGTAATGAATGATGGACATAAGGTTTATTGGCTGGAACGGCATCATATCAATACTTAGGACAGTCATGATGAGCTTCCTGTTGCCATAGTGAGATCGCCCTAGTGGACCTTGCTTTGGTAGGGTGAATGTAATTGGGTTATGAGCTTGATATGGAACCCTTTTGTATGAACCTTATTGTGATTAAATCAATTAGAACGAAGGATAGCACCGAGCGAGTATGGTAAGGGGAAGTAGTTCTAGTTAAAGAATGAGACTAGATTACAAAGCAAGCCCTTCATATTCCTTAACCATGTCCCTACATGGGATGTGTCCACGTTCTACCATTGTCAAGAAGAACACCCTCCATCGGAGTAGGTTACAACTCCGAATTCCATGCTTTGCTATCATGGTCTATGTCGGTTATTGCCTATTCTCATCATATGAGATACGTACTAGCATTAGAGAAGTCTATGGAGTTTAGGTGGTGATATAGGACGCTATCTAGACAATGCATAATTGTCTTTGAAGATGTTAGTGAGAGTCCCTAGGTCTTATTCAAGACCATTACTTGAATGTCCTTATGTGATGAATGACTTTTAAATGAACTAATGGATGTAATGACTTAATTTAAGGGAGTATGTTAAATGAAGTAGTACTTATCTAGAGTAGTTAAGGGTTGTCTAGTTAAGGTGCGAAGGGGCATAGGAATGGTCACTTCTTATCTTACCTAGATAAGTCTTAACAATGACTCTAGTTAGGTAAGATGGTTGTTTATGTAGACATGATCTAAACTTAGGTAATCTTAAGGATTTCTTAGGTAATCTTGTAGAGGTCAATCATGGACGTTATCTTCTTGCTTTACTTAAGTAAGTCTTTTGATATCCCTTGTAAGGAGAATGTCATATTATCTATGTGTTGGTGGATTTAGTGAGAATTATTCTATCCTTGTGAGTCCATTAGATCTCTTAAGTGTGTGTGCAAGGGATTGTATGGGCGGACGCTTCACAACTCACTCAAGTGAGACTTGGAATCACCTTCGGTAGAAGTATCTCATGTTGATGTGCTTGATGTAATGTAATTGAATGTGTCTCATTATAAGTAGTCTTGAGGATCATTTAGGCATGCTTTGAGAAGGTGTATGGGAGGTCTCTCTTTGTGTGACTTAAGTGAGTCTTACGATAGCTTTTAGTGGGTTGACTTCATGCTAGAAGATGTCAAATGTGAAGGCTAAGCACTTCACTGTAACAGTGAAGGAACATCACTGTACAGTGAAGTAGTTCACTGGAAAGTGAGCTTTAAAATGAGAATAATTGTTTGGATGATTTCTTATGTATTTCTAAAGTGCTAAATGTTGTTCTTATGATTATAGTATGATTTTTTAATAGAAATTCATGAAAATCATGTTATTTACTAAATGTCCCTTTTTCATGGTTTTTGCATGGCTTCCATATTTAGTATATCTAATATGCTAACCCCTTCTTTTACATTTTGAATAAAGTATAGGGAATTGGAAGTTTGATGTGCTATGGAGGATGGATAAGTTTCTAAGGGTTAAAGATGAAGTATTGGTGAGTCCTCATTGATTCGAGAACAATATCCACATGTTCGTTTATGTCTTAAGTCTTTACTTTATGTCTTGTATGGTCTTAGTCCCAAGTATTGTATATTCTAAAGTTTAGATGGTTCAAGGGTTGTAAAAGTTTAAATGTTTTAATGAAAGTCTTCCGCTTGTGTATTGTTTATAAAATAGTTCTTCTTGTGTGAAGAAATTTTTAAATTCTTACTCATTTAGTATGTTTATTATGCAACGAATGATACGAGAGGCTTAGATGAGACTTCATAAAGTCTCATTTGCCGTGTGACATCACAAGGATACTCTAGGTTCTTGGGTGTACTTGTGGGATGTAACAAGCTTAGCTTGGTATCATAGCCAGGTTTGGGAGTGTAGTAGTTGTCCCATGAACCACATCTAATATAGTCTTGTTTATAATGTGAAGCGCGCCACATTATAAATGGGAGGCTATTGGGTGCTAGGAAAAGTTTCACTTCTTCATTCATATAATCGTGCCTATGAGCTTGTGTATGGTGTCTTTCCCTTGTCTTCCCCATGAGTTGGTAATGTGAGTTTGACTTTATGAAGTTTGGGTTGAGGGAGACAAAAGATGAGTTGTGGCTTGTTAGATGAGATGTGGCTTGCTAGATGAGGTGTGAAAAATGGTGTTGATGACCCTAGGTTGGTTTGGTTGCCTTTGAAAGGTAGTATAGTTTTCAAGAATGGAAAGGTATAGAGTTAGAAATGTGAATGAGTTGTTGTTGAGGTGGTTTGAAGTTGGTTGAGACCCAACCATAGAAGGGAGTAAAGAGATTTGAAAGAGTAATGGTGAGTTTCTCCTAGTAAGGGGCATGTAGTGGTTATATGGTTGAACCTTGAGAGTCTTTAGTTTTCATGAGCTAGACTTTGGGTGAGAAGATATTAGTAAGGTTTGAGGTGCCTTGAGAGATTTTCTTGAGGTAGATGTTATGTTGACCTTAGAATGGGTTTCTCCTAAGTTGGGGAGTATGGTGAAGAGTATGGTTGTTGGGAGTAAGGTACCCTTAACCTTTCTTTATGTGTTTATTCAAGCCTAAAAAGAAGAGTTCTTAGTAACTTGATTTGTGTAGGAGTCTTTTGTGGAAGATGAATTCAAAACATTCTCCTTATGAAATGCATTATTGGTTGAAATTGAATTTCATTAACTACTTGCATTACGTATTTTATGAAGCCATGATCATGTTGTAAAAGATGTTTATATGATGTTACCTTGGATATTAGCATGTTTATATCATGAATTGCCTAAAAGTTGCATTTTTACAAAAGTTACACAATTCACTGTAATGCACTACCTGTTCAATGTGAAAATTTTCATCAAAAGTTTATTTTTAGGGTATTTAGGGGTTAATTTACATTAATTAGGTAATTTTTTTCTTAATGTTTCACGTGGTTGAACCCATAAATATTTTGGTTATATGGATTCCTGATGATTTCTTTGTCAAACATTCAAATAAATTTCCGCAGGGAGTTGTTGAGCAATATGTACTGTTGCATTGTTTTGGACATTTAGGTGCTAATTTATAAAAATACATGATTACAACATTTTTATAAATGAACATTAAACTAGTAAAATTGGCAAATCAAGTCTAAGACATCAATAAATGGAATGAACAACACTCATGAACTATGTCTATCTATCTATGGAACCTATAAATTCAATGAGGGATGTCGGGACAAAACCCTCTATCATCTTAAAAACTGATAACGAAACATAATAAAGGGGTCCTATGGAAGCAGGAAGGCTCACAAAATTACTCTAGAACTCGACTAGATCACTGAAGAGCTGGGGGATGACCCTGTCTCAACTAAACCTAACTTATTTCAATATAAAACAGGAATAAAGATGCTCTATAAAGAAGAAATTCTAAAACATTATGAGTTATGAGATGATATAATGTCTAGCCAACGCTACCAGAACTGTCTTATATTTTTGCTGGGGTATAGAACCTACTGCTAAGAAGATCCACTAGTCTATGCCAAAAAACATTAAGCAATCATATAAAAGTTATTACCCTTTCTAGTCATGTTTGCTTCATGGATTATGGGGGCTGTGAGTTTTATGAACTCTTCCCCATATTGGTGCTCAATACCATTCCTAAAATTTACTAGCTCATACGTTTTGAAAAACATAAAAGAAATTGCACTCAAAACTGCTCATGAAAACTCTTTAGTGATCAATGTTTCGTCTAATCTTAAATATAAAAATATTTTGCTCTAGGAATACTTAGTTACCATATATCATTTTAAAGAAAATGAACTCAACTTTACCCTTCCTCAGACTCAAATACTCAATTCTTAAAACACATTTAAATGATTTGTGAAAGACTTCTTTAAATTACTCGAATAACTCTCAAAACATGACTCATAACTCTACCTTGAATTTGAATTATGAATTTAAGATTATGATTAGTGATAGGAAAGATATTGTGATGATTAAATGAGTTTTAGATAGTTAATAATGAGAAAATGTTGAAAAACACTGTGTGGGATCTATTTCGCGATGCCGACATAAATTATAATATTTGGTCACGAAATAATTTTTGAAATAGTGGAGTCCTCGCTTACTCTACGACACGGAGGGGGAAATTTCACACTGGGAATAGGTCTGCGACACGGACCTAGTACCTTATTTTCTACTCGATCTTTTCTTACTTATTTTTTTAATACTAATTCGGTAGAATGGAATGGTTTCTTCTCCAATCAGTTTGATTCGAATACTCAACTTATGTACATTATAATTTACTCCAAAAGACCCTCACATCAGTAATTTTTAACTCAAGAATTGATCAAACAAGTCTTAAATAAAAAATGGAAACAACACTTTCAAGAAACAAATCAAGAACACAAATTCTTAAACTTCAAGAACAAAACTTCTTTGAAATAACATGATTGGCGTGTGGGTGAACGAACTAACACTATCATAAAGTCACATACCTCTTAGGAATCAAACCCTCGGCAAAATTATCTTTCATTTTAAAAGAAACTTCATGAACGCTTTGACTTTTCTCCTCTTTTCTCTTATTGAATTATTTTCTTAACCCCTAGCGTAAATTAATATTATTGTAACCGAAAAAGTCAAGTTAGACCCCTAATTAAATATTAAAAATGATTAAATCTTATAGGCTAAGGAAAAGACCAAAGAACCCCTCTTAAACTCGGGAACCTTTCATAAACAGATAGTCTGACTTCAGATAGTCATATCTCCCTCATACAAGCTCAAAAATTAGCAAATCTTTTGCGTTGGAAAGAAGATTCCAAGACCTTCGATTTGATATGTTATTTATCCCCTAACTCACCCTGTACTGAAAGTTATGGTTGTTAGAAGTTGATCCAAAATACATATTTAGCATAACTTGCCGAAATTTCCAACTTTTCCCTTTTCCAAAACATTTCTTTTGTAATTCTCATTCTTTCAAAGAACGAGTGTTAGAATATCTCTCCATTTGAAATATTCGTCCTCGAATGATATTACTCTACGTAGACTAAATGTGGTAACATCTAACTCCCAGTTCAAATACTCAATATGCAAAGTAACACAACATTTCAACTTAAAATAAATTCCATGAAAATTATTAGTACTTTAATTTGGAATTTCTCCGAAATCAAAGAGATGTGGGTATCCCTTCTTCATAACCTCCTCAGCTTCCAAAGTAACTTCCTCAACAAAGTGATTCCTCTATAATACCTTGAATGATGCTACTTCCTTGGCTCTCAAGTTGATAACCTGGCGATCTAGAATATGAACAGGAATCCTCTAACAAGATAAGTTACTTTTAATACCATTACCTTTAGTAGGTGTTATAACTGAATGATTGAATATACACTTCTTCAACATAAAAATATGAAATACTGGATGGACCGCTTCTAACTCCTGTGGTTTCTCCAACTCGTAAGCCATGTTACCAGTCCTCTTGGATATTCTTTAAGCACCAATATATCGGGGTCTAAGTTTCTCCTTATTAACACATCTCATAATTCCCAACATGGGTGAAACCTTCAAATATACCTAATAATCTACATAAATCTCTAGTATATGCTCCTAACATTTGTATAGAATTTCGGACGACTTTACGTTGTTTTCTCCATAGCTTGATAAATCAAGGCTGGTTCTATCAACCTAGCTTCACCAACCTCAAACCATCCAATAGGAGATCTACATCTTCTCCATAAATAGCCTCATAAGAAGCCATCTGTATGTTAGAATGATACTCTTGTTGCAAGAAAACTCTGTGAGAGGTAATCATCTCAATCACCCTTGAAATCGAACACAAACGCCCTCAACAATTCCAGTAAAGTCTGAATTGGGTGATCTTCTTGAACATCTATATGAGGATTAAAAGAAGTATTAAGGTTAACCTTCGAACCCAAACCCTTCTGGAAACACTTCCAAAATTGCGCGGTAAATTATACACCTCTATCTGAAATGATGGAAACCAAAATTCCATGAAGTCTCACTACCTCAAGAATATATAACTTAGCATAATATTCTACTGAATGTGTAGTCTTTAACGGCAAAAAATGGGCTTATTTAGTTATTCGATCTATAATAACCCAAATCGAATCATGTTGCCTAGAAGATCGTGGTAAACCTAAAATGAAATCCATATTGACCATCTCCCACTTCTATTCCAAAAGATCTATATTCTGAGCCATTACTTGATTAAAGTGAAAACCCAACAACAAATAGACTGATCGTTCTCATCATATCAACAACCATCTCTTGGCCATGACGAGAAAGTTTGGTGAATTTAATGCTATATTCATGCACACTCATTTATTCCTGCTTAAGGGTGATTAATTATCTTTCCTTTGCTTCTCTTAGATCACGAGAAACAAACGCCCCATGGAGGCACTCTCGAACACAACTCAGCTTACAATCGGTGCACCCTTAGCTCTACCCTTCTTCCATTGGTCAAACTAGATTCTAGCAACACCCTTCAGTTGTTATGCAACTTGTTCCACTTGCTCAACATCAACAACATGAATAACCTCAAAAACATTCTGCAACTCTTCCACGGTATTTTCCTAATCCTTTGTGATACTTGAGCCAGTGAAGCTTGGGGGATTCATCATTAAGAACTCAATGATCCTTGAAGTATCGCCACTTCCTGTCAATCCTTTCTTTGATGTCCAGCTATGTTGGTCGCCAATTAACTCAACATTCAGATAGCTTCCTGGAACTCAGCATTAATGACCTCCCTTTGGGGTTGCACTTCTAGTTAATTGGACACCCCTTAATCCTCAACATTCCACCTAGAATGATGACCTTCGATCGCTCTTTGTGGAGGCATAATCTGAAAGATACGCACAAGCATGAATTAGAAAGCATCTTTTATAGAGATGACCTCTATCACATTAATGGAATATGAAAGAAGTAAGATAGTTCCTAAATGTTGTAGCCTCTTTATTATAGATGTGACATGCTTAACTCCGATAATTACAACTCTGCATACACATCTTCATATATACCCTACGACTCTTGAACTTTGTGCTCTGATACCATGTTTTTCATGCCCCGAGCCTACACCGTGGGTACGACTGACACTTGAGAAGAATTGTTGGTCCCAAACAAACCCTTGGTCTTTATTAACTCTTAAAAGAAAGTCTTTACTCAAAATCAAATCTACTTAAATATATCTTAATTGAATTGCCTTAATTTATAAACTCAAAATGTTTTAGAAATAAACATTAGACTAGCCAAAATGACAAAGTAAGTCTCAGACATCAATAAATGAAATGGAAAAGACTCATGAACAATATCTATCTATCTATGAAGCCCCTAAATACTATTAGGGATGTCGGGACTAGACCCTTGATCATCCTAACAAAACAAAATAAAGGGTTCATCCGAAAGCACGGAGGTTCACCAAATAACTCTAGAAATCGACTAGATCAATGAAGCGTTGGATGCTAATCCTTGTTACCATTATCTGCATCATAAAAATGCAAGCCAAATGGACTTAATACATGAAATGTATGAGCATTGATGGGGAAATGTAAAACAAAACATAAGATTGAACTAGAATTAAAGAAAAACCTGTCACACCCGGAATCTAGACTCCCGATGAGACCGGAGTCGTTAACCTCTCAGAGGTCGCAGACAAGCCTCTTCTTAGCTTTCATCACAATCATAGAGTTAAATTTGTGGAAAATTTAAAATATTTTAATACTTATTGAAGTTTACATAGACTTCATATAACTGCATAAGAGTGATATACTAATAGCTCAACATAAAGCAACCATCCATCAATAGATTAAACAATTGAAATGAAGAATCATAATAATAGTAATAGTTTGCCAAACCGGACTTAATACAAACGCTTGAACAAATGTTTGAAATGAAACGCTAGGGACAACATACACTAGCTATGTCAAATTTTCTAAGCTAGAAAGCGTAGGCATCCTCGAACTCAAGAGGACCTACCAAAGTCTAGAGATCGCTAATCCAAACCGCTTCAACGAATCTTCAATCTTCTCAAGAACCTGCACCTATAAAAATAGTAATAGTATAGGGGTTAGTACACACTTGTACTAAGTATGGGTGTATGCACATAAACAAATAAGGACTATGCATGATCAAGGAAAACTCTTCCTATAGCAACATGTCATTTCTGGAAAGTTAAGTCACTTCTTTTTCTTAATTCGTTATTTATGAATCATGCTATGAATATGACATATTTCCATGCATTTAACGCACAAAACTCATTTTCTATATGAACATAAGACCTTGTAATTGTGAACATAATTTTAGAACAACTCAAGCAAAAGTTAATAAATTTTCTCCCCTTAGGCTGAGAGCTCTCTTTCCTAGCCATAGATTATTTTTCTATATTTTCTTCTTTCTGTTGTGTAGTTCAATGATCTCCTTTGATCCTATATTTTACTTATAAGTGAAATGATTCATTGTAGTCCCATACCTACAATGAGTCGAGTAAGTAATCCAAACAACTAAGGAAATAATTTGGCTACCCTACTCACAAGTTATATTTCTCATTATTGTTAAATTGGGCATGAAGTCTTTATAAGACAATATTTATTGGCTATGCCCATTCTTTGATTATTTGCATAATATATAGATCTTGGGGCATATATTCATACTCAAATATTGGCATAAACTAATAACTTGTTAAAACTTCATTCTTATCAAACTTTGATGATTTGACATTCTTTACGTCTTGCTTACTTAGTTCACTTTGAACTTACATTTCTTCTTCTTTGATTTGTTGTTCACTTTGAACATGTTACTTTCTTTCTTTCTTACTTTATTACTTAAATCATTCTTACTGAAATAGATCATGTGTGCTAACATGAAATCCAGTGTCTTCCACACATCGAAAAAAGGTGGATCACCGGCTAAAGTGAAACAGAGTCTAGTGTCTTCCCCACACCGAAAAGAGGTGGTTCACCGGCTAAAGTGAAACTGAGTCCAGTGTCTTCCCCACACCGAAAAGAGGTGGTTCACGGCTAAAGTGAAACCGAATACTTTCTTGAGCATTTAAATGACATAGATCATGTGAGCTAAACATGAAATCCAGTGTCTTCCCCAAACCGAAAAGAGGTGGTTCACCGGCCGAAGTGAAACCGAATACTCCCTAGCTTTCTTATGTTGATCCACTAGCTAGTAACCTATGCTGACAATATAGTTCAAAGACTAGGAGACATTGGAAACCTTGATCCACCTTGGTGGTAGTCTCGTCTCATGAGGCTTACACATGCTGGCACATGCTCATTGCTAGTTTATCGGTGCTTAGCTCAGATTTATTATACTTTATAATTTTTAGAGTTGACTCAAACATTATGGAAGCTTGCTTCTAATATGAGGTATACTTAGATCAATGGATGACTGGTCATCCTTTTCTTTACTTGATAAATGTCAACTTAAGTCCTTCATTATCATCATGGTGCGAGTGAGACTTGTCTCACGACTTCTAACACCCTCTTATGTGAGTAACTTTGACATAATCGTTTAAGTGTAAGTGATAAGTGTCTCACTTCCTTTAACACTCTATTTTAGGTCAATTTCATAACTCATAAGCTTTTAGTTATTTCATTACTCACCTTATCTTGTTCAACGTTAGTTGATAGTCTTGTACCATTCTTTATGAATGCTATACCGACTTACTCAATGTTCGATTATGTTCACAATGTTCATTTGTATAGAGTATGTTGTGACTTGTCCCAATCATTGGCATACCCTTGGTTATGAGTTCATTGATTTAAGATTCGTATGACTTTACATATTTTTGAAATAATATTGCTGGCCAATTTGTTGACATAAATCAAACTATGATATTATTACTAGACAATTCAATTACTTCATGAATACATTATAGTAATCTCATCATTTTAAGCTAGCCAACTTTTAGCCTTTGATTAGCCTATGAGAACAATTCAATGAACAACTTATAACAATTTCATCTTCTCGAACACAATTAGACATTACAATATTTCTTATCTCATGCAAGTAATACTCTAATCATACGGATCTAACCTATAGGTCTCATTCAACATTATTAAATCATAGAAACCTACACATAATGATCAGTTAGCACCACATACCAACAACATGCTCGAGATTTGCATATACATACTACTAGAATCGTAAATAGGGAGAACTAGGGAGATGAACATGCGATTTATTCAGAACAACCCTAGTTTGGGATTTATTGAACTCAAAACATTTAAAAAGCCTCCTCAGGAAATGAATCCAACAGACAAAACCCATACATTACTGTAGAATTGAATCAACGAAGATCACCTTGCACTTTGCACGAAAACCTTGAAGAATTGCCTTGAAATCGCCTAAGGTTTTTCTTATGTTGTTCACTGTTTTTCAGTCGTAGGTTTTCTAATGGTTAAACGTGAGTCTAAGTCTTAGGAAATGAATTTTGACTAATTCAACTTAGACTAATTAACTTATTAAATAAATCAATTAGTTAATTACCAAAACGCCCCTCCTAAATTGACTAAAAATAGGAGAACATTTGACTTAACCGAATTCTGAAAAATTTGCTTAAGGGTTTCGGTTTGACCATTTAAATTAATTAATTATGTTACTGATTAATTAATTAAGTGACCTAGGGTAATTACTAAAGTACCCCTAAGTCGTAAGGACCATAACTAACCCCTTTGGACCATCCTAGGTTAGTTACTACGATGTTTGTTTAGTTAGTTACTCGGTTAGTGTCACCCGGTTAGGTCTTAGGATTTCTGGAACACTAGCTAGTTCATTTTAGTTAGTCCTAGGTTAGTTAGCTACTTAGGTCAGTTAGTTAGAGCCTAGGACCTGTTAGGAAGCTCGGCACCATGTGGCTGGACCCGAAACGTGCCTGTCCCCTAACCGTCCTAACCGAATCGGTTGGGCTTGGTCGTTGGTCTCTCGTCCGGTTGTACATGTGCTTGCACATGTGTTGCCGTGTACTTTATTAACTGATCACTCTAGAAGGTTCATTTGGAAAGTTTATTTCTTGTCCTAAGGATCCTCACTATGTCCTAGGGCACTGCTTAATCTACATGATCATTTTAAATGATCATGTGCTATGGTACCTAGGCTTGACACTTGGATGCCTAGTACCTATTGTGTATGAGCGATGAAAATAAGAATTTTAGATTAGGGTCTTCATTTCAGGTACAATTCCTAAACAAGCTTGGTTTAAGTTACTTGTTAATACATAGAAATTGGCTAACACCCTTAAGCCAGTATTCTCTAACATGCCCAATATTACTCAACATTGGGCATTCAGATGCCTATGTACCCCAATACATATTCTTAAAATCTAATAGACTCTTCACTAGACAAGTACATTTTCCGGAATGTTACATTATCCCCCCCTTAAGAACATTCATCCCCGAATGACACTACACATTATTTTGAATCAAAGAGGGTATTTTCGAAAAAAAAACACAGTAACATACTTGAAACTTTACTCCTTGTGAATATATGATTCACAACTTACTCTGGATGATGCATATTACTCAATCTTACTGAAGCTTCATCTCTGAGACTGAGGAACTTCTTTCTCAATCTCACTTTAACTCAATGCACATCACAACTCATGCAACAAAGAAATCATGTCAACGCTATACAAAAACAGCAACATGAATACAAGCATAAACTCATATTAACTCAAATAGTGCAAGTATAAAACACACAGTTATGGACTTAAAACACCATAAACCAACTAATGCACTAAAATTTAGAGTTTCATAAACAAACTCAGACTTAGGAAGAGTATATCTAACATCAAGAAATGAATAAGTGAGGGTAACGGGATCTCATATCGGCCTCGGCCTCCCATGTTGCTCCTTCAACAAGGTGGTACCTCCATAACACCTTTACGGTGGCAACCTCCTTGTTCCTCAGCCACTTCACTTGGTGATCGAAAATTTCAACTCGAATCTCTTCATAAGAAAGGTTCTCATCGAATCCTAACCCCTCAACAGGTAGGATGGATGCTGGATCACCTAGACACTTTTTAAGCATTTAAACATGAAACACTGGATGAACTAACTTTAGTTAGTAGGCAACATTCCCTACTCACTGTAAGACCTCATAAGGACCTATATACCTCGGACTCAACTTCACATTCTTACCAAACATCATCACCCCTTTCATGGGTGATATCTTCAGATAGACTTGATCACCTACCTTGAATTCAAGAGCCCTCTTCCTGTTATCAGCATAGGATTTTTTATGACTGTAAGCAGTAGCCAATCTATCCCTGATCATTCTCACCTTTTCCACAGCCTCATGTATGATCTCAGGTCCAAGGATGGAAGACTCTCCTACTTCAAACCATCCAACTGGGACCTACATATCCTACCATACTGCTCTTCAAAAGGTGCCATCCATATACTGGAATGGTAGATATTATTATAAGAGAACTCAATCAGTAGCAAGTGATTATCCCAACTCCCCTTGAAGTCAATAACACATGCTCTCAACATGTCTTCAAGGGTCTGAATGGTACGCTCTACTTGTCCATCAGTCTGAGGGTGAGAAGCAGTGCTGAGTTTGACCTGTGTACCCAAGCTCTTTTGGAAAGATCTCCAAAAGTGAGAAGTGAACTGGGCTCCCCTATCCAAAATGTTAGATAAAGGGATCCCATGCCACCTCACTATCTCATCAATATACATCTTGGCATAATCTTCGGTTTTGTAAGTAGACTTCACAGAATGAAGTAAGCAGACTTAGTCATCCTGTCAACAATGACCCAAATGGAATCATGCAGTTTCCTGGTCTTGGGCAGACCAACCACAAAGTCTATATTAATAGCCTCCCACTTCCATGTTGGAATCTCAATCGACTGGGTAAGACCTCCAGGCTTAAGGTGTTCGGCCTTAACCCGTTGGCAATTGAGACACTCCTCCACAAACATAGAAATATCTCGCTTCATACCTTCCCACCAATAGATCTCCTTGAGATCATGATACATCTTGGTGGAACCTGGATGAATGGAATACTTGGAGCCATGAGCCTCTGCAATAATATTAGGTCTCAGATCATCAATATTTGGCACGCACAATCTGCCCTGGTATCTAAGTACACCATCCCCCCTAGGGAGAATGATTCATTTAGCCTACCCAACACCGAATCTTTCAACTCAATGAGTACTGGGTCGAGATGCTGCTTAACTTTAGCATCTACAACGAATGAAGATTCAGAACTGGAAAGAACTGAAACACCCCCACTTAGTGTATCTACAAGTCGTACACCTAACCTAGCCAATTGGTGCACCTCTTTAACCATCTCCTTCTTCTCTACATCAATTAGAGACACATTGACCATGCTCAATTGGCTCAAAGCATCGGCCACTACATTGGCCTTACCTGGGTGATAGTGGACACTCATGTCATAATCCTTGAGCAACTCTAGCCATCTCCTTTGACAAAGATTAAATTCTCTCTGTGTAAAAACATATTGAAGACTTTTATGGTCAGTAAATACATCAAAATGTACACCATATAATTAATGTCTCCAAAGTTTCAACGCGAATACCACAACAGCTAAGTCAAGACCATGCGTAGAATAATTCTTCTCGTGGACTTTCAACTGACTTGATGCATATGCAATCACCTTGCCATCTTGCATGAGAACACATCCCAAACCTACTTAAGAAGCATCACAGTACACCACATACCCTTCACCACTCCTCGGCAATGTAAGAACTCGGGCCGAAGTGAGTCTGTCTTTGAGCTCTTGGAAGCTCTTTTCACAAGTTTAAGATTACTCAAACTTCGCCTTCTTCTTTGTTAAAGTCGTCAATGGAGCAGCAATTGCAGAAAAGCCTTCAACAAACCTGCGATAATAATTAGCCAAACCCAAGAAACTTCGAATATCTATAGGACTGAGGGGTATCGGTAAATTCTTTACTACCTCTCTTTTTTGGATCAACCTCTACACCATGGTCGGACACAACGTGACCAAGGAAGGTCACTGATCCCAGCAAAAACTCAGATTTGCTAAATTTTGCATACAACTGATGTTCCCTGAGTACTTGCATTGTCATTCTCAAATGTTGTTCATGCTCTTTTCTGGTCTTACAGTATATGAGGATGTCATCTATGAATACTATGACAAAAGAATCAAGGTATTCACGGAAGAATGTATTCATAAGGTCCATAAACGCGGCTGGTGCGTTAGTGAGACCGAATGACATGACAAGAAACTCGTAATGACCATACCTAGTATGGAAGGCAGTCTTAGGAACGTCCTTTTTTCTCACTCTAAGTTGGTGATACCCTGATCCAAGATCTATTTTAGAAAAGAAACTTGAACCTTGGAGCTGATCGAATAGATCATCAATTCTGGGAAGAGGGTATTTGTTCTTTATAGTGACTTTGTTGAGTTGCAGATAATCAATACACATTCTAAGAGTTCCATCCTTTTTCTTAACGAACAACACTGGAGCATCCCATGGGATATGCTCGGCTGGATGAAGCCCTTATCAAGTAGATCTTTTAACTGCAACTTCAACTCTTTGAGTTCAGCTGGAGCCATTCTATAAGGAGGAACAGAAATTGGTTTGTTGTTGGAATCTAAGTCAACACCAAAGTCAATTTCGCTTTCAGGAGGGATTCCTGGTAAATCCTCTGGAAAGACATCTTAAAACTCATTCACTATGGACACAGAGTCTATGGAAGGAACTTCATGTTCTAAGTCATTGACTCTGACTGAGTGGCATAAATACCCCTTAGATAACATCTTATTGGCTTTAAGATGGGAAACTATTTGGCCTGTTGGATTTGAACCACGCTCTTCAAATGCAAGCTCTAACTCATTAGGATACTAAAACCTTACTACATTGTTTTGACAGTCTATGGTAGCATAGAATTTATGGAGCCAATTCATACCCAAAATTATATCAAAGTCAAGCATGGTTAATTCTATTAGGTCAGCATATGTAACTCTATCAAGAATAGTTAATGGGCAATCTCTATATACTCTTTCAGCCCTAATGTTGTCTCCTATGGGAGTACTAACTAGAAAAGATTCATGCAAGATCTCAGGAAGCAAGTCAAATTTGCTAGCTACCAAAAGAGTAACAAAAGACAAGGTAGATCCTGGATCTAACAATGCATACACAGGAAAAGAAAAGACTAGCAAGTTACCAGTGACCACATCAGTTGACTTCTCCTGCTCCTCTCTACCTTTCAAAGCATAGAACTTGTTCCTCTTGGAAGGCTCGGCTGCAGCAGTAGGATTAGGCCGAGGTTGAGTATCTGCCTTGGCCTGATTCTTCATATGTGGGCAGTCTGTGACCATATTCCCATTCTTGTCGCACCCATAGAAGGCATTAGAACCTACCATGCACTAACCTTCATGCGAACGACCACACTTACCTCATGACTTCCTGTCACATTGGCATTTCCATCATTGCCCTTCTTGGCATTAGTGTTCTTGGAAGAGTAGGCTTACCTGAGTGCTGGTGCCCCTTCTTGAACTTGGGCCTATTCTGGACTCCAAACGAACTCCTACCAGCGCTATAACCAGCCTGATCCGAGGGCCTAGGCTTCTTGCCTACTCGGCCTCTCTTCCTCCGATGACTCTCCTCCACCTGTTGTGCATGTACCATCAACCTAGAAATGTCCATGTTATCATGCAACATGGCTGCCCGACAGTCCTCCTCCAGATCCTCCGATACACTAGTCACAAACCTGCTCATCTGATCCCTTCTACTGGACACCAGGGAAGAAACATATTTTGAAAGTTTAATAAACTTCAAGGAGTATTCCTTGACTGACATACCTCCCTGACATAGTTGATGAACTCCTCAACCTTAGCTTCTCTCTTCTCTTTGGGAAAGAACCTCTCCAGGAATGCAGTCTTGAGAATATCCCAAGTGATGGGGACTTCTCCTGGTGCTCGGCCATCTCCCAACATCTTGTACCACACCTGATCCACATTCTTGAGCTGGTATGCAGCCAACTCAGCCTTCTCCTCTTCATTAACACCCATAGCACAGAGAATCTTGTGACTCGTCCACAAACTCCTGAGGATCCTCATTGGTTCTAGACCTAAAGTAGACTAGAGGATTCATTATGGTGAAATCTCTCACTGTGCTAGCCATGGTGCTAGCATGTGGGTTCTCCATGGGAACTCCCTTTATAGTGTCCTGGGCTGTGATAGCCTGTGCCTAACAGTGATGGCTTGGGCCATCTGAATTAGTGCTGCTCTCACTTCTCCATCCGTCAACGCAGCTGGGTTGACAGACACTTGCACTCCAGCAGTTGGGGCTTGAGGAGGATCTTGGTTTCCTCCAGAAGCTGCTTCTCCAACTCTCCTGCCTGCGTTTCTTCTTGTGTTCATTTTCTACACGCACACACAAGAAGGAATAGATGCTAGAATGACACAAAATGTCAAAACTCTAGACAACACGATAAAAAGTAGAAGAAGGGAAGATTCTTAACATCACTAAGTCTCAAAGTCATGGTTGTGGTGCACTTCACAACCATAATATAGAAACAACGCAACGTGGTAGGTTTGAGACTTAGTTCTTAGGTAATTTAACCTCATGCTCTGATAGCACGTTTGTCACACCCAGACTCTAGACTCAAGATGAGACCGGCATCGTTAACCTTTTATACGTCGCAGACAAGCCTCTTATTAGCTTTAATCACAATCATACAGTTAAATTTATGGAAAATTTTGAAACTTTTTAATACTTATTGAAGTGTACATAGACTTCATATAACTACATAAGAGTGATATAGTAATAGCTCCACAAAAAGCAACCATCTATCAATAGATTAAACAATTGAAATGAAGAACCATAATAATAGTAATAGTTTGCCAAAATGGCCTTAATACAAACGCTTCAACAAATGTTTGAAATGAAACGCTAGGGACAACATCCAATAGCTATGTCTAATGTACTAACCTATAAAGCGTAGTCATCCTCAAACTCAAGAGGACCTACCAAAGTCTGGAGATCGCTAATCCAAACTGCTTCAATGAATCTTCAATCTTCTCAAGAACCTGCACCTATAAAAATAGTAATAGTACAAGGGTTAGTAAAAACTTGTACTAAGTATGAGTGTATGCACATAATCACATAAGGACTATGCATGATCAAGGAAAGCTCTTCCTATAACAACATGCCTTTTCTGGAAAGTTAAGTCAATTCACTTTCTTAATTCGCTATTTATGAATCATGCTATGAATATGACATATTTCCATGCATTTAAATCACAAAACTCAAGAAAAATTTAATAAATTTGCTCCCCTTAGGCCGAGAGCTCTCTTTCCCAGCCTTAGATAATTTTTCTATCTTTTCTTCTTTCTATTGTGTAGTTCAATGATCTCCTTTGATCCTATGTTTTACTCACAAATGCAATGATTCATTGTAGTCCTAAACCTACAATAAGTCGACTAAGTAATCCAAAGAACTAAGGAAATGATTTGGCTACCCAACTCACAAGTTATATTTCTCATTCTTGTTAAATTGGACATGAAGTCTTTATAAGCCAATCATTATTGGCTATGCCCATTCTTTGATTATTTGGATAATATATAGATCTTGGGGTATATATTCATACTCCAATATTGGCATAAACCAATAACTTGTTAAAACTTCATTATTATCAAACATTGATGATTTGACATTCTTAAGCTCTTGCGTACTTAGTTCACTTTGAACTTACATTTCTTCTTCTTTGATCTGCTGTTCACTTTGAACATGTTACTTTCTTTCTTTCTTACTTTCTTACTGAAATAGATCATGTGAGCTAACATAAAATCCAGTGTCTTCCCCACACCGAAAAGAGGTGGTTCACCAGCTAAAGTCAAACCGAGTCCAGTGTCTTCCCCACACCGAAAAAAGGTGGTTCACCGGCTAAAGTGAAACTGAATACTTTCTTGAGAATTTAATCGACATAAATAATTTTGGCTAAACATTAAATCCAGTGTCTTCCCCACATCGAAAAGAGGTGGTTAACCGGCCAAAGTGAAACTGAATACTCCCTAGCTTTCTTATGTGGATCCATTAGCTAGTAACCTATGCTGGCAACATAGTTCAAAGACTAGAAGACATTAGAAACCCTGATCCACCTTGGTGGTAGTCTCGTCTCATGAGGCTTACACGTGCTGGCACATGCTCATTGCTAGTCTATTGGTGCTTAGCTCAGATTTATTATACTTATAACTTTTAGAGTTGACTCAAACATTATTGAAGCTTGCTCTAGTATGAGGTATAATTAGCTCAATGGATGACTGATCATCCCTTTCTTTACTTGATGAATGTGAACTTAAGTCTTTCATTATCATCATGGTGCGAGTGAGACTTGTCTCACGGCTTCTAACACCCTCTTATGTGAGTAACTTTGACATAATCGTTTAAGTGTAAGTGAGACTTGTCTCACTTTTTTAACACTCTATATTAGATCAATTTCGTAACTCATAAGCTTTTAGTTATTTCATTACTCACCTTATCTTGTTCAACGTTAGTTAATAGTCTTGTACTATTCTTAATGAAAGTTATACTTACTTACTCAATGTGCTATTATGTTCACAATGTTCATTTAGATAGGGTATGTTGTGACTTGTCACAATCATTGGCATACCCTTGGTTATGAGTTCATTGAGTTAAGATTGGTATGACTTTACATATTTTGGAAATAATATTGCTGGCCAATTTGTTGACATAAATCAAACTATGATATTATCACTAGCCAAGTCAATTACTTCATTAATACATTATAGTAATCTCATCATTTTAAGCTAGCCTTTGATTAGCCTATAATAACAATTCAATGAACAACTTATAACAATTTCATCTTCTCGAATACAATTAGGCATTACAATATTTCTTATCTCATGAAAGTAATACTTTAATCATACGGATCTAACCTATAGGTCTCATTGGACATTATTAAATCATAGAAACCTACACATAATGATCAGTTAGCACCACATACCAACAACATGCTCGAGATTAACATATGCATACTACTAGAATCCGAAATAGGGAGAACTAGGGAGATGAACATGCGATTCATTGGGAACAACCCTAGTTTCGGATTTCTTGAATTCAAAACATTTGAAAAGACTCCTGGGAAAGGAATCAAAGAGAGAAAACCCATACCTTACTATAGAATTGAATCTACAAAGATTACCTTGAACTTTGCACGAAAACCTTGAAGAACTGCCTTGAAATCGCATAAGGTTTTTCTTACGTTGTTCACTGTTTTTCCAGTCGTAGGTTTTCTAATGGTTAAACGTGAGTCTATGTCTTAGGAACTGAATTTTGACTAATTCAACTTAGAGTAATTAACTTAATTAAATAAATCAATTAGTTAATTACCAAAACGCCCCTTCTAAATTGACTAAAAATAGGAGAACATTTGACTTAACCGAATTATGAAAATTTGCTTAAGGGTTTCAGTTTGACCATTTAATTAATTAATTAAGTTGCTAATTTAATTAATTAAGTGACCTAGGGTAATGACTAAAGTACCCCTAAGTCGTTAGGACCATAACTAACCCCTTTGGACCATCCTAGGTTAGTTACTAGGATGTTTCGTTAGTTAGTTACTCGGTTAGTGTCACCCGGTTAGCTCCTAGGATTTCGGGCACACTAGCTAGTTCATTTTAGTTATTCCTAGATTAGTTAGCTACTTTGGTCAGTTAGTTAGAGCCTAGGACCTGTTAGGAAGCTCGGCCCTACGTGGCTGGACCCGACGCGTGCTTGTCCCATAACCGCCCTAACCGAATCGGTTGGTCTTGGTCGTTGGTCTCTCGGCCGGTTCCACATAAGCTTGCAGATGTGTTTCCGTGCACTTTCCTAACTGATCACTCTATAAGGTTCATTTGGAAAGTTTACTTCTTGTCCTAAGGATCTTCACTATGTCCTTGGTCACTGCTTAATCTACATGATCATTTTAAATGATCATGTGCTATGGTACCTAGGCTTGACACTTGGATGCCTAGTACCTATTGTGTATGAGCGATGAAAATAATAATTCTAGCTTAGGGTCTTCATTTCAGGTACAATTCGTAAAGAACATTGGTTTAAGTTACTTGTTAATACATAGAAATTGGCTAACACCCTTATGCCAATATTCTCTAACATGCCCAATATTACTCAATATTGGAAATTGGGATGCCTATGTACCCCAATACGTATTCTTAAAATCTAATAGACTCTTCACTAGACAAGTACATTTTCTCGAATGTTACAACAACTTACCTCGTCTCAACTCAACTAAACTAGTTTCAGTATAAAGTAGTGATAACGATGCAATATACAGAAAAACTTATAAAAGAGTAAACAAAAACTCAATGCATTTCAAAATATGATGCAACTTAGTTTGTATATATAAATATACAAAATAAGTCTACGGGAGATTCACTAATCGACAACCATCACTATGAGCTATGTGATAATAGAACGTCTAGCCCATGTTGCCATAGTTGTCCTGTACTTTCCTGGGGTATCTGTCCTACTTCTAAGTAGATTCACTAGTGTATGCTAAAATACGTTGAGGAATCATCTAAAAAGAATTACCCTTTCTACCCATGTTGGATACATGGTTTATAAGGGTCATAAGTTGTATGAACTCTCACCCATATCGGTACTTAACACTGCTACCAAAAACTAAAAGCTCATATATTATTAAGAACATTACTCCTTCTGTGGTTTGAGATTATTAATCAATAACCATTCTCTTAAAAGAGATAAAATCATAACTACTCATGAAAACTTTTGCAAATCCGTGTTTTTTTCTCATTTTAA
Organism: Solanum lycopersicoides; assembly: GCA_022817965.1. NCBI lineage: Eukaryota > Viridiplantae > Streptophyta > Magnoliopsida > Solanales > Solanaceae > Solanum > Solanum lycopersicoides. Next base: position 53,057,178 of record CM040621.1, on the reverse strand, counting down.
ATGTAAAAATATTTGCTCTTGGGAATAATTACTTCCAATAAATCATTTTATTGAAAATGAAATCAATTTTAGTCTTTCTCAAAAAAGAATGCTCAAGTCATAAAACAAGTTTAAAGGATTTGTAAAAGACCACGTAAAGTGACTTGAACAACTCTAAAAACATGACTCTTAACTCTACCTTGAATTGGAATTATGAATTGAAGGTTATCATTTGTGACAGGAAGGAATGGTGATAACTAAATGAGTTTTAGATAGTTAATAATGAAAAATGGTTGAAAAGTACTGATTGGGAGCATGTTTTCGACACACAAATGAATTATAAAATTTGGTGTCGAAGTGATTTATTAAACGGGTAGTCCATGTTCTCTCCGTGATGCGGAGAGGGAAATTTTACTCAAGGGGAACAGGGACATTATGTGGAGAGGGAAATCTCACTCTAGGGAACAGGTCTGCGCTGTGGATGCAGTCTCTTTGTTCTACCTGATCTTTTACTACTCATTTTTTGACCTTAATTGGCCTAGAATCGAATGGTTCCTTCCCCATCACATAGATTAGAATTCTCAACTTATGTACACAATAATCTACTCCAAGACACCATCAATTCACTAACTTTTATCTTAAAAATTCATCAAACACATCAAAAATTAAGAATAGAGAAAAACAATCAAGAAAATAAATGAAGAACTCAAGTTCTTAAATGTCAAGAACGAAGCTCCGCTAATGTAACAAGATTGGCGTGTGGGTGAACGAACTCAACACTATAACAAACTCAATTGTCATGACCAAGGGTACCCCTAGATGTACAAGGGATATAGAACCTTGAAAGTCTCCATGTAAGCCACTTAGCATATCATAACATAAACGTAGAAAAATAAAGAGCAAAAAAACATTTCAACTCATAAAATATTTTCATAAACGAAAGAAGTCTAGACTTGTCTAAATGTAGCCATCTGTTACAATACTTGAATTGGATAGGGCCTAGCCCCTAAACCTAAATCCTAAAATTTTGTAAACCCTAAACCTAAAAACATAAAAAAAAATTAATCCCATAAACCCTAAACCCTAAACCTTAAGAAACACTTAACCCTTAAAAACACTTAAAAAACTCAAAAGCCCTTAAACTAAAAATATCTAAGCGCTAAACCCTATAAAGCAATTAATCGTATATACTAAACCCCCAAAAAAACTAAGCTGTAAACCCTGAACCCACACAACAAAAAAAAAACTTAACCAAAAAAACCCAAAGCCCTAAACGTTGTAAACCTAGATAAATTCCCTAATCTCAAAACCTAAAATAAACCCCAAAACCATTTAAAATCACTACAAAAACCTAAGTTCAAACCCTTATCGCTAATAATCTGTAAACACTATATCTCAAAAACTCCAAAAAACCCGAAGCCCTAAAGCGTAAAAAAACCTAAGAAATATTTAACCCTTAATAACCCTAAAAACCCTAAGCCCCTAAACATACAAACTCTAAACTCTAAACCCTATAAAGCCATATATCGTGTATGCTAAACAAAAAAAAAACCTAAACCTATAAAAACCCTAAAAACCTTAACTAAATAAAACCAAAGACCTAAACCCTAAAAACTATATTTAACTCTTATACTAAAACCCTAAAACTAAATTAAACCTAAGCTCTAAACCCTAAACCCTAACCTAAAACCAAAGATTCCAAACTTAAGACCCTAAGAAACCCTAAATCATAAACCATAAGAAACCCTAAATCCTATAAACCCAAAAAACCATCTAAACCCCCCCAAAAAACCTAAGAACTAAACTCTAAATTCTATAAATCCATAAACCCTAAACCTAAAATAAGAAGAAAAAAAACTAAGCCCTTAACCCTAAAATAATCATGAGAAACACTCTACCCTTAAAACCCCATAAAACCTTAAACTAATAAAATTCTATGCTCTAAACCCTATATATCCCTAAACTGTATATACACAATCCTAAAAAGCGTAAAAAAAACCAATGCCCTAAACCTTTAACCTAAAAAACTGTAAAAATCCTTAAACTATAAAACCTCAACCCATCAACCCTAAAAACCGAGATATAACCCTTATCATGAAACCTTAAACCTAAAAAACCCTAAGACCTAAATTTCGCTAAACCCTAAGTCCTAACCTAAAACACTAAGAAACCCTAAAAACTAAACCTTAAGAAAACCCTAATCCTATTAACAATAAAATAAACCCTAAAACTATTTAAAAGCCCTATAAAACCTAAGATCTAAACCATGTATCCTAAAAATTCATAATTTTAACAAACACAAAAAAACCCTAAGCCCTTATCCGAAACCCTAAAAACACTAAGGGACACTTAACCATTAAAAAGATTAAAAATCCAACTACCCCTAAACCCAAAAAACTCTAACCTTTAAACTCTATAAATCCCTAAATCCTATATGCTAAACCCTAAGAACAAAGATAAAACAATAACCTAAATCCCTTAACCTTAAAAAACCCTAAGCCCTTAACCTTAAATCTAACGTAAAACCCTATATCAAAAACCTAAAACCCTAAGAAAACCTAAACCTTAAACCTAAACAATTCCAAAATCCTATAAACCCTAAAATAAACCCAAAAAACATAAATACCATTTAAAACCCCTATAAGTCCCTAAGCACTAAACCCCAAATCAAAAAAAATTGTAACCCTCAACCTAAACAACACAAAAAAATCCCAAGCCCTAACCCCTCAAATCTAAAATAAATAAATGATATAAACCCTATAAGCCCTAAATCGTATATACCAAACCCAGAAAACACAAAAAAACCTTAAGCCCTAAACCCATAAACCATAAAACCCAAAAGAAACTTTAACCTAAAAAACTTATGGCCATAAACCCTAAAACGCTAAATAAAACCCTCAACCAACCCTAAGCCTAAAAAAACCCTATGTCTTGAATTCTAACCTAAAATCCTTAATCCAAAACCTAAACCCGAAGTAACCTAAAATTCTATAAACACTAAACTCTTAAACCCTAAAATAAACCTTAAAACCCATTTAAAACCCCTATGAAATCGGTAGCTATAAACCCTAAATCCTAAAAATCTATAAACCCTATACCTTAGAAACACACAAAAAAACTTTAAGAATTAAACCCTAAAGCCTAAGAAACTCTTAGCCCTTAAAAATCTTGGAATCCCTAAACCTATAGACTTCTAAGATTTAAACCATATAAATACCTTAATCGTATATGCTAAAGCATATAAACACAAAGCCCTAAACTTTAAAAACATAGATAAAATCCTTAAGCAAAAAGAATAAACCAAAAAATAAGTCATTTCCCCTAAACCCTAACCTAAAACCCTAAATCATATAAACCTTTAAATAAAACCTAAACCCCATTTAAAACCCATACAAAACCCTATGCTCTGAACCCTAACTTCTTAAAATCCATAAACTAAAAATATAAAAAATAAATAAAAAAATCCTAATAAATCCTAAGAAATACTTAACTCTAAAAACCCCTAAAAACCGAAAAGAAATCCTAAACCAAACAAAAAACTCAAAGCTCTAAACCTTATAAAGCCCTTAATCGTATATGCTAAACCCTAAAAATGACCAAAAAAATCCTAAGACCTAATAACAAAAACTATATAGCCCTAAAAATCCTTAACCCAAAAATCCAAAATCCCTAAACCTTAAAAACCTAGATTAATCCTTTAACCGTAAAAACATTAAGCCCTAAATCCTAAACCTTAAACCCTAATATAAAAATCTAAAACCTAAACCTGTAACCGTAAGAAAACCTTCACACTAAACCTTAAGAAAGCCTAAACTAAACCCTCAAACTATTTAATACCCATATAAAACCCTATGCTCTAAACCCTACATCCTAAAATCCGTAAATCCTGAACCTAAAAACCAAAAAGGAAAACCTTGTGCCCTAAACCCTAAACCCTAAAAAACCCTAAGAAACACTTAACCATTAAAACCATAAAAAACCCAAAAAAAAAACATAAACCTAAAGCAACTATAAGATCTAAACCCTTTAAATACCTAAATCATATATGAAAAAGCCTAAAAACACAAAAACCGTAATCCCTAAAATGAAAATCTATAAAACCCTTAAAACATTTAAAACCCCTAATTTTTTTAAAAAAAAATCTAAGCTCTAAACCCTATAAATCCCTAAATTGTATATGCTAAACCCAAAAATACAAAAAAATCCCTATGCCCTAAACCTTTAACCTATAAAACCCTAAAAAATTTAACCTAGACTTAAACCCTAACCTCCTAGAAGAAACCCTTAACCTAAAATCCTGAACCTAAAAAACACTAATCCTTAATCCCAAAACCCTAACCTAAACTTAAAACCATAATAAACCCTAAACCCTAAATTATGATGGCTGGTGATTCATGATGTAGTTCAATTGAAGCATGACATGTGATTAGCCTAAATAATTTTTTGTATGATGTTGAATTGAAATGTCTTGACTATGTGATTGTGAGATTATGTTTAAAATGAAATGATATAAGGTTGGTTTATGAAGTACCTAAGTGCATTATTATGACATGATGATGATGTTATGCTAATCTCACCTCTAAGGGTTTCCATGAAAGGATATTCTCATGCAATTCCTAATGAGATAATGACAATGACTATACAAGGGATTGTACACTATGACCTAAACTATGCTTATGATTGATAAATAAAGACATTTCAAAAGGGATTCTAGCTTAGAACCGAGTGATCTTGTAGATGAGGGGTGCCATCTTCCCATGGAGGGAAGGTAGGGTTCAGCATAGTCCTCACGGGGTGGATTCCCTCATAGTCCAAAAAGGGCATCGAGTGCTGTTTCCATTAAATCCCCCAAGCTCCATAAAGTATGTTGCCACCATAGGAATACTAGCTAGTGGATCCACCTAGATGCTATGTTCATGTTTGGTTCTACTTTGGCCGGTAGACCATCTTCCATCGGTGTAAGGTTTTACAACACCGGATTCCACACCTAGCTCTTGTGGTCTATGTCGGTTAAGGCAAGTGTTCCCAAAAGTAAAATGATGTAATGTACTATACATTAACTAGGGTGACTTGAGAGGTTTGACTTAGCCTAGGTAGGGGTATGAGATTCTACTTATGCCTTGCAGTAGTTAGCCTTGAGGGAATCCGTAGGAAGTTGTTCTTGTGTTCTTATAGCGTGTATGCTATGAATATGAAGACTTTACATGTTGATGATCCTACATGTTATTTTCATTTATGAACATGCTATTGGTATATATTGCTAAATGTGATGATGACTAATATTGATGCTATGTCATATTGAGTGGACGTTGCTTATGATACTTTGTTTGGTTTACTTGATTGATTAAGTTTATGGGCCTTTAATTGGTAATTGCACTTGTAGGCTAAATGATGGGTTATGGGTATGGGTCTTGCTTATGTTATGATTTTATGAACTCTTATACATGTTTGTTGATGTTATGACTTTATGTTGGAGTTGTCTTGATTATGTACTCAATATGTGGATATACATGTTTACTTGACTATACTTGTTAATGTTGGTATTGTGTTGTACATGTTTTAGACTTAGGATTATGTAAGTGTTGGCTTATATGAGTTCTTGATGGTGCATAAAGCCTTTCAAAGTACTTTAGCATGGTTTTGATAAAATGTCCTCTTTATCATGATTTCAATTGTTTTATGTGCATATACTCATACTTATTACAAGTGTGTAATAACCCATCTTGTATGTTTACTACAAAATGTAGGATCCGGCCGTTGAGCTTATAGAGGGCCTTTGAAGACTACTTGGATATTTCCCAAGTGTTCGGTAGGTCCACACTTTTTGAGGAGGATGCCACTATCTTGCTATTGAATATTGTTTAGTCACAAAGATAATTTAGTTCATTCTCTTTCTTTGTTGACTTTGTATATGCCTATATAAGGCCTTTATTGTAATGAAGTATGGGTTGAACCCAAGATGTTGTATTCGACTTAGATTGTTTAATACGAGACGTATTTCTAGACTTCTTATAAATCTATATGTTTTATATTATGTATGTGAAATAAAAGTAGAAGCCTATGTATTGCTTCCTATACGAGGAGTCTATGTATACTCACTAATTATATACTATGTGTATGCGAGATGTCTAAGTAAACCTCAATGTAGAAGTAGTTAAAAAGTTTTTAATTTTCCCCTAATTTAACCTATGAAATATAATGATGAATGCTATGAGGTTAGTCTTAGGCCTCTTCGAGGACGATGACACCGGTTACTTCTAGGGGGTGCTCCCCGGATGTGATAATTTTATATGTCTAGAACCCCTTGTAGTCATTATTAAAATCAAACCCCAAACCCCAAACCCCATGAATTCTTGTATAAAACGTTTTGAATCAATGAGATATGATTGAATTGATGTTACTTTGATGATTTTAAGCCAAAAAATCCATTAACCCACACAAATCATGAATTCCTTATTTTGGTCATATTATGGGTGATTTGATAACGTCTCTAATGTATTGATTTCTTGTGTAGTGTGATTAGATCTATTGAATTATGTAAGAAGCATGTTAGAATTGTATGTATGATGTCCTAAGTTGATGAATTTATATTGTATTATCTTTATTCATTCTATATTATGATTATTGGGTTCAATTGGTGACTATGGCTATTGGTAAAAGGTTGTGGTTTGAGTTGGTTTAATTGGCTATGGATTGGAGTTGTTTAGATTGGATTGATTGTATGTTGACCTAACCTTCTATATATAGTGTAGTATAGGTCTTGAATCGTGATGTTTGGTATAGTCCACTTATGGTGGCGATGTTTATGTGCTATATTTGTGAATAATGTGGCCTTGTCGGCATTACTTTATGAATTGTGAATAATGTGGCCTCGTCGGCGTAACTTTATGAATTATGATATAATCATGTTATAACTTGGATATGTGATCATTATGAAGGTCTATATGACTTATGTGTATATGTGAAGCCAAATCATTTGTTCTTCTAAGGGATCATATGTGATCATGATAGGCTATAATGATGCCTTATGTGTGTATACTTGAAGTTGAAGTGCAAATCTTCCTAGTTGGCTATATGAGACTTGTGATGGATTATGTTGATGTTTCTATAGGAATGTGTAGGGTGACTTTTAGTATTATTAGTTTACCATATATGCTACTTGAATGATATTGTACATGTGTTAAGATGATAATAAAATGTGTCTTATTTTGGTAGACCTATGTCCCTTAATTAATACATGAAGAATATGAATATCAATCCTTGATTTAGTAGGCTAAAACACCTTTGTCATGAAAGTATATGTATGATAAGAATATGATCTTGAATCTAGTTATGAAGGTCATTTACATGGAACCTTTTAGAAAGAAGGTTATGATATCCGTGAAGTTGAAAGTTGTAATGGTATCCTTCTAGTGTGAATGATGGACTTAGGGGTGGTTGTCTGGAAAATCCTTAGGAAAGTCCTTGAGCTATCCTAGTGGATCCATTTTGGTAAGGTGTGTTATGATTGGGTTATGACTAAGATATGGTACCTCTTCATATGCTCCTTTATTGAATTATTCTATGAGAACAAACTCTAGAACTTAGAAAATATGCTTGGGGAGTGACTCTTATTTAAATGAGACTAGAGTACAAAGAGACCCTTGATATTCCTTAACCATGTGCCTACATGGGATGTGTCCTAGTTGTACCATTAGCAAGTAGAACACCCACCATCGGAGTAGGGAAGACTCTGGATTCCATGCCTAGCTACTAGTGTCTATGCCGGTTATTGCCTATTCTCCTAATGTGGGGTACATGATAGTGCTGGAGAAGTACTACAAAATATAGGTAGTGGAATGGGACGCTATCTACACATTGCTCGAGTAGGCTTTGAAGATGTTAGTATGTAGGTTCCCCAGGTCTTCTCCAAGAAGATTATGTGAAAGTCCTTAATTGTTGAATGTCTCCTAAATGACTCCATGAACATAGTGAAATAAGTTAAATGCATGTAAATGGGAATGTACTTATATAGAGTAGCTTTGAGGATTACTTAGGCAGGCATTGAGAGGGTGCATGGGCAGTCTCTTCATGTCTTACTTAGGAGAGTGTTAGAACAACTTTAGGCAGGACTTTAATTGAATATAGTGAATAATCTTATCCTAGGAATATTTAAGAATCTCTTAGGTGTGTGTAAACGGGTTGTATGGGCGGCCGCTTCATGTCTCACTCAAGTGAGCCTTAGAAGGATCTTTGGTAGTTTAGTCTCATGCTTGTATGATTTGAAGTGAGGATATGCTATACGTGTTTATGTTGACTTGTAAATGAATCTTATACTTGTCTTATGAAGTTTTTCTCAAAAAGAGCATGTGTTATACAAATGTCATTTTATCATGATTTGATGCATTACACCATACTTTGTGCATTCTAATGTACTAATTCCATTTATTTTGTCTATCTCCAAAGGTGTAGGTGACATTTGAGAGGAGTCTTTAAAGTGGAAGCTTGTATTAGTGTTCATTTAAGCAAAGTTGGGGTATGTCCACAATAGATTCGAGGACATCATTATGTTTAGTTTTCTTAGTGAAAGTAATTGTAATAGACTTAGATATTTCTATATGTTGAAGTATGGGCCTTTTACCTAGATATTTGTATGTCTAAGATGGAGACTTTGAGACTTAGACTTTCCTTATGATTTTTTATAAAGAAATGTTTTGAAGTATTACTATTTCATGTGAAAAGTTTTAATGCAACAATACTTTTCATACATGTATGCAATGAATGATGTCAAAGGGCTTGTACAAGACCTCGGAAAGGTCATGTACGCCGTGCCACGATTACAAGGAATGCCATATCTGTAGGGCATGCTCTCAGGTCGTGACAAAGTTTGTATCAGAGCATAGGTTTTGAAGTAGTCTTAATGAATCCGAAGTCTCATTAAAGCCACGTCTAGTAAAGTCGTGTTCATCGGTGTGAGTCGCGACACATCTATGAGTGAGAGGCTATAATAAGATAGAGTTTCACTTTCTTCATTAATATTGTATCGTTCCATCGAGTTGAGGTTATAAGTGTCAATTCCTAATATCTTCTCTAGTCATTATATGATATGACTAATAGAAGAATGACCGCAAGAAGGTTAGAAGAGGAAGGTGTGCAAGAGGGAATTCCCCAAGGTGGATTGGATCCAGAAGGAGTTCACCATCCCTATGGTGTCTAAGTTCCTCCCCATGGCAATCAAGTCCCTATTGGAGGTGAAGTTAATGAGGTTTTGGTGGTTCCACTAGACATGACTAATGGGGAGATTAGAGAGGGCCTACTTGCTTTAGCCCGATCCTTGACGACTCATGTGAATAGGAGTGTGGAGCCTAGAGTGAATGCTATAGGGAGTACCATGACCTCTAATTGAGAAATTTTTAGAGAATGAATCCTCCTATCTTACTTGGCTCTAAGGTGGGAGAGGATCCCCTAGAGTTTGTAGATGTTGTGTAAAAGGTTTTCAGTGCTATGGGGGTGACTTGTATGGAGAAGGAGGAGTTGGCTTCATACCTATTTAGAGAAGTTTCTCAAGTATGGGACACCCAATGGAAAGATAATAGGCCGGTTGAGTCGGGTCCTATAGAGTGGGAAGAGTGTAAGGAGGCTTTAATAGGAAAGTACTTTCCCCGTAAGAGGAGGGAGGTGAAGGTTGAGCAGTATATTAACCTTAGACAGAGAACATGAGTGTTGAAGAGTATTCTTTGAAGTTCACCTTGTTGTCTAGGTATGCTCCATCCTTAGTGTCTTACCCGAGGGATGAGATGAGTAGGTTTTTCACTGTTGTTGCCGAACTTGTGAAAGAACAGTGTCGTACGGCCATGCTCCACAATGATATGAACTTGTCTATACTTATGGTGTATGCACAATCTATTGAGGGAGTCCAAGCTTAGTAGGATTTCTAGAAATTTGAAGAGGGGTAGAGTTGATGAGCAAAACCAACCTATGTTCAAGAAGAGGGCTCCGAACCATGATGGACCTAGTGCTCCTAATGTCAAGGTTGAAGGTGGTTGTGGTTCTCAAGGTGATAAGAATACTTATGCTATTTTTGGAAAGAAGAACTTTGGTAAATGTCTTGCCGGTATCGGAGGATGATTCGTCTGTGGTAAGGATGGTCAAAAGGTGAGGGATTGTCCTACTATTGCACCTAAAGGAAGAGGGGCCAAGCAAGCCACTCCAAGCGTTCTGGAAGTGGTGCTCAAAAGAGGAATCATTTCTATGTTCTTCAAGCTAAGGAGGAAAACTCGGGTGATAATGCCAGTAAGTTATACGTTTTTCTCTTTAGTAGTAATGGGTTCCTTATATGTGGGGGAGTATGGTGAGTAGTAGAGTTGTGATTTTTGTGGGAAAATGTTCTTTGGCTTGATTTTCATTTATTTGTGTATTTGGTATATTGTTGCCTTAAATGAAATGTTATTGATCATGTTGAAGTGTTTTGAAATGAGTTTGGGCATAAGCGACTCTTTATGTGTTGTTGAGTTCATGTTGTTGTTGAGAAAGAAATTCCTTATGACGTGATTTTGAGCTCTTATATGTTGTAATGGATAAATTGAGTTGATATGTGTAAATGTCATGTTGCTTTGTTGATTTGAGTTTTAACTCATATTGATTATATATGTTTTTGTATGGGCTGCTAGTATTGAGTCTATCCTTTCCCTTCAAAAGATTTTAGTGTCATTCGCGTACGAATGTTCGTTAGGGGGGGGGGATAATGTAACACTCCGAATGTCTAAAACCTAATCTAGAGACTCACATGAGTTTATAAGGTTTGTAACACTGTTTTAAGGTCAATAAAAATGTATATAATTCATTTAGGAAGTTTAAGAGGCAAAACGTCAAGGAACGTCCATGACGTCCGGAGACTAATGCAAGAGGTGCTAGTGTGCCTTAGCCTATTTCACAAGGTTATAATAGTCGGAATTTGATGAGATTTGATGTATAGGTGTCAAACATGTATTAGAAAAGGTTTAGGGTTAAAACATCCAGGTACGAGTCCCCAAGGACCAGCCTTCAAGGACCCTTCAATTTTAGCCAAAAAACTGTGAGAAGATAGTGTCCACCTACGTTTGCAGGAGACGAGGCGTAGGTCAATTGATGGGGCATCGATGCCTCCGTCGATGGACACTTAGACAATTTCAGTAAGTGGCCAAAAACACAACTGTCTGACCAAAAAGAGGGTTGTGTAGGACGGTTAGGTGGTGAGACCGTCGACCAACCTATGACCCGTAGGTCGGGGTCTCGTAGATCAGGCCTGCACTTTTTGTTAAGTTTTAAAAAGGGTCATTTAATTAAGTTAGTTAGTTAGGGGTTTAATTACTGATTAGGGGGTGGTTAATTAGGTTAGTTAATTATCTATATAACCTACCGTAAGCCTAAACTCAACTAAACACCCCACAATTTCTAAACTCAAATTGCTCTTCCTTCTCTCTACTTTCTCTCTCCAAAGGAAACTCCATAGAAGACCAAGGTCTAAGGGTTCTAAGTCAGAAAGAAGGTTAGTTTTCTACATAAATCTTCAAATATTAACAAGGTATGGGAACTCTTCAACTTTTGGATTCCTTTCCCCAAAGGGTTCTTCCAAAATTGATTTCAAAAAGATGATTTTCATATGGGTTTCTTTCTATTTCGAGATAGGTCTTTTCAATTGTGTTGTTCTTGATTCATATTAGTTATTATGGTTATATTATGATGTATTATTGTTTAATTATGATATTTCTTGATGCTAAACCTAGTATTATGGAAGAGGTGATGAATTGACCTTAATTCCCTAACCCTAGGTTATAAACTAGTATAGAATTGAATTGTATTTATGTAGTTGACCTAGCTATTGTGTTAATTACTATTGAATGATGATATTACACATATTATTGGATGAAATTTGTTGGTTGATGCTAAGACCATTAATGATTGCTTGTGAATGAGATTGGGTATGTCTTTGTGATCTCAAACCTTTACTTCAATTATCATGGCTTGTACTTGGTTATGAAGTTCAATTGAAGTATATCTTGTTGATTAAGTGGGTGTTGGTATGATGATGCAATTGAAATGTCTTGATTATGTGGATTGTGAGATTATGATTTAAGATATAATGATATAAGGTTGGTTATGAAATACTTATGTGCCTTACTATGATATGATGATGTAAATGTGGTAAACTCACATGTAATGGTTGTATTTAAAGGTGTTCTCATGTAATTACTATTGAGCTAATGACTCTGACTATACAAGTAGTTATTCTCCTGTGATCCAAACTAAATTATGATTGTTAAAGAAAGACATTTCAAAAGGGAATCTTGCTTAGCACCGACTGAACTAGTAGTGAGGAGTGTCCCTTCACAAGTAGAGAAGGTAGGTTCACTAATGTACTCATAAGATAGTGATTACAATGCAAAAGGCATAAAGAGGGTATCAAACATGTCTCCTAGTTCTTGAACTATGTTGCCCCCATAGGAATACTAGTTAGTGGATCCACCTAGATGCTATGTTCATGTCTTGGTACTACCTTGGCAAGTAGTCCACCATCTTTCGGTGTCGGGCTTTATGACACCAGATTCCACATTAGCTCATGTGGTTTATCTCGGTTAAGGCATGTGTTCCTGAAAGTAAAATGAAGTAATAAAGTGAACTCTAACTAAGATGACTTAAACGGTTTTGACTTAGTCTAGAAAGGGGTATGTCACTCTACCTAACATTTCTCTAGTTGACCTTGGGGGAAGTCTTAGAAGGATGTTCTTATGCTTCTATTATCTTATAAAAGGAATGATATGTATGTGCTGACTTTACATGAGGAGGATACTATATGATGTGTTTTCATGCATGAACATGTTATTGGTCTATATTGCTAAACATGATGATGACTAATCTTGGTACTATGTTATGTGATGTTAGGAATTGCTTATGATCTTTTTTTTTGGTTTACTTGGTTGAGTAAGGTTATGGGGCTTTACTTGGTCATTGCACTTGTACACTTAATGGTGGGTTACGAGTAAGGGTCTTTTATATGTAATAATGTCATGAACTCTTATACATGCTTTATTGTTATAACATGATGTTGGAGTTGCTTTGGATATGGTTCTAATATGCTATACACATGTTGACTTGAATATACTTGATAATCGTTGGTATTGTGTTGAATATGCTATTGTCTCAATGAATACACGATTATTGTCTTACATATGTTCTTGATTGTGCATAAGGATTTTCAAAGTAACTTTGCATGGTTTTGAACAAATGTCCATTATTTCTATATTGCGTGTGCATATGTTTCCATACCTAGTACAAGTAATGTACTAACCCCTATTTCTCCCTTTTTCCAAAATATTTTACGTTCCGGTGTTGAAGGGTTCGTGACCAATTTGCAAGGAAGGCTTGGATCATTTCTCCAAGTGTGGGTATGTCCTCAAGATCCGAGGATGATGTCTTTTCTCATTAAACCTATGTGACTTGCTATAGTCTAAAGACATTCCTTTTACTCTTATTTTTCAAGACAGTGTAGTAAGCCATAAGTGGCAATTATATATTTGTGTAAGGGCTATGTCCAGATTGTTCTATTCTGACTTAGCTAGTTTTATATGAGAAATCTCTATTAGACTCTATATTGTGCATATTGTATATGTTAAATAAACGTAGAAGCCTATGTAAGCTTCCTATGTGAGGAGTCTATGTAAATTCCCTATGTATATACTATTTTTAAGCAAAAGATCTCTATGAACCTCATGATGTAGATGTAGATGAAAAGTATTAAATTTTCTACACCTTTTAACCTATGAAATGTTATGATGAATGATAATAGGCTAGTCTTAGTCCTCTCCGAGGACGACGACGCCGGTTACGTCTAGGGGGTCCTACACGAATGTGACACTCTTCATATTCTCCTTTTTTGAATTAATATATGAGAACAAAGACTAGCACCGAGAGAATATGCTTGGGGAGTGACTCTTCTTTAGATGAGACTAGAGTACAAAAAAAACCTTGATATTCCTTAACCATGTGCGTACGTTGGATGTGTCCTAGTTCTTCCATTGGCAAATAGAACACCCTTAATCAGAGTACGGAAGAATCCAAATTCCATGTCTAGCTACTATGGTCTATGTCGGTTATTGCCTATTCTAATCATGTGGGATACATTATAGTCTTGGAGAAGTACTACAAAGTTTAGGTAGTGGAATTGGACGCTATCTAGACATTGCACGAGTAGGCTTTGAAGATGTTAGTATGTAGGTTCCCTAGGTCTTCTCCAAAACAAAAATGTGAAATGTCTTAATTGTTGAATGTCTCCTAAATGACTCAATGAACGTAGTGACTTAAGTTAAATGCATGTAAATGGGAAATTACTTATCTAGACTAGCTTTGAGGATTTCTTAGGTAGGCTTGGATAAGGTGTATGGGCGGTCTTTTCATGTCTTACTTAGGTGAGTCTTAGAGTAACTTTAGGTAGCGCTTTAATTGAATGAATAATATTATCCTAGGAATACTTTAGAATCTCTTAGGTGTGTGTGAAGGGGTTGAATGGGCGACCGCTTCATGTCTAAATAAAGTGAGCCTTAGGAGGACCTTTGGTAGGAGAGTCTAATGCTTGTATTAATTGAAATGAGGATATGATATATGTGTTTATGGTGACTTGTAAGTTAATTTTATACTTGTCTATGAATTTTACTCAGAAAGAGCATGTTTTATACAAATGTCCTTTTATCATGTTTTTATGCATTACACCATACTTAGTGCATTCTAATGTACTAATTCCATATATTTTGTCTATCTCTAAAGGTGTAGGTGGCATTTAAGAGGAGTCTTTGAAGTGGAAGCTTGGATAAGCGTTCATTAAAGCAATGTTGTAGTATGTCCTCAATAGATTCGAAGACATCATTATATTTAGTTTTATTATTATTTGTATTGTAATAGACTTAGATATTTCTATATGTTGAAGTATGGGTCGTGTCCCAAGATATTCTTATGTCTAAGATGAAGACTTTGAGACTTAGCCTTTCCTTATGATTTTCTACAAATAGATGTTTTGAAGTATTACTATTTCGTGTGAAAAGTTTTAAATCTGCACTACTTTTCATACATGTATGCAATGAATGATGTAAAAGGGCATGTACAAGACCTCCGAGAGGTCAAGTACACCGTGCCATGATTCGAGGGAATGCCATATGTTCTAGGGTGTGCTCTCGGGTTGTGACAGGAGTGTAACCCAAATTTTACATATACCTCTTTTGTGGCTACCCTTCAGTGTGTGAAACTCTTTTGAACAATCTTTGAGATTTACCTCTTCTTTGGAAAAAACTTTATGAAACCTAAACCTTATGTTATCCACTACCTATAACCCTTTTTTGAGATGTGTTATAAGTAAATAGCCAACATCGGCCAAAAGCCTAAGTTGAATGTGTTGTGAGAAGGGAAAGAAGAAGTCAATAAGTGCAAAAGAAGTCTCGCAAACCCATGGTGCTGGAAAGAAGCGGAATACCTCCATACAAAAAAACAAAAAAAAAGAAGGGGGAAGAAGAAAAAGAAAGAAGAAATAAAAGAAAAAGAAAAAAAAAGAAAATTCGTGAAATAAAAGCTCAAAATGTAATGAAATAGTGTTTCAACGAAATCCATAAAGGGAAATAGAAGATGACGTAGAATCACTTGACCAAGAATTAATAAAGGAAGATAGGGGATAGTTGTTACACCGCAAAAATTCATAGACTAAACTAGAGCCAAGAGATATGGTCCTTGAGTGTGATGTCAAAGATTTGTATCGTAGTTGCAACTTTATGTGTTTTGAATGCGAAGTTAAATGTATGGCATCTATGTGTGCATTAGACAAGTAGAATAGATGACCTATAGTTGATTTGTGCTGCAAGGGAAGGTCAATCACCAAGGCAAAAGGGCAAACAAAAGTGAAAGCGCCAAGGCTTCCCAACCTCGGTAGCTACTTCCCAAGGGGTTCACGACACTTCACGACCAGTGGTGTGGACGACAGTCCGTGAAGTGGTCCCTGTATATTCCATAGAGGCTTGGGAGTCCAGGACAAGTGACCAAGACACTGCCCGAAGACGTCCAAGTGACAACGGCCTGTCAAAGTGCCTATATGGGGCCTTGGTGTGTGAGGGTGTTTTAGGGTCATTGAAGGTTGGGTTAGCTACTACAAAATGAACCGCGGGCACCACCACGGACCGTGGTGGCTCCACGGACTGTAAACATGCCCGTGGTGCCTGGTTAAGGCAGCCAAGCGAGCGGGTTTTAAGTAAAACCCCATTCGACTTAGGTTAAGTGTGGCTCTTTCAGGATGGCTTTTATTCACACACACACAAATATATATATCTATATTTCATTAACTACCCAATTAAAGTCATTCTAAACCTAAACGTCAAATCACTCTTCACTCAAATAATTCTCTCTCTTAAAAGAACCCAAAGCTAGAAGAAGAAGAAAAAGAAGAGAAGGAAAGAGGCATCATCTAAGGTCGAATTTCCCCCAAATATTCAAGGTTGTTTAAGGTATGTGAATCTCCTTCATCCATGGTTTATTCAAACCATTGAGCTCCCGTAGATATCCCCTAATTGTGAATCCAAAATACCCCAATCTAGCTAGGTTTGAGATTACATTGTGGGTAGGGCTTTATTGTGACCCCAGTCTAGTGGGTAACATTCAATTATGTTTATATGATGAATAAATAATTTTTTTTATGTGAAATTCTTTTATGAAACCTAATATAATTTGATGAAGGTGATCAAGGTGTGTTTAAGACATTAATGGTGACATTGAAGGTTTGTAACATCTCTAAAATGCATGGATAAAGTTAGAGACTAACATGTGTTTCACGAGGTTTTAATGTCCTAAAATGGTTTATAATGATTTTTTGAGTCAGTGTTTAAAGTTTGGTGATGTTTGGAGATCAAACATCCAAGAACGTCCATGACGTTCAAAAGATTTTCCTTGAGACGTGCTTGTATGTTTAATTGTGCCTTTTCATGTTTTACGTTTTTGTTTTTATTGAAATTGATGTGAGACATACCTTACGTGTATACAAGTGTATTTGAGTTGGAAACGTCAGAAAGGACTCCCCAAGGATCAACCTGGGGGTCCTTGAGAAGGACCCAACTTGGGAGCAAAACTGTAAAAAACTAGCCCAACCAACGAGTGGCTATCAATCGACCATAGGTCCATCAACGCCCCGTCGATTGGGGTGTGCGTCCATACTTAGTATAGGGATCTTAAGCTCCAATTGGGTGATTATCTTACCTAAACCACGGACCAGCAGTATGGTCCGTAGGTGGGTCTACGAGGCGTTGACTAGAACCATCGATTGACACCTGCAGATTTTCTACACCTATCTCGGCCAAGCCTTGGGCATTTTGGGAAATTCACCTAGTGTTTTAAAAATTATTTGGGCGGTTTTTAAGGATATTTATGGTATTTTAAGTAATTTTATAAGTCTAGAACCCCTAACAAAGTGATTATTCAAAATCATAACCCTAAATCCGAAGAAGAACTCGCTAGAACACCATTGAAGCTTGAGGGGAGATTTGAGCTGGAAGCTTGATTTCTCCATCCATTCTCATTCAATTTCGTGTCTTGTCATCAATTAAGGTATGATTTTCATTCTTGAATCTCTTCTCTTCAAGGATCCAATCTTCAAAGTGATTTCTAAGATCTTTTCAAAAGATGAATTGTCCTATTTTGTAATCTAGCCAAGGCTTCTTGCATAAAACATTTTGAATCAATTATTATGATGTAATTGATGTTAACTTGATGATTTTAGACAAAAACCTCCATCAACCCATGTAAATCTTGTTTTTTTTTAATCTGGCTATTTTTTGTGTGATTTGATCATGTCTCTATTGTATTGATTTCTTGTGTAGTTTGATTAGGGCTGTTGAATTATGTAAGAAACATGTTATAATTGTATATAGGCTATCCTAAATTGATGAATTCATATTGTATTATCTTGGATCATTGTATATTGTGATTATTGGATTGAATTGGTGATCATGGCTATTGGTAAGAGCCTTTGTCTATTGGATTGGTTGATTTGGCTATGGATTGGAGTTGTTGTGGATGGAATGGTGGTATGTTGACCTAACCTTCTCTATATTGTGTAGTATAGGTATTTCAATGATGATTTTTTATATGGTCCACTTATGGTGGAAGTGCTTATCTGCTATACTGGGGAAGAATATGGACTTGCCGGCATTATTTTATGAATTGTGAAACAATGTGACCTTGTCGGCATTACTTTAGGAATTATGAAACAATGTGGCCTTGTTGGCATTAATTTACTAATTATGATATTGTCATGTTATAACTTGAATATGTGATCATTGTGAAGGTCTATATGTCAAAGGTGTATATGTGAAGTCAAAGTATGGCTTCTTCTAAATGATTATATGTTATCATGAATGGCTTTAGTGATGCCTTATGTCTGTATACTTGAAGTTGAACTGTGAATCTTCCTAATTAACTATATGAAGACTTATGTAGATGATTCTATAGGAGTGTGTAGGGTGACTTGTAGTATGCTTAGTTGACCCTATATGTTACTTGAATGATATTGTACACGTGATACGATGATAATGAAGTGTTTCTTGTTTTGGTAGACATATGTCCCTTACTTGATACATGAAGAATGTGAATATGAGTCCTCGACTTAGTCGGCTAAATCAACTTTGTCATGAATGTGTATGTATGATTGAAATGTGACCTTGAACATAGTTAAGAGGGCCATTTATGTGGAACCTTCTGGAAAGGAGGTTATGCTATCTTTGAAGTTGAAAACCATAATGGTATCCTTCTTATGTGAATGATGGACATAGGGGTATGCTCTCTAGAACGAAATTAAACCATCCTTAAGAAAGTCATTGATCTATCCTATTTCATCATTGTGTGGGAGCCCTAGTGGACCCCCTTTGCTGAGGTGTATTATAATGATGTTGTGACTTTAATATGGTACATATTCATATTCCATTAGATTGATTTACTCAATGAGAACAAAGGCTAGCACCGAGTGAGTATGATTAAGAAGTGACTCTTCTTGAGATGACACTAGAGTACAAAGAAACCCTTGGTATTCCTTAACCATGCGCCTACATGGGATTTGTCCTAGTTCTACCATTGGCAAGTAGAATACCCTCCATTAGAGTAGGGAAGACTCCAGATTCCATGCCTAGCTATTATGGTCTATGTCGGTTATTAACTATTCTGATCATGTGGGATACATTCTAGTATTTGATAAGTTCTACAAATTTTAGGTAGGTTAATGGGACTCTATCTAAACATTACACGAGTAGGCTTTAAAGATGCTAGTGTGTAGGTTCCCTAGATCTTCTCCAAGACCATTATGTGAAATTCCTTCATTGTTGAATGTCTCCTAAGTGACTTAATTAACATAGTGACTTATTTTCAATGCATGGTAATGAAAAGGGTACTTATGTAGAGTAGCTTTAAGGATTGCTTAAGTAGGCTTGGAGAGGTTGTATGGGCGGTCTCTTCACGTCTTACTTAGGTGAGTCTTGGAGTAATTCTAGGTAGGGTGTTAAATTGATGTAATGGGAATAATCTTATCTTAGGTAGTCTAAAGAATCACTTTGGTGTGTGTGAAGGGATTGTAAGGGCGATCGTTTCATAACTCACTCAAGTGAGCCTTAGAGTAACATTTGATATGAGGGTCTCATGTTTATGTATTTTCAAGTAATTTTGATGCTACTTTGTGGAATGTATTCAATTAATGTGGTCTTTTATACTTATCTTATGAAGTTCTTTACAAAAAG
This sequence comes from Solanum lycopersicoides, assembly GCA_022817965.1. Classification (NCBI taxonomy): domain Eukaryota; kingdom Viridiplantae; phylum Streptophyta; class Magnoliopsida; order Solanales; family Solanaceae; genus Solanum; species Solanum lycopersicoides. Next base: position 53,037,433 of record CM040621.1, on the reverse strand, counting down.
AGCATGTTTTATACAAATGTCGTTTTAGCATGATTTTATGCATTTCACCATACTTAGTGCATTCTAATGTACTAATTACATACATTTTATCTATCTCTTAATGTGTAGATGACATTTGAGAGGAGTACTTCAAGTGAAGCTTGGATATTAACATTCAATTAAAGCAAGTGTTGGTATGTTCTCACTAGATTCGAGGACATCACTATGTTTAGTTTTGTTGATTAAAAGCATTGTAATAAACTTAGATATTTCTATATTTTGATGTATGGGCCGTGTACCAAGATATTCGTATGTCTAAGATGGCAACTTTGAGACTTATCCTTTCGTTATCATTTTCTATAAAAGAGATATTTTGAAGTATTATTTTCTCATGTGAAAGGTTTTAATTCCGCAACAATTTTCATACATGTATGCAATGAATGATATTAAAGGGCTTGTACAAGACCTCCTAGAGGTGAAGTACGCTGTGCAACGATTCGAGAATACCATATCTTCTAGGGTATACTCTCGGGTCGTGACAAAGTTGGTATCATAGAGTTTCACTTTCTTCATCAATCTTGTGTCATGCCAAAAGAGTTGAGGTTATAAGTGTCTATTCATAATCTCTTCTCTTGGTTCTTAGGAGATGACTAATATAAGAATGGTTGTAGGAATGTTGGAAGAGGAAGGAGTGCAAGAGGGAATTCCCCAAGGTGGGTTGGATCCACAAGGAGTTCAAGATCCCCAAGGTGTCCAAGTTCCTCCCCATGGTGATCAAGTCCATATTAGAGTTGAAGGTAATGAGTTTCGGTGTTTCCCCCGGACATGACTAATGGGAAGATTAGAGAGGCTTTACTTGATTTAGCTCGAGCCATGACGACTAATGTGAATAAGGGTTTTGAGACTAGGGTGAATGCTGTAGAGAGTACCATGACCTCCAGATTGAGATATTTTGTGAGAATGAATCCTCCTTCTTTCTTGGTTCTTAGGTGGGAGAGGATCCCCAAGAGTTCCTTGATGGTGTGTATAAGGGGTTAACTGCTATGGGGGTGACTTCTAGGGAGAAGGCGGAGTTGGATTCATACCAATTGAGGGATGTTTCTCAAGTGTGGTAATCTCAAAAGAAAGATAATAGGCCGGTTGAGTCGGGTCCTGTAGAGTAGAACGAGCTTAAGGAGTCTTTCTTAGGAAAGTACTTTCCCCTAAAGAGGAGGGAGGTGAAGGTTGAGGAGTTCATTAACCTTAGACAAGGGAACATGTGTGTTGAAAAGTATTTTTTGAAGTTCACCTTGTGTTCTAGGTATGCTCGATCCTTGTTGTCTAACCCCGAGGGATAAGATGTGTAGGTTTGTGACCAGTTTTTCCAACCTTATGAAAGAAGAGTGTCGTACGGTCATGCTCCACAATGACATGAACTTGTCCAGACTTATGGTGTATACACAATCCATTGAGGAGTCCAAGATTAGTAGGATCTCTAAGAAACTTGAAGAGGGGTAGAGTTGATTAACAAAACCAACCTAGGTTCAAGAAGAGGGTTCCAAACCAAGATTGACCTATTGCTCCTCAGATCGAGGTTGAGGGTGGTAGTGGTTCTCAAGGTATTAAGCCTACTTGTTCTACTTGTGGGAATAAGCCTTTGGGAAATGTTTAGCCGGTACCGGAGGTTGCTTTGGTTGTGGTAAGGATGGTCATAAGCAGTGGTGTAGCCGCACTTATGTTAGGGTGTCCAATTGGAAACGCTTCATCTTAATAGTATACCGATATACAAGTAAAATAATAAGTTAAGTGGTTACATAAAATATTTTAGACACCCTTGAAATAATAATATAACGTAGCCTAGTGGTTTCAGACACCTTAAAAGAGTAAACATACAAAAATTTAAAATGTTTTGTGTGTTCGGATTTCACTACTAGCAATTTTTTTCACTTTTTAAGAAGAGTAGATTCACTTTAGCACTTAAACACCCTTCGCGAAAATCCTTTCTCCACCACTTGTTATAAAGTGAGGGATTGTCCTAGTATTACAACTAGGGGAAGAGCGGCCAAGCAAGCTACTTCAAGTGTTACAGATAGTGGTGCTCCAAAGAGGGATCACTTCTATGTTCTTCAAGCTAAGGGAGCGAATTCGGGTGATGATGCCGGTAAGTTATAGTTTCTCTCTTGTGTAATAATGGGTTCCTTTTAAGTGGGGGAGTATGGTGAGTAGTAGGTTGTGATTTGTTGTCTCTTCTCTTCTTGTCAAGACCCTCAAAATTAACTAAGGTAGCTTGAGCCTCACATGTTTCTAAAAAGGTTATTAACATGTAAATAAAGTATTTTACAACATGTATAGTTAATTTGAAGAAGTTTTGAGGTCAAACGTCAAAGAACGTCCAAGACGTTCGAAATTTAGTCAATAGACTTACTAGTGTGTCCTTGTATGTTTGCGTTCTTTTTATGTGTTATTTGGAGTCTAAAAAAAGAAGAGGTTACCCTAGTATAATAATAGACATGTTAAGGGTTAAAAGGTCCGGGTATGACTCCCTGAGGATCACCCTAAGGGCCCGCGAGGAGGACCCAAACTTTGGACAAGGAAGTTGCCAAATGGCAGAGTGCATCACAAACAAGTGAAGGCCACCTCGCATCGTGCACCTGGCTCTTGGTCTGCCTGTGAGTCGCGCGAGATACACAAGACTCACTGCCTCAAAATTTATGGGAGGAAATATTAGGGGCTGCCTTCGCGATGCGCAACCACTTACAAGATTTTGTTTCGTCGTTTTAATGTCAAGTTTGACATGTCTAAAAGTCCAAATAAGTATGGGGGTGTTTTTTTAACTTTGGAGTTTGTTATAAACTGATTTTATGACCTATTTAACCCCTTTCAAAAGTAAAAACCCGAACAACCATTAATAAATAAAAATCCCAAAACTCTCTCCTCTTCCAAATTCACTCAAACCTCCATTTGAGACCAAGTTCAACAACAAGCCATGGAGGTGGATTCTTGGAGCTTTCTTCTCAGATTTTCGTGGGATTTATAATGTATAAGGTATGGTAATCCTTCATCCTTATATAACCATTCATCTAAGGAGTCCTTTCAAAGATTTTTCAAACATGATTCAATGTCAAAAATCTAATCTTTCAATCTAGCCATGGGTTCATCGTTAAAGTGATTTTGAAATCATTCTAATGGTAAATATGTGATTAATCTATGGTTTTAACATGATTTTCAATCCAATTCCATGAAGAACCTTTATCTCTTTATCCTCTCAAATTATGATATATTATGGGTCTTGTGATCTTGATAAGATTATGATTACATTATGTTTAGATTATGATGAATTGCTTAATTCTATATTCCATTATGTCAATTGATTATGAATTGTTGGGAATTGATCAAGATGATCATTAGCTTGGAGGTTTGGTAAGTTGACCTACTTCTTCTTATTAGCTTAGAATGTATATTAAATTGTGATGTTTGGTATGGCCACCTATGGTGGCAGTATTTACATTCTTGTACATGTTTATGTGTTAAGATTGTGGCATTGAAAGCATTAGATGCAAGACGAATTGATATGATGATTTACATGTTTAGGAAGTTGAAGGATGTAGCTTTGATTCTAATATCATGTCTAAGTGAATTGATGGTTATATAAATTTATATGTATAGTCTTCAACACTAGTTGGATGATTTAGGTATGTGGATGATGTTGTGTATATGTGATGATAATATTAGGGTTAGGTGTGGTCTATATGGCTAATGATGATGACTACTCTGGTAGCATTACCCCTACCTATATGAACCCTATATGAATGTGTGATCATAGTATACTAGGAGTCTTCTATCCTAATATTGAATATACTCATGTCTCCTATGAGTTAATTTGAGTATGTGTAGTCTATAGTCCTTATTACTCTATGTGTATAACTTGAGACTTGAGGAATGTTGTACATATGTTGTGATTTGTATAGGATGCATTCCTCAAGGTTATGTTATAGCCATTATGTGATCATGTTGACCAATGTACACAGACACTTCATGGATGACTATGAGTAGGATAGATTCACGATGATTAAGGAAAGGATAGTTCTCCTATGCATCATTACCTATTTCTATGCATGTAAGCATATGATTAATGAAGTTATGAACATGTGTGTCTAGGGTTTTTTATGTGAAGGTAGATCTCACTTTCTATGCACACACACATGATTGTATGAATATGTGAAACAACATTCTCACATGAAGTAGGGTCTATGATCAAAGGACATTCTCATCTTAGAAATCTTTGAGTTATATGATGTATGTGTGACCACGTCTTAAAAGACTAATCTTATGAACTAATGATTAATAAAGGCTTAAATTAATAAAAATGGATGTTTAAGCTTAGCACCGAGTGAATATGTACAATGAGGAAAAGACCCCTCCGCTAATGCAATATTTTGGGTCATCCAAGTGATTACTCATGGGATGGAATCCTTCTCGCTAATGCAATAGGCGGGGTTTCTACAAGCAATCTCATTATCCCTTAACTGTGTGCCCCCGTAGGATATAGCTAGTGGATCCACCAAGATAGCTATTGTGTAGGTTCTACCTTGGCAAGTAGAATGACTTTTTTTGATATGGGATTGTACGACACCGAATTCCATGTAGCTTACATGGTGTATGTCGGTTATGGCTATGTCTCCCAAAATTTATGAAATGAACTAAGATAACATTATGGACTCTAATCATAACTTGTTGAGGAGGTTACTTAGTATAGGTAGGACTAAGGACCCTACCCATGAATTGTACTAGTGAACTCCAAGAAAGGATAAGATTAGTACATGTATGCAAGTAAAACTTATGATATGTATGTATGAATTGTATGAATGTATGTTAACTGACTGTGCTATGTCAAGACATGAATTATGTTTATGTATGTGAATTGCACTTATGGCTTCTAAATGAGTTTACTCAGTATATGTGGGGGTATGGGACTCCATGTGTACATTGAACAAGTAAGCTTGTTAAGAAGTTATGAGGGTGGTTTACTTGCGGTATGAACTAAGTGAGTTATGACTAAGGTTGTAGTAAAGGAAAGAATCCTTATATGATGTTATGAATTATGTGGTTTTATGTCTGGTAATAATTGAAGGTGTTATGACTTGTTGAGTATGATATGCCTAATCTAGGGTGACTTCTTACGCTTACTTGGTCGAAGTAGTATTATGGGATTCTACTTACACATTGCATTAGTGTGGCTATAGAGTTTTCTTAGGTGATGGTACTTATTTGTAGTTCATGTCTATGATGTGCTTATGACTTGTGAATATATGTGGTTGTATTTATGAAGCATATCTATGAAAGACTATTTTATGGTGACCTCAAGGTGATACATGGTACTAAGTACACTTAGAGAGTTTCTGAAGGAAAGATGTTGAGGTAAAAAGAGAAGTAATGTATTATATGTATTGAATGTGCCTCAAAGTATGATAAATGGCTTTACGTGCTATTATGAAAAGTACCCATGCGTCCTTATATATGTGAACTATATTGTTGTTATATGCGCCAATGTTTATGAAGTTTACTAAAAAGACATGTTGCATGATTTGAAATGAAATGTACTCTTTAAATGCATGTTTTTGCATGCTTATCATACTTAGTGCATTCTAGTACTAATACCATTCTTCTTCATCTTTTTATACAAGTGTAGGTGGTGATGTCGATAGGATGTCTCCTAAGTGAAGAGCTTGGAAAGATCTCTCTAGTTCAAGAAACAAATCCTTAAGATTCAAGGATTTCCTATGTCAAAGATGTTATTCAAATTATGTAATAGTCTAAACTATGTTTTATGTTATTAAGGGTCCTGTCCCTATTCTACTCTAACGTTGTTGAGTCTAAAATGTCAAAAGAGACTTAGTGTCTAGACTATGTACTTATGATTTTATACATATATGAAGTGATATTCTAGCATATGATGTACTATAAAAAGTTTTAAATTTTCCGCTATTTTTATGTTTATTTAATGAATGAATGCTAAGAGACTTGTCGTAGACCTCCGAGAGGTCGACGACGTCATGTGACGACTTGAGGATACCACAAATTCTAGTGTATACTCTCGGGTCATTACAAACTTGGTATCAGAGCATAAGGTTTTGGGATTGGTCTTTATGTTTCAAACTCTCATAATGCCACTTATTGTAGAGTCTTGTTCATCGGTGGTTAGTCGTGACACATCTATGAGCAAGAGGCTATAGGATGAAAGAGTTTCAGTTTCTTCACTACTCTTGTGTCGTGCCATAGAACTTAACTATATATGATCACTCTCATATGTGTCCTTGTCCAGTGGTCTTTTAGATATTGTTGCTTGGAAGAGATGATGTCTGAAAGCTTGAGGGAGAAAAAGTGAGTTTTGATCCTTACTTTGGTTTTGTGGCTTGATGAGTATATGTGAAGGTGAATTTATAGTGTTTTGATGTGATGCCATCCATGGATATAGGTGACCTATGAGAATTCAGGTTATATGTTGAGAAGTTATGATATGATATGGTTTTAGCTTGTTCAGAATTGTTATAGGTTAATGAAGTCCTCTTGTTGATTGACAGGTTGCTTTAATGTTATGTATCATGATAAGTGTAATGTTATTAAATAGGCTTGAAATGTTTTGGAGAAATGTTGTAAATAGTGAAAGATGAAAGTTTCATTTTTATATGAGTGATGCTTCAAGGTTGTCCTTGTGTGGATTTGAGTCTTTTGTGTAGTCTTGATCCTAAAAAGGGGAGATAGTGTGTTGAACCTTGTAAAGGAATTTTGAAGTATGCTAGTTCAGGGGAGAAACCTTATAATTAGTTAATGAGTCCCTATATGAGCCTATTCTAAGAATGGGGGAAAATGGAAGAAAGGGTTTTATTCCATAGAATGGAATTATGTTTTGGCCTAAGGTTGACTTGAAAGGTAGTATGTACCCCTTAGCTCTTATAGAGAAAGATATAATCGATGTTGACCAACCATGAAGTGGTTAATAGCCTTTTTAATATTTATAAGTATGGTCAATTAAAGAGGTGCTTAGATTGCACCTAGGCATGGTTGGTTAGAAGTTTCCACCAAAGGTGAGGACCCTTGTCTTTGACCTTGGTGTTTAAGGGAATAAGGTGATGAATATATGATTAGGCTTACCCCAAGTGAGGGATAATGTGCATAGAGGGTAAGATTATGAATGCCCTTGATGGTCCTATTTTGATTTCCCATGAACTTCCTTAAGTTAAGGAATAACTTGGAGTGATGAATATGGAGTGGAGTAATTGAGATACTCATTTTTGGCCTCTTGAATTCCTCACCTAGTGGAGTGTGAGTTAATAACTAAGAGGGAAGTGGTTCCTTCTTGAGAGATGGAAGGAGGTGATGTTAAGAAGGTTTTGCATAAGTATGATCCAAAGAGGGAGAATGTGTGCTATACTAGAAGGATTGGTAATAAAAGTTCTCTTGGAAGAGATAAGTTTCTCCTAAATGGGTTTACCCTAAGTGGGGGATGATGATGTGAGTAGTAAGGTTGTAGATTTCCCTATCTTTTCCCTTTATTCTTACTCAAGCTTGAAACCAAAGAGCACCAAAGATCTTGTTATGATGGGAGTCTTGCATATGAGTATAAGTGATTTCTAAAGCATTCTAATGGTGAATATGTGATTGATATATGATTTTAACATGATTTTCAATCCAGTTCCATGAAGAACCCATAATCTCTTTATGCTCTAAAATTATGATATGTTATGGGTCTTGTGATCTTGATAAGATATTGATTAAATTATGTTTAGATTATGATGAATTGCTTAATTCTATATTCCTTTATGTCAATTGATTATGAATTTTTGGGAATTGATCAGGATGATCATTAGCTTGGAGATTTGGTAAGTTGACCTATTTCTTTTAATTAGCTTAGAATGTATATTGAATTGTGATGTTTGGTATGGTCCACCTATGGTGGTGGTGCTTACATTCTTGTACATGTTTAACTTTTATGACCATTACCTGTAAGGCATTATATGCAAGATGAATTTATGATGATTTCCATGTTTAGAAAGTGGAATAAGGTAGCCGTGATTCTAATATCATGTCTTAGTGAATTGATGTTATATAAATTTATATGTATAGTCTTCCGCACTAGTTGCATGATTTAGGTGTGTGGATGATTTGTGTGTATGTGATGATCATGTTAGGGTTAGGTGTGGTCTATATGTCAAATGATGATGAATACTCTTGTAGTATGAACCCTACTTATATTAACCTTATATGAATGTGTGATCAAAGTATACTAGGAGTCTTCTATCCTAATGTTGAATATTCTCATCTCTCCTATGATGTCATGTGAGTATGTGTAGTTTATAGTCTTTAATACTCTATATGTGTATGACTTGAGACTTGAGACTTGAGGAATGTTGTACATTGTCATGATCGGGGAGCACCCCCTAGATGTAACATGGCGTACTTGACATCTTGGAGGTCTTATACAAGCCCATAGTTATCATTCATCGCATTTTTATAGGTTAATTTAGCGGAAAATTTAAAACTTTCATAGCACATAATATGCTAGAACATTACTTTATTTATATATAAAATATCATAATACATAGTTAAAGACTATAAGTCTCTTTGCCATCTTAGACTCAACATCATTACAATATAATAGGGACACGACCCATTTAACATAAATTCATAAACTAAACTATTACAAGACTTTATAGAAACTTCACATAGGAAATCCTTGAACTTAAATATGCCTTTCCTTGAGCTTGGAAATCACATATCAAGACATTTACCTTAGAGATATTCTTTAAGCATTCATTACCTACACTTTGTGTAAAAAGGTAAAGAAGAATGGTGTTAGTACAAGAATGCACTAAGTATGACAACCATGCAAAAACATATATTTAAAAAGGGACATTTTACTTTGAAACCATGCATCATGCCTTTTTGTGAAAACTTATAAAACTTGATACCCTAAGCACCATACAATTCACATACTTCATTTAGGCATAAACAATAGTCATAATATCCCATAAAAATGATACGTTACATTTAAGACATATTTTTCATCACTTTAGGGTAAGCTCATTTCATGTTACAGTAAGCTTATTTCTCCTTAACTTCCCAAGAAACCCTCTAGGGATACTTGGTGCAACGTATAGATAATGTCCCATTACACTATCAAACTCAAGCATCACCTTAAGGTCACAAGGTAGTCATACATACAACTTCATTAACCCAACACATATATTCATAGAAGCATAACATATCCTAAGACACATACTTCACATTTGACCCGACATACTTTATAGACCACATAGAAGAACTCATTACAAGACAAAATACAAGTCAAGACTCCCAACATCATCATACTAGGACAATAGTCAACCTCAACATGCTTGGACTTCACTTCATAAAGACATCATAGAACCCTACTCATAATTCTTTCTAAGTGTACTCGTGCAATGTATATGTGAAGTCCCATAACCTCACACATACTAAGTAAACCTATAAGAGACTACAAGCCTTAACATGTACTTCATATACAAACCATGATACTATAGTCAACTAGATGCATACAAAATAGGAACTTCATCATATAGACAATAAGACCAATATTATGCATATAAGATAAGGCCACATCATATAGACTCAATAGGTCTCATACCACGTGTCACGACCCGCATGTATGCCCTAGAAGTTAGGGTATTTTTATGTCATGGCACGGCGTACTTGACCTCTCGGGGGTCTTGTACAAGCCCTTTGACATCATTCATCGCATACATGTATGAAAAGTAGTGCAGAATTAAAACTTTTCACAACATTCGAATAGTCTTTCAAAATATCTTTCATATAAAAACCATAGGAAATACTAAATCTGATATCATCAAATCCTAGATAATAGAATACTTTAGACACGGCCCATACATCAAAATGTAGTATTACAACACTTCGAAATAAGAAATAAAAAGACATCTATGCCCTCGAGTCAAATGAGGACATACTTCAAACTTGCTTGAAAGATCCTATTGTAACATTTCGAAATCCCAAGGCATGTTGTAAAACTTAACCTAGGATCCATAAGGTCAAAAATCATTGTTATAAGTCAAATTAGGTGTATATAGAGTGGTTAAGCTGTTTAAGAACCAAAATATTCAAGAATGTCCATGACGTCCGAAAAGTTGGCTCATAAGAGGGCTAGTGTGTTTTAATCCGTTTGACTAGTTTTAAGAGTCGGAAATGAACGAAAAGTTGGTAGAAATAGGTGTAACACATGTGATGTATGTTTCATGATTAAAAAGTCCGAGTACGACTCCCCAAGGACCGACCAAGGGCCCTTGAGGAGGACCCTTGTAGCATAGAATGCAACACTACCTGGCATTGTGCGTCGATGAAATTCAGACGACGGGGTGTTACGGGATCGACGGGGCTTCAAGGACACCGTGGTCCCTCACATAGTCGATTGATAAGAAGCTATCGCCTGCACAATATCTGACCAAGACGACGGAGTGCAGGACGGAGGGAGGGACTATCCGTCGACGGGGTTCCGTCGGTGAGGGTCTGTGAATCCCTGCACATTTTAAGTTAAATTCATTTAATTAATTAAGTAGTTTAGGGGTAATTAGGGATTAAAGGAAGACTAATAAAGTTAATTTGGTCCCACTATAAATACACCCCAACCCTCATCAGCCTAAACACAACTCTCAAAATAAACTCTCTTCCTTCTCTCTACTTTCTCTCTCTATTGGAAGACTCCATTGGAGATTAGCTTGGGAGGTTCATTGGGGGATGGTTAAGGACGAAGTTACCATCAAAAGGTCATCCAATCTTAAGGCATGGGATCTAATTCACCTTTGAGACTTTTTTCCTCAAAGGGCTCCTTAAAAGGTTTTCCAAGAGTTGAGTTTCATATGGGTTTCATTCAATTACGAATTTTATGTTATGAATTGAGTTGTTCATGTTTTCTTTGGGGTTATAATGAGTAGATCATCATGTATTGTAACTTGGTTAGGATGAATTGATATGGTTTGGTCTAGATAGTAGATCATGACCCTTAACCCCCTAACCCTAGGCATGATCTTGATATGAATTAGGTTTGGTTTGATACAATTGATTCTATTATTGATTAAATCATCCTTAATGGTTGTTATTACATTGATCATGAATCTATAGTGATGAATTGAAATCTTTCATGCAAATCCTTGGGTATTGATCAAGGTTAAGAAGATAGACTTAGGTAACATATTTCCAAGTTTTGATTTAGTATTGAATTATGGTGTAGTGACTCTTCTAAATTCATTATCATGTTGGTTGTTGAGTTACATTGGTGTGATGACTCAAATTGGGTTAATCTATGGGTTGATGGTAAGGCCGTTTATGATTAACTATGGAGGAGTGTTGGTAAGCCTTGACAATCCTAATTCACACTTTGATTATGGTAAATTGTCCTCAAGTTATGATGTTGTATTGAAGTATACCTTGTTTAGAGTGATAGGATGGCTTGATGATTGAGTTGAAATGTCTTATGTTTTGGTTGTGAGGTTGCTTAGGGTGTACATGCCCTAAGAATGATAACATGTGATTATGTACCCTATAATGATGTGATATAGAAAAGGTTGACCTCACTTATATGAATTCTGAATGAAAGGACTAATTCTCATACAATTCTTATTGAGTTGTGGTGATGAATATACAAGGGCTAGACCCTATGACCTAACTATGTTATGATTATAATAAGATTAAAGGCATTTCTTATAAAAGGGAATTTTTTTTAGCACCGAGTGAACATGACAATGAGAGGTGATGACTTGTTCGTAAAAGGAAAAATTCATCCTAAATTTGCCCGTGTGATGTTAACTCCCTTGCGGATAGGGTATGTCATCTAAGGGATTCCCATCAGGAGCGGCCCAATTACCACATGGTATGAATATGGATATCTACCTCTTAGTTCTTGAACTATGTTGCCACCATAGGATACTAGCTAGTGGATCCACCTAGATAGCTACGTTTATGTTAGGTTCTACCTTGTCCGGTAGACCACCTTCCATCGGTGTGAGGTTTTATGACACCGGATTCCACATTAGTTCATGTGGTCTATGTCGGTTAAGGCAAGAGTTCCTTAAACTAAAATGAATGAACGAAGTATAGACTAATTGAAGTGATTTGAGGGGCTTGACTTTAGCTTAGGTAGGGGTATGGGATTCTACCTATGCCTTGCACTAGTTTGCCTTGATAGAAGCTTTGAGAAGTTAATATTACGTCTATAAATGATGATATAATGTAAATGACTTTATATGTTGAATGAGATGCTTATGAATATGAAATTGGTTATCATTGTTAAAGAAAGAGTACTATGTGAGATAGAAGACTATGCTATGTGAAGTGAATTGCTAATTATGATCTTTGGTAGGTTACTTGACTAAGTAGGGTTATGTGGCTTTGCTTGGTCAATGCACTTGTGGCTTCTTAAGGATTATAGTTTGTTGGGTTGCTTTGCTATTCACATGATTTACTCTTATTCATGTTTGTGATGTTGTTATTTGATGTTAGAGTTATATGGGATTATGGATTTAAGTATAATGATGATTATATGATATACTTAACTTTTTTAATATGTTTAAAGTATTGGTTTGAATAACATGATTGCATTAAATGTCCCCTTTTAGCATACTTTGTTGGTATTTGTGCATATGGCCTCATACTTAGTACATGTGGCATACTAACCCCATTTTCTCCCTCTTTCCCAAATATTTTATGTTTCGGTCATTGAAGTTTGACTTGAAATGATTTGAAGGACGACTTGGATATTCCATCATCCAAGTGGTAGGTCCTCATTTCCCTGAGGACGATGCCAATACTCTTTTATGAAGTTATTTAGTTACTACAACTTTTGTATTGACTCGATTTCCTATTTGAGACAAAGTTGTATAAAGCCAATATGTGGCTTACTTTTATTGATGTAGGGATATGCCCAATGTTATTATTCTCGTTTAGATGGTTTATGAGATGAGACGGATTTATGACTCTATTGTTTTTAGTATATAAGTGTGTGAAATAAAAGTAGAAGACTATGTAATCTTCTTAGACGAACGAGTCTATGTATACTCGATATTATTATGATTATCTGTATGTAAAGGTCTATGTAAACCTCCAATTAGATGTAGATGAAAAGTTTTAAACTCTTTTATACTTGTAATCGATGAATGCAATGATGTAAGACTAAGAGGCTTGTCTTAGTCCTCAAAGAGGACTTCGACGCCGGTTACGTCTAGGGGGTATACCCAGATGTGACAAACTCCACCCTGAAAAGACCTTGTCCTTATTGAATACCTATCCTTCCTTTTTGCTCTACCCTCCTAGGCCGAGAGTTGCAAAGGGAAAGAGTGGAAATTCATTTAATAAGAAGCCTACGTGTGCAAAATGTGGAAAAGAACATTATGGTGAATGCTTGATTGGAACGAGAAATTGCTTTAGTTGCGGGAAGAGTGGTCACAAAGCTATGGATTGCCCTAACATAAGGAACCGAGAAAAGAATGCTCAAAACCAAGCAAGTGAGGCTCAAAAGAAGAATCGCTTCTACGCCCTTCGTACTAGAGATGACCAAGAGGCCTCTCCCGATGTAGTGACTAGTATGTTACAAATCTTTGCTATTGATGTATATGCTTTCCTTGATCCGGGTGCTACTTTGTCTTTTCTTACTCCTTTAGTAGCTAAAAAGTTCGATACTTTACCCGATGTTTTGCATGACCCTTTTGTGGTGTCTACTCCGTTGGGTGAGTCAATTGTAGCAAAAAAAGTCTATCGAAATTGTCCTATTACTTTGTCCAATAGAGATTCTCATGTGGATCTAGTTGAATTAGATATGCTTGATTTTGATGTCATTTTGGGTATGGATTGGTTGCATGCTAGTTTTTCTTCTATTGATTGTAGGACTAGAGTTGTGAGGTTTAGTTTCCCAAATGAACCCGTTTTTGAGTGGAAGGGTGGGAATTCTATTCCTAGAGGTTGTTTCATATCCTGTCTAAAAGCATGTAAAATGATCTCAAAGGGGTGTCTTTATCACATTGTGAGAGTCCAAGAATTGGATTCCAAAATTCCTCCTATTGAGTCGGTCCCCGTGGTAAGTGAATTTCCAGAGGTCTTTCCTAATGACCTTCCCGATATTCCTCCCGAATGGGAAATCAATTTCGGTATTGATTTGCTACCGGAAACAAACCCTATTTCGATTCCTCCTTATCGAATGGCTCCGGCCGAATTAAAGGAGTTGAAGGCACAACTTAAAGATTTGCTAGACGAGGGCTTTATAAGGCATAGCATTTCTCCATGGGGTGCCCCGGTCTTGTTCATGAAGAAGAAAGACGGGTCCTTGAGAATGTGTATTGATTACCGTCAACTCAACAAGGTTACTATCAAGAACAAGTATCCTCTTCCTCGGATTGATGATTTATTTGATCAATTCCAAGGAGCGAGTTACTTCTCCAAAATTGACTTGAGGTCAGGGTATCACCAGCTTAGGGTGAGAAATGAAGATATTCCAAAGACAACCTTTTGGACTCGGTATGGGCATTATGAGTTTGTGGTTATGTCCATTGGTCTCACAAATGCTCCGGCGGCGTTTATGGACCTAATGAATAGGGTGTTTCGAAGTTACCTTGATGCATTCGTTATTGTATTTATCGATGATATCTTGGTGTATTCGAAGAATGAGGTTGATCACATGGGTCATCTAAGGGTGGTATTTCAAAACCTTAAAGAGCATAAATTGTTCGCCAAGAATAGCAAGTGTGAGTTTTGGTTGAGGTCGGTAGCGTTTCTTGGGCACATCATCTCTAGTGAGGGAGTTGAGGTAGACCCAAGGAAAACTCATGCGGTAAGAAACTGGCCTAGACCCTTGACCCCAATTGACATTAGGAGTTTTGTGGGTCTAGCGGGCTATTATCGAAGGTTTGTATAAGGTTTTTCATCCATTGCATCTCCATTGACTTCATTAACTCAAAAGGGTAAAAAGTTTGAGTGGTCGGAGGCATGCGAGAAGAGTTTCCAATTATTGAAAGACAGGCTTACTTCCGCTCCAGTGTTAAGCTTACTGGAAGGTTTTACAGGGTTCGTGGTTTATTGTGATGCATCCCGCATATGTTTGGGGTGTGTGCTTATGCACAATGGGAAGGTGATTGCCTATGCTTCACGACAACTTAAGGTGCATGAGAAAAACTACCCTACCCATGACCTTGAGTTAGCGGCCGTGGTGTTCGCTTTGAAAATATTGATACATTACTTGTATGGTGTTCATGTAGATGTTTTCACCGATCATAAGAGTCTTCAATATATGTTTACTCAAAAAGAGTTGAATCTCCGACAAAGAAGGTGGTTAGAATTGTTGAAAGATTATGATATGAGTGTCCTATATCATCCCGGCAAGGCCAATGTGGTGGCTGATGCTCTAAGCCGTATAACTATGGGTAGTGTGTCTCATATAAATGGAGACAAGAAAGATCTAGTGAAGGATGTTCATAATTTGGCCAGATTAGGAGTTCGGTTGGAGAATTCTCTAAATGGAGGTGCCACGGTTCATCATAGCTCTGAATCATTATTGGTTGTTGAGGTGAAATCCAAACAAAACTTTGTTCAACTATTAATAGAGTTGAAGGAATCTGTTCTTGGCAAGTTGAATAAGTCCTTCTCCTTAGGAGGAGATGGTGTGTTGAGGTACCAAGGGAGGTTATGTGTTCTTGATGTTGATGGATTGAGGGATCGGATCCTTGATGAAGCCCATGGATCCCACTATTCCATCCATCCGGGTTCTACTAAGATGTATCATGACCTTCGAGAAATATATTGGTGGGAAGGTTTGAAGAAGGACATAGCGGAATTTGTTGCTAAGTGTCCGAATTGTCAACAAGTGAAGGCGGAACATCAAAAGACGGGTGGTTTACTACAAGAGATCTAAATTCCTACTTGGAAGTGGGAAGACATTAATATGGACTTTGTGGTAGGATTGCCTCGGACTCAAAAGTCATATGATTCTATATGGGTGATTGTTGATAGATTGACTAAGTCCGCTCATTTTATTCCTGTCAAATCCACGTATTCGGCGGAGGATTATGCAAAAATTTTCATAGATGAAATTGTGTGTCGTCATGGTATTCCATTATCCATCATTTCGGATCGGGGTGCACAATTCACTTCTAGGTTTTGGAAGTCTTTTCAAAAAGGTTTGGGTACTAAGGTGAAATTGAGTACTGCCTTTCATCCTCAAACGGATGGTCAAGCGGAACGCACAATTCAAACCCTTGAGGATATGCTTAGAGCTTGCATTATTGATTTTAAAGGAAGTTGGGATAAGCATTTGCCGTTGGTGGAGTTTGCGTATAATAATAGTTTTCATTCGTCCATCTCCATGGCTCCCTATGAAGCCTTGTATGGTAGGAGGTGTAGGTCTCCTATAGGATGGTTTGAAGTTGGTGAATCATCAATCTTTGGTCCCGACTTGATTTGTAGGACATTGGAGAATGTGCATATCATAAGAAATAGGTTACAAACAGTCTATAGTCGACAAAAGTCCTATGCCGACAATAGAAGGAGGGATTTGGAGTTTGAAGAGGGTGACAAGGTGTATTTGAAGATTTCACCTATGAAGGGTGTGGTAAGGTTTGGCAAGAAAGGGAAGTTGAGCCCCCGTTACGTTGGTCCCTATGAGATTTCGGAAAGGATTGGTCAAGTTGCCTATCGTTTAAAGCTACCAAATAATTTAGCTTCGGTTCATCCGGTTTTCCATGTCTCTATGCTAAAGAAGTGTGTCGGGGATCCCAAGTCAATTCTTCCTGTTGAATGTCTTGGAGTCAAGGATAACCTCTCTTATGAGGAGGTTACGGTTCAAATCCTTGATAGGCAAGTGAAAAGGCTGAGGAACAAGGAGGTGGTTTCCGTAAAAGGGTTATGGAAAAATCACCTAGTTGAGGGTGCAACATGGGAGGCCGAGGCCGACATGAAAACCCGTTATCCTCATCTTTTTGATGATTAAGGTTAGTCTTTCTCTCTAATGATATAAATATGATAGACTTTGTGTATCCTTGATGTTTCTTCAAAAATCCTAGTTTTTGAGACTTCACAATGAAGTCACTGTAGGGTGACCCAAAAAAAATTGAATTTGCTTGCTTCTTGCATATTTGAGTCGAGTTGTGTATTTTGATATAGTGAATCCTCGTGGATGGTATATTAAGCATATTGATAAGATGAACTTTGTACTAAGTGACTTGTATATCAAATGTTTGAGCTTATGTGTGTTGTGAGTAGAAAGTATCTCATGAGGAAACTTTGAGCTTATGTATGATAAAGTGATGTTTTGAAGTGTTTTATTTAAATTATATGATTCATGATAATTGAATATTGTAAATTGGTTGAGCTGCTAGTCTTGAGTCTATTCCCTCATTTAAAGAGTGTTTAGTGTCATCCGGGGACGAATGTTCCTAAGTGGGGGAATAATGTAACATTTCAAAATCCCAATGTCATGTGATAAGACTTAAACAGCCTGCTTAAGGTCTAAACCATTGTTCCTACCCAAATTAGGTGTAGATGGAGTCGTTGAAGTGTTTTGGAACCAAAACGTTCATAACGTCCGGTAAGTTGGTTCATAAGAGGGCTAGAGTGTCATTTTAGTTTAACCAAGTGAAAAAGTTGGAATTTAGTAAAAGTTTGTAACAGTAGGTGTAACACATTGTGTGGGATGGGTTCATGTTGGAAAAGTCAGGGTACGACTCCCCGAGGATCAACTAAGGGCCCTCGAGGAGGACCCTTGAGACAGTAGGCCACGACGGACCCCGTGACGGGGCGTCACAGGCGCGATGAGGCGTCGAGGCCACCGTCGTGCCAGCCTTAGCTGCTGGGAAGAAAGCCTACACCTGCACAGTCTCTGACTAGTGCGACGGACGTGCAGGACAGAGGGGTCCTGTCCGTCACGCCCACGACGGCCCGTCGTCGGGGAGCCATCGGGGAGAGCCTGTGGTGGTTTTTAGATTTAAGTTTTATACTAATTATTTTATTAAGTGTCTTAGGGGTAATTAGAGGATTAAGGGAAGACTAATTAAGTGACTCAAGACCCCACTATAAATACCCGAACCCTCATTAGCCTAATCATTATTCTCAAAACAAAACTCTCTTCCTTCTCTCTACTTTCTCTCTCTATTGGAAGACTCCATAGGAGAACAACTTGGGGAGATCATTGGGGGCTGATTTAGCACGAAATTCACCATCAAAACGTCATCAAATCTTAAGGTATGGGATCTAATTCACCTTTGAGATTCTTCCCTCAAAGGGCTTCTTCAAAGATTTACTAAAAGTTGAGTTTCATATGGGTTTCATCCAAATTTCGAATTTAATTATATAAATTAAGTTGTTTATGTATTCTTTGGGGTACAATGAATAGATTATCACGTATTGATACTTGATTAAGATGAATTGATGTAGTTTGATCTAAATTGTGGGTGATGACTCCTAACCCCTAACCCTAGGTATGAGATTGATATGAATTTGGGTTGGATTGAAGTAATTGATCTAAATATTATTTAAATCATCTTAAATGATTGTTAGTGCATCAATCATAAATCTATTGTGGTGAATTGAAGTTCTTCATGCCTAATTCTTGAGAATTGAATATAGGGTAAGAAGATAGACTTTGATATCATGCTACCAAACTTTGATTTAGTATTGCATTGTGGTATAGTGCATCTCTTAAATTAGTTCTTATGTTGGCTATTGAATTCCATTGGGATGATGACCCGAATTGGGTTGATCTATGGGTTGATGGTAAGGCCCCTAATTGGTGAACTATGGAGAAGTATTGATAAGTCTTGATTATCCTAATCCTTACTTCAAATTGTGAATTATTTGTCATCAAGTGATAAGGTTGTGTTGAAGTATATCTTGCTTAAGGTGATAGGTTGGTATGATGATTGAATTGAAATGCTTAGGTTGGTTGTGAGATTTCCTAGGAGTACATGATATAGGGAAGTTATGTAAAGATGTGCCCTATTGTGATGAGATGTGTAAGGGCTAACTTCACCTATATGAATTGTTAATGAAAGGATTATGTCTCATACAATTCTTCTTGAGCTATGATAAACGAATGAATATGAGGGCTAGGCCCTATGATATATATATATATAGGTATGTATATTTATGATTATAATAAGAGTAAAGACTTTTCAATAAAGGGACCTAGCTTAGCACCGAGTGAGCTTGTATGTGAGGGAGTGACACTTTCTTATATAAGAAAAGGTAGGGTTCACTACGGTCCTCACGGGGTGGATATCCTCATGACCCAAATAGGGTGTAGAGTCGATATGTCCATGGTTCTTTTCCCCAAGCTTCATCAACTATGTTGCCACCATAGGATACTAGCTAGTGGATCCACCTAGATAGCTACGTTTACGTTAGGTTCTACCTTGGCCGGTAGACCACCTTCCATTGGTGTAAGGTTTCATGACACCGGATTCCACATTTGCTCATGTGGTGTATGTCGGTTAAGGCAAGGTTTCCCTAAACTAAAATGAATGAATAAGATATAGACTAATCGATGTAACTTGAAAGGGTTTGGCTATAGCTTAGGTAGGGGTATGGGACTCTACTTAAGCCTTGCACTAGTTTACCTTGATAGGAGCTTTGAGAGGTGAATATTATGTATGTAATGTAGTGATGTAATGTAAATGACTTTGTACATTGAATAACATGCTTATGAGTATAAGGTTGTTGCTTTGATTGAAGAAGAATGTTTTCATGAAATGGGAGAGTATGTTAGGTAAGGTTATTTGCTAATTGTAGGCTTGATAGGTTACTTGATTAAGTAAGAGTCATGGGAATTTACTTGATCATTGCACTTGTGACTTTATGAAGGTTATAGTTAGTATGCTTTGCTTTGCTATGTTTCACTTGTATATGTTTTATAATGATTTGTATTAAATATCCCTTTCTAAGTATATTTGATTGGTAATTGTATATATGGTTCCATACTTAGTACATGTGGAGTACTAACCCCATTTCTTTCCCTTTTTCCCAAACATTTTAGGTTCGGTTCGTTGAACTTGCTCCGAATTGCTGGAAAGGAATACTTGGATATCTTACCATCCAAGTGGTAGGTCCTCACTCTCCCGAGGGCGTTGCCAACATATTACTCTTATGTTACTTAGTTACTAGAATTCCGTATTGACTCTATTACTCGTTTGAGACAATGTTGTCTATAGCCTATATGTGGCTACTTGAATTGATGTAGGGCTATGCCCAAGATTTATTGTCTTTGATAGATGGTTTATGAGATGAGACGGCTTCTATGACTATTATCCTTTACTATATAAATGGGTGAAATAAAAGTAGAAGACTATGTAATCTTCGTATATGAACAAGTCTATGTATACTTGATATAAATACAATTATGTGTATGTAGAGGTCTATGTAACCTCCGAGTAGTTATAGATAAAAAGTTTTAAATTCCTTCATATTTTTAATCGATGAATGCTATGACGAGGCTAATAGGCTTGTCTTAGTCCTCAAAGAGGACGACGACGCCGGTTACGTCTAGGGGGTAAACCCGGATGTGACATGATCCATCGATTCTTGGTCCCGATTTGATTTATAGGACCTTCGAGAATGTGTATATCATAAGGAATCGAATGTAAGAAACCTATAGTCGACAAAAGTCCTATGCCGACAAAAGGAGTAGGGAATTGGAGTTTGAAGAGGGTGATAAGGTGTATTTGAAAATTTCACCTATGAAGGGGGTGGTTAGATTTGGGAAGAAAGGAAAGTTGAGTCCACGTTATGTGGGCCCTTATGAGATTTTGGAAAGGGTAGGTAAGGTTGCCTATCGCTTGAAACTACCTAATGATTTAACTTTGGTTCATCCGGTTTTCCATGTCTCTATGTTGAAGAAGTGTGTCGGGGATCCCGAGTCTATTCTTCCTATTGAAGGCCTCGGAGTCGAGGATAACCTCATTTATGAGGAGGTTCCGGTTCAAATCCTTGATAGGCAAGTGAAGAGGTTGACGAACAACGAGGTGGTTTCCGTAAAAGTGTTATGGAAGAACCACCTAGTTGAGGGTGCAACATGGGAGGACGAGGCCTACTTGAAGACCCGTTATCCTTATCTTTTTTATGTTTAAGGTTAGTCATTCTTTGTAATAATATAATTATGGCTAGGAATTGTAATTTCTTGATTTTTAGGTGAAGTTTTGCAAAAATTCAAATTTTTGAAACTTCATAGTGATAATACAGTGAGGTCACTGTAAGATGACCTTGGAAGCTTGAAATTGTCTTGCTTGTTGCATATTTGATTTAAGTCATGTATTATGATAGAGTGAGTCCTTGTGGATATTATATCAATCATATTGATAATATGAAATTTGAGCTAATTGACTTGTGTAACGAATGATGAGCTCATGTGTCTTGTGAGAAGGAGGTACCTCATGATGAAACTTTGAGCCTATTTGTGATCAATAGAGCTTTGAAGTTTGCCTTATTCAAATGATATGATTCATGCTAATTGGATATTGTGAATTGGTTGAGTTGCTAGTCTTGAGGCTATTCCTCCCGTTAAAAGAGTGTTTAGTGTCAGTCGGGGACGAATGTTCCTAAGGGGGGATAATGTAACATTTCGAAATCCCAAGGCATGTTGTAAAACTTAACCTAGGCTCCATAAGGTCAAAAATCATTGTTCTAAGTAAAATTAGGTGTATATAGAGTGGTTAAGGTGTTTAAAAACCAAAATATTCAAGAACGTCCATCACGTCAGGAAAGTTGGCTCATAAGAGGGCTAGTGTGTTTTAATCCGTTTGACTAGTTTTAAGAGTCGAAAACAAACTAAAAGTTGGTAGAAATAGATCTAACACATGTGAGGGATGTTTCATGATTAAAAAGTCCGGGTACGACTCCCCAAGGACCAATCAAGGGCCCTTGAGGAGGACCCTTGTAGCATAGAATGCAACACTCCCTGGCAGTGTGCCTCGATGAAATTCAGACGACGTTGCGTCACGGGCTCGACGTGGCGTGGAGGCCACCATTGTCCCTCACTTAGTTGATTTCTAAGGAGCCCTCGCCTGCAAAATCTCTGACCAAGATGACGGAGTGCAGGACGAGGGAGGGACTATCCGTCAACTCACCGACGGCCCGTCGACGAGGTTCCGTCGGTGAGGGTCTGCGAATCCCTGCACATTTTAAGTTAAATTCATTTCATTAATTAAGTGGTTTAGGGGTAATTAGGGATTAAAGTGAGACTAATTAAGTTGATTTGGTCCCACTATAAATACCCCCAACCCTCATTAGCCTAAACACAACTCTCAAAATAAACTCCCTTCTTTCTCTCTACTTTCTCTCGCTATTGGAAGAATCCATTAGAGATTAGCTTGGGAGGTGAATTGGGGGCTGGTTAAGGACGAAGTTACCATCAAAAGGTCATACAATCTTAAGGTATGGGATCTAATTCACCTTTGAGACTTCTTTCCTCAAAGGGCTCCTTCAAAGGTTTTCCAAATGTTGAGTTTCATATGGGTTTCATTCAATTACGAATTTTATGTTATGAATTGAGTTGTTCATGTTTTCTTTGGGGTTATAATGAGTATATCATCATTTATTGTAACTTGGTTAGGATGAATTGATATGGTTTGGTATAGATATGAATTAGGTTTGGTTTGATGCAATTGATTCTATTATTGATTAAATCATCCTTAATGGTTGTTATTACATTGATCATGAATCTATAGTGATGAATTGAAGTCCTTCATGCAAATCCTTGGTTATTGATCTAGGTTAAGAAGATAGACTTAGATAACATGTTTCCAAGTTTTGATTTAGTATTGAATTATGGTGTAGTGACTCTTCTAAATTCATTATCATGTTGGTTGTTGAGTTACATTGGTGTGATGAATCAAATTGGGTTAATCTATGGGTTGATGGTAAGGCCCTTTGTGATGAACTATGGAGGAGTGTTGGTAAGCCTTGACTATCCTAATTCTCAATTTAATTATGGTAAATTGTCCTAAAGTTATGATGTTGTATTGAAGTATACCTTGTTTTGAGTGATAGGATGGCATGATGATTGAGTCGAAATGTGTTATGTTTTGGTTGTGAGGTTTCTTAGGATATACATGCGATAAGAATGATAACATGTGATTATGTACCCTATTAAGATGTGATATACAAAAGGTTGACCTCACTTATATGAATTGTGAATGAAAGGACTAATTATCATACAATTCTTATTGAGCTATGGTGATGAATATACAAGGGATAGACCCTATGACCTAACTAAGTTATAATTATAATAAGATTAAAGGCATTTCTATAAAAAGGGAATTTTGTTTAGCACCTAGTGTGTCACGACCGGAATCTAGACCCCAAACGAGACCGGCGTCGTTGACCTCTCAGAGGTCGCAGACAAGCCTACTTACGTCATTCTTACTTTACATAGGTTAATTTTTAGCGAAAAATTTGAAACTTTTTGTTTCGAAACATTGCTTACTAAACATTTCTAATACATTCGTAATTTGTTCAACATCAACCATCTAAACATTAAGAGATAATCAAATGAAAGGAATAGTTCATTACACATAATTGTATAATTGCCAAAATGGCCCAATACATAGTCTGAAAGAAATAAGAAAGAAACGCGAGTGGAACATACTCCACTAGCTCAACTCCTAAACTAAGCTAGAACATAAAATAGTAGCATCCTCGAAAGCATGAGGACCTACCAAAGCCGGATGAATTCTGAACGTCCGGATAACTGCAGCGATGATCCTTAGCTCTACCGTCCACCTGTGCCTGCACCTAAAATAGTAGAGTTTGTATGGGGTTAGTACACACTTGTACTAAGTATGGGTATATGCAAGAACACACCAAGGACATGCATGAGAAATAATAGCTCTTTCCTAACAACATGATTTTTGGAAGTCAAGTCAGTGGACTTGCCAGATTGAGATTAGGAAAGTTTCCTAATTTGAATTAGGAAAGTAAATAATCTTTCCAAATCTAGATTAGGAAAGTCAGTGAGCTTTCCAGATTGGGAATAGGAAAGTTATGCCATGAGAATAATCATACATCATACTTTTCACATTTGCACACAGCACATCACATTTACACATAGCACACATCATAGAGCATACAGTACATTTCAGATGTAGCACATAACTTCTTTCATATCATTCATTCATATGCCATGAGACCTTGGAATCATGGACTTGACATTAAGACTTTCCAAAATAAGGGCTCAACATATGGGACCTCAACTAGGGAGTCTTCATTAGCAAACACAGAGTCTGCTTCGTTCATTCATACGTACTCCATTTCATTTCATTCATAGACCAGTGTAAACACCAGTTATACCTAGGATGTAGTTTAAGATTTTCATTAGGTTCGTTGTGCAATGACCAAGAATGACCTAATGTCATTACTTGAATCTAACTCACCTTTTGATTATCCTATCCTAACACCTTTGGTATCATTCATTTCATTATGTGCATCATTTGAGGCTGGCCTCATTCATTCATTGGGAACTTTAACTTTAACCGACATAGATCATGTGAGCATCATGAAATCCAGTGTCTCCCCCACACCGAAAAGAGGTGGAATCACCAAGCCAAAGTGATCCAATAACATGCTAGCGTACATGGGAATTTAACCCCGCCAGATCCCTATATTGGGAGTATAGGTTCGAACACTAGGAGATATAAGGAGACCCATACCCAGCATGCCGAACAGTCTCATCTCATGAGAGTTACGTGAACCTCCGCCCTTCCCGAAATAAGGCATCACCGCTCATAGCTAGTCTATCGGTTCTTAGTATAAAGTTCCATTACATTCATCTCATACGTCATGGAAGCTGGATTCTAGTATGAGGACATCATAGCTCATTAGATGATTTCTCAACTCATCATTCGTATTGAGTGTGTTAAGCTCAATACTATCATTAGAGTGTTCATAGAGACTGGTCTCTTCATTATCTTACACTCTCATAGGTGAGTACGTATTGGTAACATTTACTTAGGCTCATTTGAGATTGCTCTCATCATTTACATTAGCCTCATATCATGTTGTCACCACATTCATCATCATTAGCACCTTTTCTTTTAATACATATTCACCTCTTATTACGTAAATGTTCATTTCATCATATGCCAATGCACTTGGCCATTTGGTGTGTTTCACACCCTTACTTAACCCTTATAGGGTTTCATCATTTCATTTCTCATTTCATCATTTCATTGTTCATTTCATTATTTCATTGTTCATTTCATCATTTCATTGTTCATTTCATCATTTCATCATATCATGGTATCAATATATGAGACCCTTAGGACAGGGGTCTCTGACAACCAAGACGGTTGTGCAGGACGGACCGTCGTGGGCATGACGGTCCGTCACATGTATTCGTTGGTGGACACTTGGAGAAAACAAGTTGTGGGGGTTGGGACGGACCCTATGATGGTCCTGTCGTGGTTACGACGGTCCGTCATCGGGGTTTCGTTCTGTCATTCAGATACAGAACTGGGGATGCCATAATCCACCCATGTGATTCAAACCAAAGACCCAACATTTCCTTAACGCTCTTTAACCTAAATACCTATCAAATTTACAAGTCTAAAGCCCTAATTTCTCGAGTTTTATCAAGGCATTTCGTGGGACTAATAACCTAGGTTAGACAAGATATGGTCAAAGATCAAAGACCCACATGCTAATAGTAAATAAAAACCAAAATGAAGAGTAAATGGGTAAAGTTGAGAAACACATACCTTGGAAGAGGAGAAAACAACACGGAAGTCATGGCACCCAACAAGAAAACTAAGAATCACAACAGCAGACTCCGACCAAGAAAGGAGATTTGGGATGGGGAAAGGGTGAATGTGGGGAATTTGGGAAGGGAAGGAAGTTGAAAGGGGAGGAAATGGGAGAAATAGGGAGAGAAACGGTTTAATGAAGGGGTGGGGAGTTTAAAAAGGTTTTAAAACTTTTAAAATTCCTTAGCCGGGTCGGGTCGGGTTGCTGGGTAATGAAGTGATGAAACCCCGATGACGGTCCGTCACAGCTGTGACGGTCCGTCATAGGTTCCGTCGCATGTGCCCTAATTTTTCAAAACAAATCAAGAACGTACCTGGTACGACGGAGTAATGCGACGGTCCGTCGATGTATCCGTTAGTGAATGTGGCAGAATAATTTTTTGCAGAACTTCCTGGAGATGTGCTACCTGAAAATTTACAACCCATTAGTAGAAAATGCTACCGTTACTAGAAAGAAAACTATAAAGTGGTTAGATGATACATATTGGGTTGCCTCCCAACCAGCGCCTGATTTAACATCGCGGCACGACTGAGGACACTCGATTACTCAGACTTCATCAAGATGATATGCCTCAATCACCTCATTCGCCGATTCCGCATGACCTATATAGATTTTTCGACGTTGTCCGTTCACCTTAAACCGCACACCTTCCTTGTTTTCCAACTCAACCGCTCCATGAGGGAATAGTTGGGTGACCAAGTAAGGGCCAGTCCATTTGGACTTGAGCTTGCCCGGAAACAAGCGCAATCTAGAGTTGAATAAAAGCACCGAATCCCCAATCATAAACTCTCGTTTCTCGGTTTTTAGGTCATGGTACTTCTTCATGTTTTCTTTGTAGAGGGCTGAGCTTTCATAAGCTTTTAGGCGAAATTCATCGAGTTCATTTAACCCATTTAACCGTTGTTCTGCATCTTCGTTCCAGTCTATTTTTAAGTTCTTCGTAGCCCACATGGCTTTATGCTCTAATTCAACCGGAAGATGACATGCTTTCCCATATACTAGTTGTTATGTGGACATACCTATGGAAGTCTTATACGCTGTCCGGTAGGCCCAAAGAGCATCATCAAGCCTTCTTGACCAATCTGTTCTACTAGCGTTCACTGTTTTTGACAAAATCTGTTTGATCTCCCTATTTGATACTTCAACTTGCCCACTAGTTTGAGGATGGTAAGGAGTGGCCACATTATGGCGAACCCCATATTTCTCCAATAATCCCTTGAACAATTTGTTGCAAAAGTGGGATCCCGCATCACTAATAATTGCCCGTGGGGTACCAAATTGAGAGACTATATTCTTTTTCAAGAACGCAGTGACACTCTTCCCCTCATTGTTCGCAAGGGCGATAGCTTCCACCCACTTAGATACATAATCAACTGCTACTAAAATATACTTCATTCCATGAGAACTCACAAACGGACCCATAAAGTCAATACCCCATACATCAAATAACTCAATCACAAGAATGGGGTTTAGAGGGAGCTCTTTCTTTCTTGAAATGCCGCCATCTCTTTGGCATCTATCACACGCTTTGGTGAACTCATGAGCATCTTGATGAATAGTTGGCCAATAGTAACCATATTGTAAGATCTTAGGAGAAGTTCGGATACCACTATGATGTACACCAAAGGGTGAGGAATGGCATTCCTCTAAATCACTCAACATCTCAACTTCTGGCACACAACGCCGAATAAGCCCATCAGCACAACTCCTATATAAGTATGGTTCATCCCAAAAGAACTTCTTCACATCGTACATGAACTTTTTCCTTTGATGAAAGGACAAGTCCGATGGAACAATATCACTAGCTAAGTAGTTCCCAAAATCTGCGAACCATGGAATCAAGTCTTGTGAGGTAGCCAATACATGCTCATCGGGGAACGTGTTATCAATATCAGTCTTATACGCCAACTCTCTCATAGCTTCATCTTCTAAACGGGACAAGTGATCAGCAACTTGATTTTTGGTCCCTTTTCTATCCCTTACCTCAAAGTCAAATTCTTGCAGTAATAATACCCAATGAATCAACCTCGGTTTCGCATCCTTCTTTCCCATCAAATATCTCAGGGCTGAATGGTCAGTATGTACTATAACTCTAGTACCTAGCAAATAGGAGCAAAATTTTTCAAAAGCAAATACTACTGCAAGGAGCTCTTATTCAGTTACTGTATAGTTCTTCTGAGCTTCATTGAGGGCTTTACTAGCATAGTAAATGGGATGAAGGATTTTGTCCCTTCTTTGTCCCAATACCACACCAATGGCAACCCCACTCGCATCGCACATCACCTCAAATGGACTGCTCCAATCCGGAGAAATAATGATAGGTGTAGATACCAATTTTTCTTTTAGCTCGCCGAATGCTTTAAGACAGGATTCATCAAAACAAAATTTACAATCTTTCTCCAGCAGTTTGCACAAAGGATGTGCAATTTTTGAGAAATCTTTGAGGAATCTCCTATAAAAACCTGCATGCCCAAGAAAGCTTCTCACACCTTTTACAGAGATAGGTGGAGGAAGTCTCTCTATTACCTCGACTTTGGCTCGATCAACCTCTATGCCCTTTTCTGAAATGCGATGGCCCAAAACAATACCTTCTTTCACCATGAAGTGGCATTTTTTCCAATTGAGTACTAAATTGCAGTCTTCACATCTCTTAAGAACCTCAGATAAATGGCTCAAACACCGCTCGAATGATTCGCCAACCACAGAAAAATCATCCATAAAAACCTCAATAGTATCTTCACCATGTCGGAGAATATTGACATCATACATCTCTGAAATGTGGCGGGTGCATTGCACAACCCAAACGGCATTCTCTTGAACGCAAAGGTCCCATATGGACAAGTAAAAGTGGTTTTCTCTTGATCTTCTGGTGCAATAGAAATCTGATTATACCCCGAATAACCATCAAGAAAACAGTACCACCCTTTTCCAGCGAGTCTATCCAACATCTGATCCATGAAGGGCATGGGAAAATGGTCTTTTCGGTCCATGCATTTAATTTCCGGTAATCCATACACACCCTCCATCCAGTCACCGGTCTCATTGGAACAAGTTCATTTTTTTCATTGGGGACCACAGTCATTCCCCCTTTCTTAGGTACACACTGAACAGGGCATACCCAACTACTATCGGCGATCGGATATATTACTCCAGCATCCAACCATTTTATGATTTCCTTCTTCACGACCTCTTGCATAGGTGGATTTAAGCGTCTCTGGTGCTCAATACTTGGCTTATGATCGGGCATGAGTTGGATTTTATGAGAACAAATACCAGGAGGGATCCCAATAATGTCCGCAATAGTCCACCCAATAGCTCTTTTGAACCTTTTTAGCACTTTCACCAAACTCTCAACTTGTTGTACATTCAGGTCTGATGCAATGATTACCGGCAATGTGTCACCGTTTCCTAAGAATTCATACCTGAGATGAGGTGGGAGAGCTTTTAGTTCTAACTTTGGAGCCTCCTCTATAGATGGTTTAGCGGGTGGAGACTCGCGATTCTTCATGTCTAGCTCATATTTCTTTGGTTTAAACCGAACATTACCACGATCAAGAGCAGCGACTAATGACCCATATTCTTCAATGCATTCATTATCAAAATTCATTATCACTGCCGCCAATGCTTCTACACCTAGACGTTCTTCTATTAGTGTCTCGGGTGACTTACCAAATTTGTAGGATATAGCAGATACCGATTGGAGATCACCACTCTGCCGCATGGACCTACAAATGTTGAAAGTCACTTCTTCATTGTTCAACAAAAATTTCATTTGCCCCTTTTCCATATCAACTAAGGCTCTACCCGTAGCAAGGAATGGCCTCCCAATAATAATAGGCACCTCAAAATCGACTTCACAATCAAGAATAACAAAATCTGCCGGAAATATGAACGACTCCACTTTTACTAGCACATCATGGAGTATCCCTATAGGCCTTTTTACTGTTCGATCGGCCATCAGTAGCCGCATCGCAGTGGGCTTTGGATCACCCAAACCCAACTTCTTGTAAATCGAGAGGGGCATGAGATTTATGCTTGCCCCCAGATCACATAATGCTTTCGCAAAATGTAATAACCCGATTGTACAAGGAATAGTGAATGCACCCGGATCTTCTTTCTTTTGCACTAAAGATCTTGTAGCAATAGCACTACAATGCTGCATTCTATCATCATCCTCAAAAGTGACCGATCTTTTCTTTGTAACCAGATCTTTCATAAACTTGGCATAACCGGGCATTTGTTCAAGAGCTTATACCAAAGGGACATTGATAGAAAGCTGCTTCAACATTGTTATAAAACGCCGATATTTACCATCCTCGGTCTTTTTCACTAATCTTTGAGGAAAGGGGGGGGGTCTAGGCATGGGAGTTACCTTTTTAGGTACTTCAGCATCTTTTTAAGTGTTATCTTTGACTTCATCACTAACCTCTACCACTTTATCATTATCTCTCATCACATTTTCCACAATAGACGGCATAGGTGGGTCAATAGTTTGTTTACCACCACGAGTAGTAATTGCCATACAGTGTCCATCATTTTTCGGATTTTGGACAGTGTTGCTAGGGAGAGTGCCCGGTTGCCGTGTGTTCACAGTCGCAGATAATTGGGCCATTTGCAATTCAAGCTGCTTAATCGATATGGCATGTGTATCGACTTTCTGTCCAATACCCGCTACATCACTCCTTAACTCTTTCGTGTGCTCATCACTAGCATCGAACCTCCTCCTCATCTTGTGCAACATATCCTCAACTCGCGCCATACTACCTCCACCATCCCTAGGAGCAACTTCACGATTTTGAGGAGGAACATAGGGCCCACTCCTATCATTTCTGTTACCATAGTTACCCCTGTTGAAGTTGTTGTCGCGGTTGTAATTTCCATCACGGACATAATTACCCTCACGGTTATAGTTACCATAGTTCCGACCTTGATTCCCTTGACCTTGGCGCCAATTCTCCTGATTGGAGCCTTGGGCATTCGGTCGGAAACCCCCCGTCTGATCATTTACTGCATAGGAATCTTCCTCATAATAATATTCATCAGTTGGTGGTGGTGGTTTAGACAAGTAGTTCACTGCGTTTATCTTTTCTGCACCCCAGTGACATGTTTTAACACCAACCCAAGCTCAGTTCTCATCTGTGCCATCTCTTCACGAATCTCATCTGTGGCTGGGTTGTGTGTGGATTGCACTGCAAAGGTATTTCTCCCAGTATCTGACTTCCTAGTACTCCATGCTTTATTATTCCGGGAGATTTTCTCTAATTTTTGGCAATTTCAGCATAAGGACACTCCCCATAAGAACCACCTGCTATAGTATCCAATACCGCTTTATTATTATCATCCTGTCCCCGATAGAAGTATTCTTTCAGTGACTCATCATCTATGCGGTGATTGGGGACACTTCTCAAAAATGAAGTGAACCTATCCCAAGAACTGCTAACTGACTCTCCTGGTAGTGCCACAAAGTTGTTCACTCTGTCTTTGTGATTTAGTTTCTTGGAGACCGGGTAGTAACGTGCTAAGAAAACGTCCCTTAGTTGGTTCCAAGTGAAAATTGAATTATAAGGGAGCTCAGTGAACCAAATAGCAGCCTCTCCCGTCAGTGAGAGAGGAAATACTCTTAGCCCTATTACATCCAAATTCAAATCAGGCCTCCCTACACAACTTTTACACACTGCCCTCACCTTAGCTATATGGGCATGTGGTTCCTCAGACGGTAGTCCTGAAAACAAACCTCTAGCAGTGAGCATTTGCATTAGACTACTAGTGACTACAAAGGTGTGACCTTCTGGTAGAGGGGGCAAGACAAGTGGCCTATCAGAATCTGCAATATTATCATAACCTCTGTAGTATTCTTGAGGACGTGGAGCGGGATTTAATCCATTTTGTGCATCTTGACCAGGATTATCAGGTAATAATCGACCATGAGCATCAACTGGAGCTGGAATGTTCTGGTTTGGATCATCATCATTTATACCCAAGTTTCGATTCATATTGCGTAGTTTACGCTCTAACTCGTGATCGTAGGGAAACAAGGGTTCTCTTTCTCTCCGTGTATTTGGCATACAAGGACTTTAGTTCTAAAAAAATCAAAAACAACAGAAAAAGTAAAATCAGGAAAATATTGACTAAACTTTAGTAATAAGTTTAAGTTAATCTAAAAGTTACTTTCCCCGGCAGCGGCGCCAAAATTTGATACGCTCAAACGTACTTCTCAAATAAGAAGTAAAGCGGTCGTATCAAGTAAAGAACCCAACTGATGAGGTTGGGTTCGATCCCACAAGGAAAATAGTTCAGACTTAACTTTATTTATTATTACTATTATTTAGCCAACTATCTTCCGAGAAAACAAAAGACAAAAAGGGGGGTTTTTAGTTCTAAATTAATGGAAATGATTAACTAAATAAAAATGAACAACTAACAGATTCAGCTTTCGGAGTTTAATCAAATTATAAAAGTAACTAGGGCTTAAGTGTTCCCCACAGGTTCCTAACTTGGTAAATCTAACTATAACAATTCTATCCTAATATCTTGCATGTAAAGTGATAAGTTATGTATCTCTAAATCCTTGGTCTGGCATCTAGAGAATTTCACTCCGCACCTTGGTCCGGCTACGTGTGTTGCTATACTAACCCTTATCTTTACCTCATATTAAGCATTGTATTTGGTATTTGACTAAGTTATTAACTCGTACCAACCAATACTAGCCTATTAGATAGTCTACACTAAATCTATGTTGATAATTCTTTTCCTATTATCTACCTCCTTGGTCCGGAAAGTAGAATTAAGGCGAGTTCTAACGTTGGCCATCCGTTAAAAAAGACTTCTACACGAAAGAATTATCAATACATGCAAGACACCATTCTAGAATTGTTATTTTAGTTAGATTTTACCTTGTTATTCACCCATGGTTCCCAGAACCCTAGCTATGGGGTTTAGTTACCCATGTTCATAATTACACAATTCATATTGTTAATGGAAGAATTCATGCACTTACTTTTATGAGAACGAATAAATTCCAGAATTTAACTTGATTAATCAACAAAATCACCAACAATCAATTCCGAAAAAGTATCTTAATTCCCAAAATCGAGAGTTCAATATAACAAGAGAACTAAAAATTATCAAAAGTCTAACCCCAAAAACGAGGTTTTTCAAACTATTTATAATAAAAACAAAACTAATCAAAGAAGGATTCTATTTACTAAAAATCTGTCCAAACGCGTCTGGGTCGACGGACCACGTGACGGACCGTCATGGACACGACGACCGTCATGGCCTCTCGTCCCATACTTCACACATTCTTCTGCTGCTTTCTTCATTCCCCTCGATGGACAGGTATGACGGACCGTTTCAAGCACGACGGTCCGTCGAGGGTCTCCGTTCCAAAATACTTGAACTTCTTGGAATTTGGGTACTGGGACTACTTCTCTGATCATCACGACGAACAAGCAGGACAGACCGTCGTGGCTATGACGGTCCGTCAAGGACTTCCGTAATCCCACACTTGGTCAGACTTCCCCATCTTCCTTCAGCAGCTTCTCTCCTCACTACGATGCCACCTACGGACCGTCACAGCCTCGACGGACCGTCATAAGCTCCGTAGGTGGTCACTTCTGCATTTCTTTCTCAAAAACTTCCGCGATCATCCTTGGACAGATTTTCTGCAAACAAAGAGAAACTTACATTAAAATCAACACAAAAAGGCTTTCGACACACACTAAACTTAAGGAAAAAACATTAGAAATACCGTGAAACCACGGTACATCACTGTGCAATGATCAAGAATAACCTAGTGTTAGTACTTGAGTCTAGCTCACCTCTTGATTATCCTATCCTTACACCTTTGGTATCGTTCATTTCATTATGTGTATCATTTGAAGCTCGCCTCATTCATTCATTGGGAACATTAACTTTAACTGACGTAGATCATGTGAGCATCATGAAATCGA
Source organism: Solanum lycopersicoides (assembly GCA_022817965.1). Lineage (NCBI taxonomy): Eukaryota > Viridiplantae > Streptophyta > Magnoliopsida > Solanales > Solanaceae > Solanum > Solanum lycopersicoides. The sequence goes on along the minus strand of CM040621.1, from coordinate 53,003,708 downwards.
GTGTCTCCCCCACACCAAAACGAGGTGGAATCACGCAAAGTGACCCAAAACATGCTAGCGTATATTGGAATTTAACCCCGCCAGATCCCTATATTGGCAGTATAGGTTCGAAGACTAGGAAATATAAGGAGACCCATACCCGGCATGCCGGACAGTCTCATCTCATAAGAGTTATGTGAACCTCTCGCCTTCTCGAAAGAAGGCATAACCGCTCATAGCTAGTCTATCGGTGCTCAGTATAAAGTTCTATTACATTCAACTCATACGTCATGAAAGCTGGTTTCTAGTATGAGGACATCATATCTCAATAGATGATTTCTCATTACATCATTAGTATTAAATGTGTTAATCTAAATACTTTCATTAGAGTGTTCATAGAGACTGGTCTCTTCATTAACTTTACACCTCTCATAGGTGAGTACGTTTTGGTAACATTTACTTAGGCTCATTTGAGATTGTTCTCATCTTTTACATTAGCCTCACATCAAGTTGTCACCACATTCATTAACATTAGCACATTTGCTCTTCATAATTCTCACCCCTTTTTACGTGAATGTTCATTTCATCATATGCCAATGCACTTGCCATTTGTGTGTTTCACATTCTTACTTAACCCTTCTGGGGTTCATCAATTCATTACATAATATTCATTTCTCGTACGCCAGTGCACTTGGCAATTTAGTGTGTGTTACACTCTTACCTAACCCTTCTAGGGTTATATCATTTCATTACATAAATCTTAGGTTCACTTTATTTTAAACGTATGTTAGATTATGGGTCTATACATACAAGACATGATGCTTCGTTAATAGTTCGTTTAAGTGATTCATATTTCTGAAGATTATGTGTACAAGACTTATGCATCTTGATATCATACCAAAATCTCAATTTCGATCTAAGTAGGTAGCATTATTCTTGAATATTTAATTCACATATGACTTATGTATCAATACGGAATTTGGGCAGGGGAACCCGGTTTCGATCCTTGGACAACACTTACATTTTTCATTTAGTTTATTTTTGGTCCACATGACATTGGGACACTAGATCGAGCCCAACATCAACGTTTCCTCTTTATTTTTCTCCCTTGATTTCATCTTCCTTGCCGAGGGGTTGTGGGAACGAACCCCCACACGCCCTTTTATTTTTTTTTATATTTATCCTTGTCTATTTCCAGTTAACCATGAGTTTGTGGGATAAAAACCCCACAACTCTCTTTATTTTTATTTTAATTCGCCTCTACTGCCTAGAGGTTGTGGGTTCAATTCCCAGCCTCACATTTCTTTATCTTCATTTTTAATTCTCCTTTACTGCCTGAAGGTCGTGGTTCGATTCCCCCACGCCTCACATTTATTTCTTTTTAATTTTCTTTAAGTTCTGACTGATTGGTTGTGGTTTTGAATCCCACTCCTCTCAATTCTTAATTTCATATATTATTTTCCAGACAGGAGTACCCAATTCGAACCCCCTCAGCCCCATTTGTTTATTCACGTTTTAGTGCTTTTCACGGGTGAGGTCGCGGGTTCGATTCCTAATGACCTCACCTAATTTATACTCATTTAAAATTCCAGATTTGTTTACCTATGTTAGCGAAACCAAACTTGTAATTTGCTGGAAATTTTATCACGTTTTTAGCTCACGTCATTCAACATTTACACGTGAATTCATAGGGTAATTGTAGATCATTTAATACGTTTTTAGGTGCATTTTTCATGGATTCGTTTAGCCAAGAGAGTATCACTCAAATCATCCACATTTCAACTCATATGAACATCACGATTTGCATAATCATTTGTACATGAAATACAACCAAAACATCACATTTAAAGCCTTAACCCGAGGCACATAGATACGGTTCACATTGCACACACAGTACACATAGTTTCAGAAAAAACATCAACAGAAAGTCACATAATTCCAAACATACATATAAACACATAATCATCATGAAAAACAGGTTTCATCCCTAGTTTTCTACACATCAAACTTAACCAACCTATGATTCAATGGGAGCTAGTGGCAGGACATGCAATGGGAACAACCCCAGTTTTCAGAATAGATCGTCTGAACCTTAAGGGTCTCTTGGGAAAGGGACCAAGAGAGAAGAGAACCCATACCTTTTTTACGTTCAAACCTCGACTTGCTTACCAAAGAACTCCTCCAAACACACGTCTAACACCAAAAGTTCAACACCAAACTCGATGGAAAAACTTCTCTTTGCCTACATGATTGATTAACATTAGCTTTTCTTATATTTTCGTGTGAGTTCTTCAAGTGTGAAGAACTCTGGTTTACCTACTGTTCTTGAAGTTATTTGGCAGAGATAAACGTGAAAAAGAAGAGAGTATGATCATGTGTTTTGAGAGATAGACGTGAGAGAGTGGATGTTTTATTTGTCTTAGGAGTCTAGTTTAGGAGTTACTCAAATAAGGTTTTATTAAATAAAAATCTGATTTCTCTTTTATTTTAAATCAGCTAATGAATAATAAATATTAATTAATTCCATTAATTTAACAACTTAAATAAAAACCACTTTAATTCATTGCTTTCACCTAGGTTCGAACCCGGGTGGAGCAAGACTTCACTTCAAGAGCCCATTTTCGGCCCTCTCTCCAAAATGCCCCTCCACCTTATTAATTAAATAATTAGTTATATATTTAGGGTAATTACGATACTAACCTTAGCCTGGAAAAAGACAATTTTACCCCTAGACCCTCCATAACTATGATTTTCCTTTTCCAAGTCAAGTAAAGACTCATTCGAGTAAATCTTCGTATTCGAGAGCCCTGCATGGTTGTACCCAACCTTTACAAGCTCAATTAACTTCCAAAGTTAGTTGGCTTGGCCGTAACAAGGGTTCCGAGGTCTGGTTCTACGCGCATCAATCCGTGTGAATCCGGTCTAATCGTAGGCATTCTAGACACATTATGCTTTACTTATCATATCCATTTTTAGGGTTGTTACATTATCCCCCCCCCCTTAGGAACATTCGTCCCCGAATGACACTACTACTATCTAGCGTAATGCCAGTCAGATCATAACATAGTTACTATACACAATCAAGCAATGCAAAAAAAATATGGAGAGATAAGGAAACTTAGACTTAAGAGTAGGAAGTCTAACCTCAAGAGCTAAAAGATAGGGTAGCGGGTCTCATATCGGCCTGAGCCTCCCACGTAGCACCCTCAACAAGATGATTCCTCCACAATACCTTCACTGTGGCAATCTCTTGTTCCTCAGCCGCTTGACCTGTCTGTCTAAGATCTCAACAGGTACCTCCTCGTAGGACAAGTCTTCATGACCCAAACCTTCCACAGGTAGAATCGATGCTGGATCACCTAGCACTTCTTTAACATGGATACATGAAAGACTGGATGGACAGAAGCTAGCTCCGCAGGCAATGAAAACTATAGGCCACCTCACCCACACGCTAGGATCTCATATGGCCCAACATACCTCGGACTCAACTTCCCCTTCCTGCCAAACCTCATCACCCCCTTCATAGGTGATATCTTCAGATAGACCTGGTCACCAACATCAAACTCTAAGGCCGTTTTCTGTTATCTGCATATGACTTTGTCGACTGTAAGCAGTAGCCAACCTGTCCTAATCACCCTGACCTTCTCTAAGGCCTCATGAATGATCTCTGGACCCAAAATGGATGACTCTCCAACCTCGAACCACCCAACTGGAGATCTACACCTCCTACCATACAGTGCCTCAAACGGTGCCATCCCAATGCTGGAGTGATACTATTATTATACGAGAACTCTATCAAAGGTAGATGGTCATCCCAGCTACCTCTGAAGTCAATCACACACGCTCTCAACATGTCCTCCAATGTCTGAATGGTGTGCTCTGCCTGCCCATCAGTCTGAGGATGAAAGGCAGTACTAAGCTTTACCTGCGTGCCAAGATCTTCTGGAAGATCTCCAGAAATGTGAAGAACTGAGCTCCTCTATCTGAAATGATAGACAAAGGAATCCCATGCCATCTCACAATCTCATCAATGTAGAGTCTCGCATAATCCTCGGCTCTGTAAGTAGACTTCACAGGGATAAAGTGGGCAGACTTAGTCATCCTGTCCACAATAACCCATATGGAGTCATGCTGTCTCCTAGTCCTCGGAAGACCAACCACGAAGTCCATATTAATGGCCTCCCACTTCCAAGTCGAACCTCAATAATCTGAGTAAGACCGCCAGGCTTAAGATGTTCTGCCTTAACCTGCTGACAATTAGGACACTTGGCCACATATTCTGCAATGTCCTTCTTCATGCCATCCCACCAATAAATCTGCTTAAGATCATGATACATCTTGGTGGAACCTGGATGTATGGAATATCTGGAACCATGGGCCTCTGCAACAATCCTGGTCCGCAAATCATCCACATCTGGTACACACACCTGTCCTGATACCTAAGTATGCCGTCACCTCCCAAAGGAAAGACTCATTCATCTTTATCAACACTGAGTCCTTCAGCTCCATCAACACAGGATCGAGATGCTGACCCTGCTTGACTTCAACTACCAAGGATGATTCAGAACTAGGATGAACTGAAACACCCCCACTAGTAGAGTCAACCAATCGCACACCCAGATCTGTGTACATCTTTCGCCAACTCCTTTTCTCATCCTCAACGTGGGTTGTACTTCCATGCTCATCCTGCTCAAAGCATCAGCTACAACATTAGCCTTACCTGGATGGTAGTGAACATTCATGTCATAGTCCTTCAACAGCTCCAACCATCTCCGCTGACGTAGATTCAACTCTCTCTGCGTGAACACGTACTGGAGACTCTTGTGGTCTGTGAACACATCCACATGCACTCCATACAAGTAGTGCCTCCACAGCTTCAGTGCAAACACCACAGCTGCCAACTCCAGTCATGAGTATAATTCTTCTCATGAACCTTGAGCTGTCTGGACGCATAAGCTATCACCTTACAAACATGCATAAGAACACAACCCAAACCAACCCTATATGCATCACAATAAACAGTGTAATCATCACCACACTTAGGCAAAGTAAGCACCGGGGCTGAAGTGAGTCTTTCCTTGAGCTCCTGGAGACTCTTCTCACAAGTCTCTGTCCATTCAAACTTGTCCTTCTTCATAGTCAAAGTTGTAAGTGGGGCAGCAATGGAAGAAAAGCCCTTCACAAACCTGTGGTAGTAACCAGCCAATCCCAGAAAGCTACGGATGTCAGTGGGAGTAAGAGGTTTTGGCCAGTTCTTCACAGCCTCAGTCTTCCTGGGATCCACCTCCACGCCCTGATCGGACATGACATGACCAAGGAAGGTCACTGATCTAAGCCAGAATTCACACTTGCTGAATTTGGCATACATATGATGTTGTCTAAGTACCTACAAGGTTAGTCTCAAATGTTGTTCATGCTCTTCCTTGGTACTAGAGTAGATGAGAATGTCATCAATGAATACTATGACAAAAGAGTCAAGGTATTCACGGAAGACCCTGTTCATGAGATCCATAAATACAGCAGGTGCATTCGTGAGACCAAATGACATAACTAAGAACTCATAATGACCATAACGGGTACGAAAGGCTGTCTTTGGGATATCTCCATCCCTAACCCTAAGCTGATGATACCCTGAACGAAGATCAATATTAGAGAATAAACTAGACCCTTGGAGCTGATCGAACAAATCATCTATTCTGGGAAGTGGATACTTGTTCTTTATAGTTACTTTGTTAAGCTGCTGATAATCGATACACATTCTAAGGGTTCCATTCTTCTTTTTTACAAATAACACTTGAGCGCCCCAAGGGGATATGCTCGGCTGAATGAAACCCTTATTAGTGAGATCTTTTAACTGCAGCTTCAACTCTTTTAGTTCAGCTGGATCCATTCTCTAACAAGGAATTGAAATTGGTTTAGTATCGGGTTCTAAGTTGATACCAAAGTCAATCTCTCGAGGGGGAGGGACTCCAGGCAAATAATCAGGAAATACATCTAGGAACTCATTCACTACAGGCACTGAGTCTATGGAAGGAATGTCATGATCTAAATCATTAACACTCACAAGATGACACAATAACCCCTTGTACATTATTTTATTGGCCTTAAGGTTCGAAATCAAGGGATTAGGACGACTCGAGTTGTACCCCTCCCAGACTAGCTCTTCTTCATTAGAGAAACGAGATCTCACCGCTCTACTACGACAATCCATACAATCATAATAACTGTGAAGCCAGTCCATGCCAAGAATAACATCAAAATCATGCATGGGTAACTCAACCAAGTCTGCACACATAGTCTTACCACTTACAACTATTGGGCAATCCTTGTATACTCTATCAGTTCTTACATTTTCTCCTAAAGGTGTACTAACCACTATAGGATCATGGAGAACTCCAGGCAATATCTCAAAAGTGAGAGCAAGCAAAGGAGTTACAAAGGAAAGCGTAGACCCTGGATCAAGTAAAGCATAAACAGAAGTTGAGAATACTTGCAGCATACCTGTGACCACATCAGCAGACTTCTCCTGCTCCTCCCTGCCCTTCAGGGCATAGAACCTGTTCCTCTTAGGAGGCTCGGCTATTGCTGGACCCTGTGGATTAGGCCTAGGCTGAGCATTACCTCCAACTTGACCTCTGTTCTGTGCGCAGTCTCTAACCATGTGCCCACTCTTAGCACAAAAGAAGCAGGCATTAGTGCCCTGTCTGCACTCTCCACTATGAGCACGGCCACACTTAGCACAATTCTCTCTGGGACGCTGCATCTCACCTCCATTGCCCTTTCTTGGGCTCAGGTCTACCTCCTGTAGGTTCTGTACTTCTCTAAGAATTAAAGTTCCAAGAGCTATGCTTCCCATTTTTGAACCTAGGCTGCTCACGGACGCCAAAATTGTTTATGTGGCCTCCATGGCTGGGACCTGTCTGATCTTGAGGCTTGTCACGACTGGAATCTAGACCCCAGACGAAACCGGCGTCGTTGACCTCTCAGAGGTCGCAGACAAGCCTACTTACGTCATTCTTACTTTACATAGGTTAATTTTAGCGGAAAAATGTGAAATTTTTTATTTCTAAACATTACTTACTAAACACTTCTAATACATTCGTAATTCGTTCAACATCAACCATCTAAACATTAAGAGATAATCAAATGAAAGGAATAGTTCAATAACATAATCGTATAATTGCCTAAATGGCACCCATACATAGTCTGAATAAAATAAGAAAGAAACGCTAGTGGAACATGCTCCACTAGCTCAACTCCTAAACTAAGCTAGAACATAAGCAGTAGCATCCTCGAAAGCATGAGGACCTACCAAAACCGGATGAATGCTGGACGTCCGGATAACTGCAGCGATGATCCTGTAGCTCTACCGTCCACCTGTGCCTGTACCTAAAATAGTAGAGTTTGTATAGGGTTAGTACACACTTGTACTAAGTATGGGTATATGCAAGCACACACCAAGGACATGCATGAGAAAGAATAGCTCTTTCCTAACAACATGATTGTTGGAAGTCAAGTCAGTGGACTTGCCAAATTGAGATTAGGAAAGTTTCCTAATTTGGATTAGGAAAGTAAATGATCTTTCCAAATTTGGATTAGGAAAGTCAGTGAGCTTTCCAAATTTGGAATAGGAAAGTTATGCCATGAGAATAACATACATAATCATACTTTTCACATTTGCACACAGAACATAACATTTACACATAGCACATAACTTCGTTCATATCATTCATTCATATGCCATGAGACCTTGGAATCATGGACTTGACACTAAGACATCCCAGAAATGAGGGCTCAACATATGGGACCTCAACTATGGAGTCTTCATTAGCAAACACAGAGTCTGCTTCATTCATTCATACGTACTTCATTTCATTTCGTTCATAGTCCAGTGTAACCACCAGTTATACCTAGGATGTAGTTTAAGACTTTCATTAGGTTCGTTGTGCAATGACCAAGAATGACCTAATGTCATTACTTGAATCTAACTCACCTTTTGATTATCCTATCCTAACACCTTTGGTATTCATTCTATTCATTATGTGCATCATTTGAGGCTGGCCTCATTCATTCATTGGGAACTTTAACTTTAACCGACATAGATCATGTTAGCATCATGAAATCCAGTGTCTCCCCCACATAGAAAAGAGGTGGAATCACCGGCCAAAGTGATCCAATAACATGCTAGCGTATATGGGAATTTAACCCCGCCAGATCCCTATATTGGCAGTATAGGTTCGAAGACTAGGAGATATAAGGAGACCCATACCCGGCAAGCAGGACAGTCTCATCTCATGAGAGTTACGTGAACCTCCGCCCTTCCCGAAAGAAGGCATCACCGCTCATAGCTAGTCTATCGGTGCTCAGTATAAAGTTCCATTACATTCATCTCATACGTCATGAAAGCTGGCTTCTAGTATGAGGACATCATAGCTCATTAGATGATTTCTCATCTCATCATTCGTATTGAGTGTATTAAGCTCAATACTCTCATTAGAGTGTTCATAGAGACTGGTCTCTTCATTATCTTACACTCTCATAGGTGAGTACGTATTGGTAATATTTACTTAGGCTCATTTGAGATTGCTCTCATCATTTACATTAGCCTCATATCATGTTGTCACCACATTCATCATCATTAGCACCTTTGCTTTTCATACTTATTCACCTCTTATTACGTAAATGTTCATTTCATCATATGCCAATGCACTTGGCCATTTGGTGTGTTTCACACCCTTACTTAACCCTTATAGGGTTTCATCATCATTTCATTGTCATTTCATCATTTCATTGTTCATTTCATCATTTCATTGTTCATTTCATCATTCATTGTTCATTTCATCATTTCATTGTTCATATTCATCATTTCATTGTTCATTTCATCATTCATTGTTCATTTCAATATGCCAATGCACTTGGCCATTTAGTGTATTTACACTCATACTTAACCCTTCTAGGGTTTCATCATTTCATTTCATACATCTTAGGTTCACTTACTTTTGAACGTATGTTAGACTTATGTGTCTTTACATACAAGCCATGAGGCTTCATTCATAGTTTGTCTAAGTGATTTATGTTTACCCAAGATTATGTGGTACAAGACTTATGCATCTTGTAGATATGCCAAGATATTGATTTCGATCTTTAGAGGCAGCATTCATTAAATATTTACTTACGTATGACTTATGTGTCAATACGGAACTGGGCAAGGGAACCCAATTTCGAATCCCTTAGGCAACACTTGATCCTTTGTATTTTTCAGATTTGGGGGACCCTAGTTTGATCCCCATCATCCCCATAATATTTCCTTTCTTTTTCTTCTCTATTTTTCGTCCAAGGCATGGACGTTGTGGGATCAATCCCCCACAAGCTCATTCTTTTACTCTTAATTTATATATTAACTTTCTCACCTATCCAAGAGGTTGTGGGTTCAATTCCCATTCACCTCATTTTATATTTCTCCTTTATTTTCCTCTTAACTCTTTCATCTATTCAAGAGGTTGTGGGTTCAATCCCCACTCTCCACATTTATTTTTCTCCTTTATTTTTCTCCTAACTCTCTCATTCATTCAAGAGGTTGTGGGTTCAATCCCCACTCTCCACATTTATTTTTCTCCTTTATTTTTCTCCTAACTCTCTCATCTATTCAAGAGGTTGGGGGTTCAATCCCCACTCACCGCATCTACACCTCATGATTTACACAAACATTCGCACATAAAATTCAACCATAAAAACATATCATTTTCCACATACTTTCGGTTGAGATAACTTAACATGCTTACAATCCTAAACACATAATCATGAACACATTATCACGCAAATGACACTTCATACTTAAACTACCAGCAAACATACCCAACCTACGATTCATTTGGGAGCTAGTGACAGGGACATGCAACGGTAACAATCCTAGTTTTCGGATTAGAATTTACTGAATCTTAAGGGGTCTCTTGGGAAAGGGACCAAGAGAGAAGAAAACCCATACCTTAATTTGCTTGTTCAAATGTGAATTTTCTGCCCAAAATCCTCTCCAAAACTCAGTCCAAACCTCCTTAATTTTCACCACCAACTCGACGGAATCTTCTCTTTGCCTTAACGTTTTTGGTTACTTTGTTTTTCTTAAAATTTCATTTGAGTTCTTCAAGTGTGAAGAACTCTTAATATTATATCAGTTCTTGAAGTTGTTTTGGCATAAAAAAAAACGTGAGAGAGGTGATGAAACGTGAGAGAGATTGTGAGAGAGTGAAACGTGTGAAGTTGTTTAGGCTTAGATAATGACTTAGTCAATTTAGGACTCTCCTTAATATTTAAAAAAAATCTGATTTTCCTTTTATTTTAAATCAGCTAATAAATAATAAATATAAATTAATTACATTAATTTATCAATTTAAATAAAAACAATTTAAATCATTGCTTCCACCTAGGTTCGAACCCGGGTGGAGCAAGACTCCACTCCTAGAGCTCAAATTCGTCTCTCTCTTCCAAAATTGCCCCTCCATATTATTAAATAATTAAATATATATATATTTAGGGTAATTATGATATTACCCTTAGCCTGGTAAAAGACCATTTTACCCCTAGACCCTCAAAACTTAAAATTCATTCTTTTTAAGTCCGGTAAAAACTCCTTCGACTAAATCTTTGTTTTCGAGAGCCTTACTTGGTTGGTTCCAACCTTTCCAAGATCAACTAACTCCCCAAGTTAGTTGGCTTGGTCGTAGTAAGGGTTGTAAGGTCTGGTTCTACGCGTATCAATCCGTGTGAACCCTGGTCTAATCATAGGCATTCTTGACACACTAAGCATTTCTTATCTTATCCAATTTCAGGGTTGTTACATTATCTCCCCCTTAGGAACATTCGTCCCCGAATGACACTACTAACTATCTAGCGTAATGACAGTCAGATCATAACATAGTTACTATACACAATCAAGCAATAGCAACAAAGAATGGAGAGATAAGGAAACTTAGACTTAAGAGTAGGAAGTCTAACCTCAAGGGCTGAATAGATGAGGGTAGCGGGATCTCATGTCGGCCTCGGCCTCCCACGTAGCACCCTCAACAAGATGATTCCTCCACAATACCTTCACTGTGGCAATCTCCTTTTATACTCTATCAGCTCTTACATTTCCTCTCGTTCGGACAATCCTTCATAATGTGACCCGGTTTGCCACAACTATAACATCATTAGGGTCCATCATACATTCTCCTCCATGAATTATGCCACACTTCCTATTAGGTGGCCTCTCCTGGGCTGTAAAGTCTTACGAACTTCAGGGAGTAATCCCTGACTGATATCGAGCCCTGCTTAAGGTTGATGAATTCCTCAACCTTAGTCTCCTTCATTTATCTGGGAAAGAACTGCTCTAGAGTAGCCATCTTGAAAAGATTCCAAGTAATAGGACCTCCTCCTAAGGCCTTGCTATCCTGTCACACCTCATACCAGGATTGAGCTACATCCTTTAGCTGGTAGGATGTCAACTCAGACTTCTTCACATCAATCAAACCCAACAGCCTGAGCTTGTAAAGTGCTAGCTTGGGCCATTTATACCAACATTGTTCTTACTTCATCATCTGTCAACCCATCTGGGTTAACAAGCATGTCTATTCCAGCAGCTGGATGCTGGGGGAAAACTTGGATTACCCCAGTAGTTGCTCCTCCAATATCTCCGCCTGATTTTCTCCTTGTATCATCTTTCGGAAACTTCAAGAGTTGATATTAGACATGCTCATAACACCAAGAAAATCAGACATTAGGAAAAGCACGATAAGATCAGAAGAAGGGAAACTTTCCTACGCATCATGCAGTCTCTAATTCAGGATAGTGGTGCACTTCACTACCATGACTTAGAAACTACTCAATGTGGTTGATGTGAACTCATTATTTTCGTAATTTAACCTAGTGCTCTGATACCAACTTTGTCACGACTGGAATCTAGACCCCAGACGAAACCGGCGTCGTTGACCTCTCAGAGGTCGCAGACAAGCCTACTTACGTCATTCTTACTTTACATAGGTTAATTTTAGCGGAAAATTTGAAACTTTTTGTTTCTAAACATTACTTACTAAACACTTCTAATACATTCGTAATTCGTTCAACATCAACCATCTAAACATTAAGAGATAATCAAATGAAAGGAATAGTTCAATAACATAATCGTATAATTGCCAAAATGGCACCATACATAGTCTGAATAAAATAAGAAAGAAACGCTAGTGGAACATGCTCCACTAGCTCAACTCCTAAACTAAGCTAGAACATAAACAGTAGCATCCTCGAAAGCATGAGGACCTACCAAAACCGGATGAATGCTGGACGTCGGATAAACTGCAGCGATGATCTGTAGCTCTACCGTCCACCTGTGCCTGCACCTAAAATAGTAGAGTTTGTATAGGGTTAGTACACACTTGTACTAAGTATGGGTATATGCAAGCACACACCAAGGACATGCATGAGAAAGAATAGCTCTTTCATAACAACATGATTGTTGGAAGTCAAGTCAGTGGACTTGCCAAATTGAGATTAGGAAAGTTTCCTAATTTGGATTAGGAAAGTAAATGATCTTTCCAAATTTGAATTAGGAAAGTCAGTGAGCTTTCCAAATTTTGAATAGGAAAGTTATGCCATGAGAATAACATACATAATCATACTTTTCACATTTGCACACAGCACATAACATTTACACATTGCACATAACTTCGTTCATATCATTCATTCATATGCCATGAGACCTTGGAATCATGGACTTGACACTAAGACATCCCAGAAATGAGGGCTCAACATATGGGACCTCAACTAGGGAGTCTTCATTAGCAAACACAGAGTCTGCTTCATTCATTCATACGTACTTCATTTCATTTCGTTCATAGTCCAGTGTAACCACCAGTTATACCTAGGATGTAGTTTAAGACTTTCATTAGGTTCGTTGTGCAATGACCAAGAATGACCTAATGTCATTACTTGAATCTAACTCACCTTTTGATTATCCTATCCTAACACCTTTGGTATTCATTCATTTCATTATGTGCATCATTTGAGGCTGGCCTCATTCATTCATTGGGAACTTTAACTTTAACCGACATAGATCATGTGAGCATCATGAAATCCAGTGTCTCCCCCACACCGAAAAGAGGTGGAATCACCGGCCAAAGTGATCCAAAAACATGCTAGCGTACATGGGAATTTAACCCCGCCAGATCCCTATATTGGCAGTATAGGTTCGAAGACTAGGAGATATAAGGAGACCCATACCCGGCAAGCCGGACAGTCTCATCTCATGAGAGTTACGTGAACCTCCGCCCTTCCCGAAAGAAGGCATCACCGCTCATAGCTAGTCTATCGGTGCTCAGTATAAAGTTCCATTACATTCATCTCATACGTCATGGAAGCTGGCTTCTAGTATGAGGACATCATAGCTCATTAGATGATTTCTCATCTCATCATTCGTATTGAGTGTATTAAGCTCAATACTCTCATTAGAGTGTTCATAGAGACTGGTCTCTTCATTATCTTACACTCTCATAGGTGAGTACGTATTGGTAACATTTACTTAGGCTCATTTGAGATTGCTCTCATCATTTACATTAGCCTCATATCATGTTGTCACCACATTCATCATCATTAGCACCTTTGCTTTTCATAGTTATTCACCTCTTATACGTAAATGTTCATTTCATCATATGCCAATGCACTTGGCCATTTGGTGTGTTTCACACCCTTACTTAACCCTTATAGGTTTCATCATTTCATTTCTCATTTCATCATTTCATTGTTCATTTCGTCATTTCATTGTTCATTTCATCATATCATTGTTCATTTCATCATTTCATTGTTCATTTCATCATTTCATTGTTCATTTCATCATATCATTGTTCATTTCATCATTTCATTGTTCATTTCATCATATCATTGTTCATTTCATCATTTCATTGTTCATTTAAACATATGCCAATGCACTTGGCCATTTAGTGTATTTACACTCATACTTAACCCTTCTAGGGTTTCATCATTTCATTTCATACATCTTAGGTTCACTTACTTTTGAACGTATGTTAGACTTATGTGTCTTTACATACAAGCCATGAGGCTTCATTCATAGTTTGTCTAAGTGATTCATGTTTACCCAAGATTATGTGGTACAAGACTTATGCATCTTGTAGATATGCCAAGATATTGATTTCGATCTTTAGAGGCAGCATTCATTAAATATTTACTTACGTATGACTTATGTGTCAATACGGAACTGGGCAAGGGAACCCAATTTTGAATCCCTTAGGCAACACTTAATCCTTTGTATTTTTCAGATTTGGGGGACCCTAGTTCGATCCCCATCAGCCCCATAATATTTCCTTTCTTTTTCTTCTCTATTTTTCGTCCAAGGCATGGAGGTTGTGGGATCAATCCCCCACAAGCTCATTCTTTTACTCTTAATTTATCTATTAACTTTCTCACCTATGCAAGAGGTTGTGGGTTCAATTCCCATTCACCTCATTTTATATTTCTCCTTTATTTTCCTCTTAACTCTCTCATCTATTCAAGAGGTTGTGGGTTCAATCCCCACTCTCCACATTTATTTTTCTCCTTTATTTTTCTCCTAACTCTCTCATCCATTCAAGAGGTTGTGGGTTCAATCCCCACTCTCCACATTTATTTTTCTCCTTTATTTTTCTCCTAACTCTCTCATCCATTCAAGAGGTTGGGGTTCAATCCCCACTCACCACATCTACACCTCATGATTTACACAAACCTTCGCATATAAAATTCAACCATAAAAATATATCATTTTCCACATACTTTCGGTTGAGATAACTTAACATGCTTACAATCCTAAACACATAATCATGAACACATTATCACGCAAATCACACTTCATACTTAAACTACAAGCAAACATACCCAAACCTACGATTCATTTGGGAGCTAGTGACAGGGACATGCAACGGGAACAATCCTAGTTTTCGGATTAGAATTTACTGAATCTTAAGGGGTCTCTTGGGAAAGGGACCAAGGGAGAAGAAAACCCATACCTTAATTTGCTTGTTCAAATGTGAATTTTCTGCCCAAAATCCTCTCCAAAACTCAGTCCAAACCTCCTTAATTTTCACCTCCAACTCGACGGAATCTTCTCTTTGCCTTAACGTTTTTGGTTACTTTGTTTTTCTTAAAATTTCATGTGAGTTATTCAAGTGTGAAGAACTCTTAATATTATATCAGTTCTTGAAGTTGTTTTGGCAGGAAAAAAACGTGAGAGAGGTGATGAAACGTGAGAGAGATTGTGAGAGAGTGAAACGTGCGAAGTTGTTTAGGCTTAGATAATGACTTAGTCAATTTAGGACTCTCCTTAATATTTAAAAAAAATCTGATTTTCCTTTTATTTTAAATCAGCTAATAAATAATAAATATAAATTAATTACATTAATTTATCAATTTAAATAAAAACAATTTAAATCATTGCTTCCACCTAGGTTAGAACCCGGGTGGAGCAATACTCCACTCCTAGAGCTCAAATTCGGCTCTCTCTTCCAAAATTGCCCCTCCATATTATTAAATAATTAAATATATATATATATATATATTTAGGGTAATTATGATATTACCCTTAGCCTGGTAAAAGACAATTTTACCCCTAGACCCTCAAAACTTAAAATTCATTCTTTTTAAGTCCGGTAAAAACTCCTTCGATTAAATCTTTGTTTTCGAGAGTCTTACTTGGTTGGTTCCAACCTTTCCAAGCTCAACTAACTCCCCAAGTTAGTTGGCTTGGTCTTAGTAATGGTTCTAAGGTCTGGTTCTACGCGTATCAATCCGTGTGAACCCTGGTCTAATCATAGGCATTCTTGACACACTAAGCATTTCTTATCTTATCCAATTTTAGGGTTGTTACAAGGCTTAGGACTCCTAGCATCACGAATGCCCCTCTTCTTGTGTCTGTCCTCTACCTGCTGGACATGCAACATCAACCTGGAGAGGTCCATGTTCTCATGGAGCATCGCAGACCGACACTCCTCCTCCAGATCTCCATTGATTCCTATGAGGAACCTGCTCATCTCATCCCTGCTTTTAGATACAAGGGAAGTAGCATACCTGGATAGTTTAACAAACTTCAGTACTCATCTCATACTTGCTGTTAGATACAAAGGAGAGTGGCATACCTGGATAGTTTAACAAACTTCAGGGAATACTCCCTGACTGTCATTGATCCCTGCTTAAGGCTGATAAACTCCTCAACCTTTGTCTATTTCAACTCCTTGGGAAAGAATCTCTCCAGGAAGGCTGTCTTAAACAGCTCCCAAGTGATTGAAACTCCGCCCAAAGCTCGGCTATCCTGCCACATCTTGCACCAAGTCTCTGCTACATCCTTGAGCTGATAGGAAGCCAGCTCATCCTTCTCAGTATTTGTGGACCCCATAGCCACCAATATCTTATGCACCTCGTCCACAAACTCCTAGGGATCCTCTGAAGCCTTATACCCCGTTAAAATAGGAGGATTCATCCTCGTGAAATCTCTCAGCATGTCAGCCATGCTACTAACCAGTGGGTTCTCACTCTGAACATTCTGTCGGTTGACCTGGTCAGTCATGGCCTGGGCCTGCATAGTGATGTCCTGTGCCATCTGGGCCACAGATGCCCGCACCTCCGCATTTGTCAACCCAGCTGGGTTAACCGGCATAGCCACTCCTTCAGCTGGAACTTGGGGTGGAACCTGATTGTCCCCAACAGCTGCTCCTTCTCTCCTCTTACCAATGGTTCTCCTAGTATTCATTCTCTGAAAACAACAAGGATTGATGTCTGACATAAAAACAGAAAGAAACACTATTAGAACATACTCCACTAGCTAAAGCTTGCATCTAAGCTAGATAGTAACGGTAGACATCCTCAAAAGCATGAGGGCCTACCCAAGTCCGAATGAAAACTCCACGTTCGGATAGCTGTAACGTCAACCTATAAGCTCTAGCGTCCACCTGTGCCTGCACCTAAAAATATAGAGTTGTATGGGATTAGTACACACTTGTACTAAGTATGGGTATATGAAAGCACACACCAAGGACATGCATGAGTAAGAATAACTATTTCCTAGCAACATGATTATGGAAAGTCAAGTCAGAGAACTGTGTACTAAGTATGGGTATATGCAAGCACACACCAAGGACATGCATGAGTAAGAATAACTCTTTCCTAGCAACATGATTATGGAAAGTCAAGTCAGAGAACTTGCCAAATTGGGATTAGGAAAATTAGTGAGCTTTCCAAATTTGGATTAGGAAAGTCAGTGAGCTTTCAAAATTTGGATTAGGAAAGTCAGTGAGCTTTCCAAATTTGGATTAGGAAAGTCATGCCATGAGAGTAACATGCATCATCATACTTATCATATTGCACACAACACATAACATCTTACACATAGCACATATCATATTGCATATAGCACAAAACATCTTACATATCATTCATTCATATGCCATAAGACCTTGGAATCATGGACTTGACATTAAGACTTCCCAAAATGAGGGCTCAACATATGAGACCTCAACTAGGGAGCCTTCTTTAGCAAACACAGAGTCTGCTTCATTCATTCATACGTACTTCATTTCATTCGTTCATAAGCTAGTGTAAACACGAGTTATACCTAGGATGTAGTTTAAGACTCTCATCGGGTTTTCTGTGTAATAATCAAGAATAACCTAGTGTTATTACTTGAGTCTAGCTCACCTCGTGATTATCCTATCCTAACACCTTTAGTATCGTTCATTTCATTATGTGTATCATTTGAGGCTGGCCTCATTCATTCATTGGGAACTTTTACTTTAACCGACATAGATCATGTTAGCATCATGAAATCCAGTGTCTCCCCCACACCGAAAAGAGGTGGAATGACCAGCCAAAGTGACCCAAAACATGCTAGTGTATATGGGAATTTATCCCCGCCAGATCCCTATATTGGCAGTATAGGTTCGAAGACTAGGAGATATAAGGAGACCCATACCCGGCATGCCGGACAGTCTCATCTCATGAGAGTTACGTGAACCTCCGCCCTTCCCGAAAGAAGGCATCACCGCTCATAGCTAGTCTATCGGTGCTCAGTATAAAGTTCCATTACATTCAACTCATACGTCATGGAAGTTGGCTTCTAGTATGACGACATCATAGCTCAATAGATGATTTATCATCTCATCATTAGTATTAAGTGTGTTAATCTAAATAATTTCATTAGAGTGTTCATAGAGACTAGTCTCTTCATTAACTTTACATTCTCATAGGTTAGTTCGTTTTGGTAACATTTACTTAGGCTCATTTGAGATTGTTCTCTTCTTTTACATTAGCCTCATATCAAGTTGTCACCACATTCATTAACATTAGCACATATGCTCTTCATAATTACTCACCCCTTTTTACGTGAATGTTCATTTCATCATATGCCAATGCACTTGGCCGTTTGTGTGTTTCACACTCTTACTTAACCCTTCTAGGGTTTCATCAATTCATTACATAATATTCATTTCATCGTATGCCAATGCACTTGGCCATTTAGTGTGTGTTATACTCTTACGTAACCCTTCTAGGGTTATATCATTTCATTACATTAATCTTAGGTTCACTTATTTTTAACGTATGCTAGACTTATGGGTCTATACATACAAGCCATGATGCTTCGTTCATAGTTCGTTTAAGTGATTCATATCTTCCTAAGATTATGTGGACCAAGACTTATGCATCTTGTATGTATGCCAAGACTCGATTTCGATCTATGTAGGTAGCATTATTCTTGAATATTTAATTCACATATGACTTATGTATCAATACGGAATTTGGGCAAGGGAACCCGGTTTCGAATCCCTTGGACAACTCTTACATTTTTCATTTATTTTATTTTTGGTCCACATGACATTGGGACCCTAGATCGATCCGCAACATCAACGTTCCCTCTTTATTTTTATCCCTTAAATTTCATCTTCCTTGGCCGAGGGGTTAAGGGATCGAACACCCACAACCCCTTTTATTTTTTTATCTGTTTATCCTTGTCTATTTCGAGTTAACCATGAGGTTGTGGGACCAAACCCCCACAGCCTCTCTTTATTTTTCTTTTAATTCACCTCTACTGCCTAGAGGCCGTGGGTTTAATTTCCATGCCTCACATTTCTTTTATTTTCATTTTTAATTCTCCTTTACTTCCTAGATGTCGTGGGTTTGATTCCCCCATGCCTCATATTTATTTTCTTTTCATATTTCTTTAAGTTCTGACTGAGAGGTTGTGGGTTTGAATCCCACTCCTCTCAATTCTTAATTTCATACATTATTTTCCAGCCAGGAGTACCGAAGTTCGAACCCCCTCAACCCCATTTGTTTATTCAAGTTTTAGTGCTTTTCACGGATGAGGTCGCGGTTTCGATTCGTAATGACCTCACCTAATTTATACTCATTTAAAATTCCACATTTGTTCACCTAAGTTTCGCCAAAACCGAACTTGTAATTTGCTGGAAATTTTGTCACGTTTCCAGCCCACTTAATTCAACATTTACACGTGAATTCATAGGGTAATTCGTAGATCATTTAATACGTTCTTAGGTGCATTTTTCATGGATTAGTTTAGCCAAGAGATTATAACTCAAATCAGCCACATTTCAACTCATATGAACATCACAATTTATATAATCATTTGTACATGAAATACAACCACAACATCATATTTTAAAGCCTTAACCCGAGGAACATAGATACGGTTCACATTGCACACACACGTACACATAGTTTCGGAAAAACATCAACACAAGTCACATAATTCCGAACATACATATAAACACATAATCATCACGAAAACACGTTTCATCCCTAGTTTACTACCAGCAAACATAACCAACCTATGATTCAATGGGAGCTAGTGACAGGGACATGCAACGGGGAACAACCCTAGTTTACGGAATAGATTCGCCTGAACCTTAAGGGTCTCTTGGGAAAGGGACCAAGAGAGAAGAGAACCCATACCTTTTGGACGTTCAAACCTCGACTTGCTGCCCAAAGAACTCCTCCAAACACACATCCAACACCAAACTCGACGGAAAACCTTCTCTTTGCCTACGTGATTGATTAACGTTTGTTTTTCTTATATTTTCGTGTTAGTTATTCAAGTGTGAAGAACTTTGGTTTACCTACTGTTCTTGAAGTTATTTGGCAGAGAGAAATGTGAAAAAGAAGAGAGAATGATCGTGTGTTTTGAGAGATAGACGTGAGAGAGGGGGAGTTTTATATGGCTTAGGAGTCTAGTTTAGGACTTAGTCAAATAAGGTTTTATTAAATAAAAAGCTGAATTCTCTTTTATTTTAAATCATCTAATGAATAATAATTATTAATTAATTACGTTAATTTAACAACTTAAATAAAAACCACTTTAATTCATTGCTTCCACCTAGGTTCGAACCCGGGTAGAGCAAGACTTCACTTCAAGAGCCTATTTTCGGCCCTCTCTCCCCAAAATGCCCCTAAACCTTATTAATTAAATAATTAATTATATATTTAGGGTAATTACAATACTACCCTTAGCCTGGAAAAGGACCATTTTACCCCTAGGCCCTCCATAACTATGATTTTCCCTTTTCAAGTCCGGTAAAGACTCATTCGAGTAAATATTCGTATTCGAGAGCCCTACATGGTTGGACCCAACATTTCCAATCTCAACTAACTCCCCAAGTTAGTTGGCTTGGTCGTAGCAAGGGTTCCGAGGTCTGGTTCTACGCGCATCAATTCGTGTGAACCCAGTCTAATCGTAGGCATTCTAGGCACATTAAGCATTACTTATCATATCCATTTTTAGGGTTGTTACAACATTAGTTCATGTGGTCTATGTCAGTTAAGGCAAGAGTTCCCTAAACTAAAATGAATGAACGAAGTATAGACTAATTGAAGTGACTTAAGGGGCTTGACTTTAACTTAGGTAGGGGTATGGGACTCTACCTATGCCTTGCACTAGTTTGGCTTGATAGAAGCTTTGAGAAGTTAATATTATGTCTATAAATGACGATATAATGTAAATGACTTTATATGTTGAATGAGATGCTTATGAATATTCAATTGGTTATCATTGTTAAAGAAAGAATACTATGTGAGATGGAAGACTATGCTATGTGAAGTGAATTGCTAATTATGATCTTTGGTAGGTTACTTGACTAAGTAGGGTTATGGGGCTTTTCTTGGTCATTGCACTTGTGGCTTCTTAAGGATTATAGTTGGTTGAGTTGCTTTGCTATTCATATGATTTACTCTTATTTATGTTTGTGATGTTGTTATTTGATGTTAGAGTTATATGGGATTATGGGTTTAAGTATAATGATGTGCATATGATATACTTAACTTGTTTAGTATGTTTAAAGGATTGGCTTGAATAACATGATTTCATTAAATGTACCTTTTTAGCATACTTTGTTGGTATTTGTGCATATGGTCTCATACTTAGTAAATGTGGCGTACTAACCCTATTTTGTCCCTCTTTCCCAAACATTTTAGGTTCCGGTCGTTGAAGTTTGACTTGAGGTGATTTCAAGGAAGACTTGGATATTCTATCATCCAAGTGGTAGGTCCTCATTTCCCTGAGGACAATGCCAATACTCTTTTATGAAGTTACTTAGTTACTACAACTTTTGTATTGACTCTATTTCCTATTTGAGACAAAGTTGTATAAAGCCTATATGTGGCTTACTTTTATTGATGTATGGCTATGCTGAATGTTATTGTTCTCGTTTAGATGGTTTATGAGATGAGACGGATTTATGACTCTATTTCTTCATTATATAACTGTGTGAAATAAAAGTAGAAGACTATGTAATCATCTTATATGAACGACTCTATGTATACTCGATATTATATGATTATCTGTATGTAGAGGTCTATGTAAACCTCCGATTAGATGTAGATGAAAAGTTTTAAATTCTTCCGTACTTTTAATCGATGAATGCAATGATGTAAGACTAAGAGGCTTGTCTTAGTCCTCAAAGAGGACGACGACGCCGGTTACATCTAGGGGGGTATACCCGCATGTGACACCTATAATCCAAGCTTCTCTCCCAAAATGTCCTTTACCTATGAATCAATTTAGAAATAGATAAAAGCATGGAATTAGTACAAACACATGCACTAAGTATGGCATAATGCATTAAATCATTATAAAGGTATTTATTGGAAATATGCATCATTTTGATTAAAACATCATAGTATAAGCATAAGAACAATTTTTAACACCTTAGGAACACGTAAGATATCACATAAGCATTTTACCAAACATTAAAGAAATATTACAGTGAACTAAGTCACCTTACAGTGAACTAAGCCAATGTTACAGTGAACTAAACTCAACTTCACAGTGAACCCGTTTAGCATGCAACCCTCTCACTAAAAGTTATCCTAAGACTCACTTAAGTAAGACAAAGAGAGACATCCCATACACCCACTGTAAGCACACCTAAATGATCCTTAAGACCACCTATAATGACATAAATACACTTATAATACACCAAAATGCATAACATGAGATCCTCCTACCAAAGGTGATTTTAAGGCTCACTTGAGTGAGTTGTGAAGTGATCGCCCATACAGTCCCTTCACACACACGTAAGGGATCCTTTAGACGACCTAAGATACGATCATTCTCACTTCATTAATCAACTTCCCTATCTAGAGTCATTCTTAAGACTTCCCTAGGTAAGATATGAAGAGACCATCCTTTTATGCCCACTTCACACTTTCACTAGGAAATCCTTAAACTACTCTAGATAAGTACTTATTCATTTACATGCTTTCTAACTTAAGTCATTATCTTCATTAGTTCATTCAAGAGGCATTGGTCACATAAGGACATTCAAGTAATTATCTTAGAGAAGACCTAGGGACTCACTCACTAATATCTTCAAAGCCTAATTGTGCAATGTCTAGATAGTGTCCCATACCACCACCTAAACTTCATATAACTTCTCAACACTAGTGGCTATACCATATGATGAGAATAGACAATAGCCGACATAGACCAAGGTAGCTAAGCATGGAATCCGGAGTTGTAACCTACTTCGATGGAGGGTGATCTACTTGCCAATGGTAGAACTTGAACACATCCCATGGCATATGGTTAAGGAATATGAAGGGTTTCTTTGTACTCTAGCCTCATTCTTAACTAGAGCTACTCCCCTAGCAATACTCGCTCGGTGCTAGCCTTTGTTCTATTAGAGTAGTTCAATAAAGAATTACATGAAGAGGTTCCCTATCAAGTTCAGAACCAAATCATAACACCTTACCAAAGAGGTCCCCTAGGGTTGCCTTACAATAGTCAAGAGGATAGATCAATAATTTTCCTAAGAATGATTTCATGTTGTTCCAGCCAACCATTCCTGAGTCCACCATTCACACAAGAAGGATACCATTACCACTTTGGACTTCAATGATATCATAGCCTTCTTTCTAAAAGGTTTCACATAATAACCTTCTTTAAATAGTTCAAGGTCTGACATACAAGACAAAGGTGCACTAAGATTACCTAGTCAAGAGATCACATATTCACATATCAGTCATGCATCAAGAAGAGGGACTTAGGTCTACCTAAACAAGACATATCAATACTTCACCTTATCACATATAGCATATCATTCAAGTAGCACATAAAACAACCAAGTAAACTTTAGGTCACCCTATACACTACTATAGGATCATCAACATAACCATCACAAGACTCATATAGCCAATCAGGAAGAAGCATGCACCAATCCTAAGACTACACACATAATGACATAGTCATAGTCTAACATGATCACCTAATGTCAATAGAAGAACACATACTTCCACCTTAATCACATATGGATAGATATGATCATACTTCACATAAAGCAACTACACAAACCATCATAATATACCAAGCAATGCCGACAAGGCCATGATCATCATTATACACAAAGTAACGCCGATGAGGCCACATAATTCACAATTATAAAGCCTAGCACGGCCACCATAAGCGGACCATACCAATCACAACAAAATTCAAGACCAAATTTACATAATATAAAGAGAATTAGGACATCGTACCACCAATCAATTCTCACCACTTCAATCCATAGCTAAATCATCCAATACATTACCAAGAGGCCCTTACCCATGATAATGATCATCACTTCAATATAAAACTTATAATACTAAATGAATCTAAATAAATTCAATATAGATTAATCAATATAATACAGCCTATACATCAATACAATAAAAATCTTACATCATTCAATAGCCCAAATAAAACTACACTAGAATTCATAAGCATTGAGACATGATCATAACACCCACAATATAGCCAATTTGAAGAGTTCATGTTTTGCATGGGTTCATGAATATTATAGGTTAAAATCATCAAACTAACACCAATTCAATCAATATTCAATGATTCAAAACGTTTTATGCAAGAGCCCATGGCTAGATCACAAGTTAGAAATCTATCTTTTGAGAATGTCTTTGAAAATCACTTTGAAGATTGTCTCCTTGATGATAGAAGTTTCAAGAATAAAAAAACATACCTTAACTGATTTTAATCCACGAAAATTGAGAGAAATTTGTGGATAAATCAACCTTCAAGCTTCAATGGAAATCTAGAGAGCTCATTAGAGGTTTTGGGTTTTGAGTTTAGAACAATAAATTCATCTAGGTAGTTAGGACTTATAAAGCAACTTAAAATACCTAGAATAACCTTAGTAAACCGCCCAAGCATTTATTTGGACGTGGTGTTAATTTACAAATTCACCCTTACATTTAACAGTAAGTTGCGCAAGAAAACAGACCCATCAACGCCTGCCCAACGATAGGGTGTTGGTCTAAGGACGGGCCGTCCTGGCTGGCCGTCGTTTGAATCAGAGACCTATACTTGGGAGCTTAATATCCCTACTCTATGTATTGACCCAATACCTCCATCAATGAGGCGTCGACCTGCCTACTGGACGTCGATTGCCTCAATCGTTAGGAGCTGGTCTAGACAGCCTTAGGCTCTTGTGAAGGGTCCTTCCTCAAGGACCCTTGGTTGGTCCTTGGGGACTTTTTCCCGGACGTTTTCAACTCGAATATGTTATTATACAAGTTTAGGACCTCTCATATCAATTTCATCCAAAAAAAACACATAAAACTTGAATAAACATTCTACGACACAGAAGGTGAATTTAATGCAAACTTTTTGAACGTCATGGACGTTATTAAATGTTTGACCACCAAACCTCATGAAACTTAACACACTGCCTATAAACACTATTATTACTCATATAATTACCTCATAATATCATTAAACACATAAAAACACATAAGACATATAGGTGACTAGTAGTCGAACGTCTTGGTCGTCCCTTGACATTTGACTTCTAATTCATCTAAATCATTTGACACTGACTCATGACCGCATTATAAATCAATTTAGGACATTAGACCCTCATGACAAATATGTTAGGCTCTAGTTTGACCTAAGTCGTTTTATAGGTGTCACACCATGCATTTCATCAAAAACAAGTAGAAAACACTACAATGTCATGCATAAGGACATAAACATAGTTGTGACTCTTCTTGAGATTAGACTAGAGTACAATGAAACCCTTGATATTCCTTAACCATGTGCCTACATGGGATGTGTCCTAATTCTACCATTGGAAAGTAGAACACCTTCCGTGGGAGTAGGGAAGACTACAGATTTCATGCCTAGCTAGTATGGTCTATGTCGGTTATTGCCTATTCTCATCATGTGGGATATATTATAGTATTTGAAAGGTTCTACAAAGTTTAGGTAGTGTAATGGGACGCAATCTAGATAATGCACGAGTAGGCTTTGAATAGGCTAGTGTGTAGGTTCCGTAGGTCTTCTCCATCACCATTATTTGAAAGTCCTTAATTGTTGAATGTCTCCTAAATGACTTAATGAACATAGTGATTGAAAAGGGTAATTATATATAGTAGCTTTAAGGATTGCTTAGTTAGGCTTGGAGAGGTTGTATGGGCGGTCTCTTCATGTCTTACTTAGGTGAATCTTGGAGTAATTCTAAGTAGCGAGTTAAATTGATGTAATGGGAATAATATTATCTTAGGTAGTCTAATGGGTCACTTTTGTTTGTGTGAAGGGGTTGTATGGTTGGTCGCTTCATAACTCACTCAAGTGAGCCTCAGAGTAACCTTTGGTAGTAGGGTATCATGTTTATGGGTTTTGAAGTAATCTTGCTGCTACTTTGTGGAATGTGACTATATGTGCTTATATTGACTTTATGTGGTCCTTTATACTTATGTTATGAAGTTTTCTAAAAAAAGAGCATGTTTTATACAAATGTCCTTTTAGCATGATTTTATGCATTTCACCATACTTAGTGTATTCTAATGTACTAATTCCATATATTTTGTCTATCTCTAAAGGTGTAGGTGGAATTTGAGAGGATTAGTTGAAGTGAAGCTTGGATATTAGAATTCCATTCAAGCAAGTGTTAGTATGTCCTAACTAGATTCAAGGACATCACTATGTTTAGTTTTCTTGATTAAAAGCATTGTATTCGACTAAGATATTTCTACATCTTGATGTATGGTACGTGTCCCATGATATTCGTATGTCTAATATGGCGACTTTGAGATTTGGCCTTTACTTAAGATTTTCTAAAAGAGAGATATTTTGAATTATTATTATTTTGTGTGAAATTTTTTAATTCCACATTACTTTTCATACATGTATGCAATGAATGATGTCAAAGGGCTAGTACAATATCTTCGAGAGGTTAAGTACACCGTGCCACGATTTGAGAATACCATATCTTCTAGGGTATACTCTCGGGTCGTGACAAGGTTCATGAGAAACCTTCCGAAATCAAGGTCTTGAATAGTAATTGATCAAAGTTAGGGTCATGTAAATATGAATTGAACTTGAATTTATTGATTAAGATTGATATTGACTTGTTAAGTTTGAATTAAACCTTAAAGATAAATTATTTCTAGATTCACCTAGTAATGAAGAATGTGATGAGAATTGCTTAAGAAGAAGCCTATTTGTTAAATGTCTTGTAATCTATATATGAATGAGGATAGAATGAAGCAAAGCTTGTGATCTTAGGTTGTTATGTTGGCTTTAGATTTATGATTGGAATTGATGAAAGTGATATAATCACTTGAGCATGGAGGGATTGTCAAGGACATCCTTACATTAGAGAAAAGTATTAGGCAAGGCTTAACAAGTAAACCTTGGATTATATGCTTGACTACAAGTTGATATACAAATGACAAGGAGTGTCACACAAGATAGGTTCCCGACTCAAAGAAGAGAGGAGAGTCACACCTAGTAGATGTGAGGACTATCCAAGTTTAAGGGGGAAGTCTTACATAGTAGAGTGTGGGTATTACGACTCAAATTACCCCTTAGGCGTAACCGGCGTCGTCGTCCTCTAAGAGGACTAAGACAAGCCCTTAGCATACATCATAGCATATCATAGGTTAAAAATGCGGAAAAATTTAAAACTTTACATATGGAGTTTACACAGAATCCTCACATACGAAATGTACATCGACTTCTCTTTTAGCATAAAAATCATATAGCCAAAAGTTTCATATCACATATATATCATCTACAAGAGTATGAATCACAATATTTTGGGCATAGCCCTTATTCTATTACAACATGCCATATAGAATGAGAATGGAATAATTATCTCAAAACATAGACAAAACTAATAAGGCTTGATTAGTGGCTTTATCCTCAGAACTCATTAGGACTCATCAATTGACTTAGGAAAGAGTCAAGACATCTTCTTCAATGAACACAAATCTACTCAATGGCCCAAACCTAAAATGTTTGGGAAAAAGGGAGAAAATATGGGTTAGTACAAACCACATGTACTAAGTATAGACCCGATGCACGAAAATCATCAATGCATGAGAAAAGAAAAATTTAGTCAAAATCATGCTTTCGATCAATTTAACTCAACATGCATATTTAAGAAGCATAATTAGTCAATTCAACATAACAACAACCCAACATGTCGATCAACTAAGAAACACTTGTGCAATGCCAAAGATAGAACCCCATAATCCTATCCAAGGCTAAGTATCACATTAATCAATCCACTTCATACTTACAACATATTCTCTTAATTTCATCATAACATGATTAATATATGAATACTACTCATAGTTATCAACATAATTATAATCAAGGTCATAATCATAAAAGAACACTACTAGAACCATCCCTTAGGATTCCACATGTGCAATGAGTGAGAGAAGTCCCATACCCTCCCTCACCCTATGTAGTATCCTTCAAGACAACCCTAA
Organism: Solanum lycopersicoides; assembly: GCA_022817965.1. Classification (NCBI taxonomy): domain Eukaryota; kingdom Viridiplantae; phylum Streptophyta; class Magnoliopsida; order Solanales; family Solanaceae; genus Solanum; species Solanum lycopersicoides. The sequence goes on along the minus strand of CM040621.1, from coordinate 52,975,439 downwards.
TAAGGGTTCACCTACTTAACTTGTTCATTTACTTTTGCATTAGGAACAAAAGTGCAATAACTGACATGAGACCATGTGAGTACATGGAATCCGGTGTTCTACTCCCACACCAAAAAGAGAAGGTTTACACTTGCCTAAGGTGTAACCATTCGTACGTAGCTATCTAGGTGGATCCACTCAGCTAGAGTCCAATGTGGGCACATAGTTAAGGGTCAAGGAGATTATTTCTAGAAAACTTGACTAACTAACGTGGAGGTTTCCATCTCATGAGACAACTCATAATTCTTGAATCCGGAGTTACGAACGTGAGGTACCCATATAGGAGGCCGGACTTACTAACGTGAGATCTCTATTTATACACATGCCCTTTTGGTGCTAAGAAATTATTCCCTTTATTAATCATATTATCTCATCATACAAGTTCACATTAGTCTCTTCTAGACCCCATGTAAGCATCTTATCATATATTGATCATAGGTCATCACAAGTGAGAACAATTCTTTCACTTTAGACACCACTTCACAAGTGAGTAAACCTTTCACTTAACGCTTTATTGTAATCTTAAAAACTAATTTCAATCATACAATAATCGTACTATAACATGCATACATAGCTCATGTCTAATTCAATGTCTTAGGGTTAGGGATGAGAAATACTTAGCATCAACATCATAACCACACATTAGACTTAGAAGCATTACTATCTAAGTAACTCATAATTCGTAATTGAATCCAAGAAGAACCAATCAAAATACCTCATTGCCCTTACAAGAACTGTCATACTTCCATTACGAATAATACATAACCAATTCTATTGACAAGATAAATTCAAGAAGCAATTATATAATTAACAATAATGTAGTCAATCTACATATTCCTAATCTTCATAATACACCATATCAATTCAAGATTTTCCTGAAATTGGGGAAAGGACAGGGTCTAGGGAATTCACATAGGAAATCATCAATTAACCATCAACATATACTTAAACCACATTAATTCATCATAATTAATCACAATAGATTCATAATTTCAATTTTCACAGAAGACCCATGTGTAGAAGAAAACCTATATTTTGGGGGATTTAGAAATCATCTTTTCGAGGGACCTCTCGGGGAAAAGGATCCCAAGAGTGAAAGAAACCATACCTTAAATATGATCCACCACTAAATTGAGTAGAAACTTGAGGTATTTGGTATTCTTCTCCAAGCTTCAAAGTTTCTTCAATGGGGGATGAGTAGAGAGAGAAGGGAGAGAGAAGGGAGAACTTTTGGGATTTGTTTTGGGGTTTTGATTAGAGTGAGAGATTGTGAGGGAAAACTGATGAAAAACCCATATATAACCCTCCCGACAAATACCCGAAAAACCCCTCACTTAAGTTGACCATTTAATGAAGTCAAACTAGGATTCAAATTTCAGATTTTTTGTCGAGAAACAAGTCTGTGTCGCGAAGCTGTTCCTGTAAGATTTCCAAAAATAATTTTTGGAACAGAAGAGTCTTCGATGTGTCCCCATTGCAGACCAAACTTTTGGCTTTGGGTGTGCCAAGTACGCGATTCAGACTTTCTCCCTCTAAGCATAAAAGTTGCTGCCTCTTGGCAGCTTGCTTGGTCAAAAGTGGGGTCCCTTCGTGGATACCTCGAGCGATCCTTGGGGGGTCGGACCTTGATTTTTTAACCCTATATACATTATTTTACCTATTTAAAGCCTTTTTACAAGTTTTAGACTTCATACATCACTCCCAAACCTTCCCATAACTTAAGGACGTTCACTAGTTCAATTTCGCTAGTTTCCGAACGTCATGGTCGTTTCTTAGCGTTTTGGTTCTAACACTACATATGTAACAACCCGGATTCTTGAATCCGAATCGCCACCGATGTCGTTGACCACTCAGAGGTCACAGACAAGCCTCATCTTGCATTCATCACATTCATCTAGTTAAATTTGGGAAAATTTAAAACTTTTTATATGTATGAAGTCTACTTAGACTTCATATAGTCATTACATATTTTCATCATATACTAAGCTCAACATAAAGAGAACAACCATCTATTATAAAGAATCAGTTCGAAACTGAAGATGAATATATCATAAATAGTTTGCCAAACACGGCCTTATTACAAAGCTTCGAAATGAAAGTACAAAAGAAATTCTAGGGATAACATCCACTATATATATCTAAAACAAAAGCTAGACTAATGCGTGTAGAATCCTCGAAATCAAGAGGACCTACCAAATGACCTGGAGAAACGCTGAAGTCCAAACCGCTGCAAGTAATGTCAATCTACAATCTGACCTGCACCTATAAATATAGTAAATAGTAGGGGGTTAGTACAGCAGTTGTACTTAGTATGGGTGTATGCATACATACATATAAAGCTATGCATGATCAATGAAAGCTCTTCCTAAACAACATGCCATTTCTGGAAAGTCTAGTCATTAGAGTTTCCTAATTCGTTAGTTGTGAATTGTGGTATGAATATGATGTATTTTAATGTCTTCAAAGCACACAACTCATTTTCTATATGATTACAAGACATTAGTATCATCAACATAATTTTAGAACCACTTGGGCGAAGATTTGAAAATTTGCTCCTCCAAACCCGAGAGCTCCGTTTTTCTTCTTCTTGTTGTGTAGTTCAATAATTCCTTTAGTCCTATGTTTCACTTACAAGTGCAATGATTAATTGTAGTCCCATCCCCACAATGAATCGATGTAAGTAAACCAAGGACTAAGGAATGATTTCCCTACCTTATAGTGAGTCATTCTTTATACTATATCTTCATTAACATCTCATAAGCCAATCTCTATTGGCTATGCCACATATTTCATTACTTTCATGTTAGGGAAGTTATGAGGTATTTAGTTAACATTATGTTTCTACTTCCCTTTATTGGCATCATATAAGAAGTCATTCTAAGCCAATCTTATTTGGTTGTGCCCATTATTTGCTGAAACTTCATGAGTGTGATATTGACACTTGACATTCTTAATCTCTTCATCATTAATCACTTTGAACATACGTTCCATCATCATCATCATTCTCACTTTCATAGTGACATCATTAGGAATAAGATCATGCGAGCTAACATGAAATTCAGTGTCTGCCCCACACCGAAAAGGGGTGATTCATCGATTAAAATGAATCTAGACCATGTGAGCTACTCATGGAATCCAGTGTCTGCCCCACACATGGAAAGGGGTGATCCCCGGCTAAGGCGAATCAATCTCAAGTGTTCACTCCACAACAAAAAGGAGTGGCTCACGGCTATAGTGAACCAAGAACATATCGTGAGCATTAACTACCATAGATAATGTGAGCTAAACATGAAATCCTCTGTCTGCCCCACACCGGAAAGGGGTGGAATCACCGGCCAAGGTGAAATTGTACATGCCTAGCTTGATTAGGTGGAAACCACTGGCTAATTCCTATGTTGGCTAGACATAGTTCGAATACTAGGGACTTAATGAGACTAATTATCCACCTCGGTTGTAGCCTCGTCGCATGAGACTTACACTTACAATCACATACTCATAACTAGTCTATCGGTGTTGTACTCACTTTCATTATCTTCTTTAGCTTTTAGAGTTGTCTCAAGCATTATGGAAGCTTTCTTCTAGATTGAGATTTACTTACTCTTTTACACTTGTCATCCTTACTTTACATTGATGAAATGTGAATTGTCCTTACATAACATCATTACTTTACATTGATGAAATGTGAATTGTCCTTACATATCATCCTTACTTTACATTGATGAGATGTGAATTGTCTTTACATCTCATCCTTACTTTACATTGATGAAATGTGAATTGTCCTTACATATCATCCTTAGGTGTTTATGAGATTAGTCTCACACGTTCTAACACCTTCATTCGTGAGTATTCTTTTAACATAGTAGCTTAGGTGTAAGTAAGACTTGTCTCACTTTCTTTAACACTTATGTTATAACTCACGTTACTTCTTTACTTTAGTGTAGTAGCTTCATATCATCGTTTATGGACGATGAGCACTTCTATTAATGACTTACATGTTTTCATGGCATGCCCTTGGTTATGGATTCATTGACTACTTTAGAAGTGCTTATAATGTCATTTGATATTCTAACTACACAAGATTGGCATATGATTAGTATTGGCCTCAACATTTGGGAAGTTGTACTAGCAAATCATTTTTATTGGCATAAGGCAATTTTACGTATGTTCATATTTAAATTGAATATGTATGAACCCTTAGACAATCTTTCAATCATTTACATAAGCTCCTAGCCATTCGCATGTATTTCGTATTGACAATGTAGTGTTAGCCAATTTTATTGGCATCAGATAGTCAATTCATTCAAGGTGTGAGTTCATAGGATGTCTTTCAAGCCAAACTTAGCTTATTGCTTTTAGTCATAACGTTTTTAAACCTCTTGAGCAACATCATATTAATATTCGATTAACTTAGAATCTTCATAACATAACAAAGACAGCAAGTCAACATTCGGCCAAGACACATAAATCACTTAACACATCACGGACGTAACTTAGCATATAATCGGTTCTTGATTTACATGATAATATTAATCTTTACACGACTACAAGTTCATAGGTTCATTCGATATTCATCATTCAAGAACAATACATGTTAAGAACAGCCAGCACCACATACCAACAACATTATCTCTAGCCTATTCAAGATGGAATCGAAAAGGATACTAGGGACAAGGGAGTTCGACGAGCACACGGGAACAACCCTAGATTTCAAGATCTTACGAATAGTTGGAAAGAAAGTTCTCTTGGAGGAAGAAGTCCAGGAGAGAAACCCATACCTTATGTAGAATTTAATCTACGAAGATCACCTTGAACGAGACCTTTAAGCTACTTTGAAATCGCCCAAGAAAAGCCTCTAGCGTTCTTAGTTTTCTTGCGGTTTGTCGCCTACTGCCTTAGCGTCGTGAATCTCAACGTTTGATCATGATTTTTAGGTTTAGGAACTGATCTTGAATTATAAAACTTATTCTTAATAAGTTAATTTAATAAACTAATTAACAAGTTACCAAAACGCCCCTCCTAAGTTGACTAAACATAGGAGAATGTTCACTTGACCAAAAATCTTGAAATTGGTGTTGACTATGGTTTCGGTAAACATTTTGACTTTATATTAATTAATTAAATCCGCAATATAATTAATTTAGGGATCTAGGGTAAGTACTAAAGTATCCCTAAGTCATTGCAACCATAATCAAACCTTTAGGACCATCCTAGGTTAAGTACTAGGATGTTTCTTGAATTATACTAGGTTAGTGTAAGGATTTCATTTTGACCATTTAAAATAATTAATTAAATTGCTAATTTAATTAATTAGGTGACCTAAGGTAATTACTAAAGTACCCTTAAGTATTTAGGACATTAACTAACTCTTTGGACCATCCTAGGTTAGGTACTAGGTTGTCCCTTTCTTGTCTTAACCGAAATCTAGAAATTGTTTTGTGATTTCGGTTTTGCCCCTTTAAATTAATAATTAAGTTGCTAAATTAATTAATTAATTTCCTAGGTAATTACTAAAGTATCCCTAAGTTTTTAGGACCATAACCAACCTTTTGGACCATCCTAGTTTAGGTACTAGGTTTTCTCTTCAACTAGTACTAGGTTAGTATCAACCCGGTTTAGTCCTAGGTTGTCGGGTGCACTAGTGGGTCTATTTCTGTTAGTCCTAGGTTATTTAGCTAGTTAGGAAAGTTAGTTAGGACCTAGAGTTGTTTAGGAAGTTAGTCCCCACATGGAGGGACCCGTCCGCACATGCTGCCTCTTAACTACCCTAACCGAATTCGGTTAAGGTGGTCCCCTCCTTATGGCCGATTCCAACTTGCCCATGTGATTTCATATGGGTTGTTTGTACTTTCCTAACTAAGTATTCTTGATGTCCTATTCGGAATATTTACTTATTGTCCCAAGATCCCTCACTATGTCATTGGGCACTACTTAATTTACATGATCATTTTAAATGGTCATTTGGAATGGTGCTAGGCTTGACACTTGGATGCCTAGTACTTCATATGTTTTGTTGATGCGTCATTTTTATTAGATTAAGGTCTTCATTGCAGGTACATTTCTTAAACGTCAATCTTTGATTGGGGTATGACAACCCAAAAAGTATATCTCATATTCGTATATAGAAAATTGGCTAATATATCTTAGCCAATTTTCCTATACTATGCCCAATATTGAGAAATATTGGGCATTGGGGTGCCTATGTAGCCCTAATAGGCTTTCTTAAGGGCATGTTGGGCTCTTCATTAGACATATGATTTTCCGGTACATTACATTATCTCCCCCTTAGGAACATTAATCACCGAATGACACTTACACATCATTTAAACAAAAAGGGTGATTTTTGAAAGTTACTTTATCATGCTTAAACGTTTCTCTTTTGTTAATATCTGATTCACACTTATTTGGATGATGCATATCATTCAAGCTTATCCGAAGCTTCATATTTGAGATTGAGGAATTTCCATCGCAATCACACTTAACTTAATGCACATCACAAATCATGCAACGCAGAAAACATGTCTATGCTACACAAAAACAGAAACATAAAATGCACACATAACTTCGTTTTAACTCACATAGTACTATTATAAGACATACTACCACACCAAATCCTCTAAAGCACTTAAACTTAGAGTTTCTTAAACATAAACCAGACATAGAAAAAGTATATCCAACCTCTTAGATAACATCTTGATGGCCTTAAGATTTGAACCTAATGACGCCCAACTTAATTTCAAAGGGACTTGCCACTATGCCATCTCCACCTAACGAGAATGACTCATTCAACTACTCAATACCGAGTCTTTAAAATCCATGAATACTGGTCAAGGTGTTGATTGGCTTTAACATCTACAATAAATGAGGATTCGGAACTTGAGTAAACCGAAACACCCCCACTTGGTGCATTTGTCAGCCGTACACCCAATCTTGCCAATTGGTGCACCTCTTTAACCAACTCCTTCTTCTCATCATCAATATGTGAAACGCTGCCCATGCTCAGCCTGATCAATGCATCGGCCGCCACATTGGCCTTATCTGGGTGATAGTGCACACTCATATCATAATCCTTGAGAAGTTCTAGCCATCTCCTCTGGCGAAGATTCAACTCCCTCTGTGTGAATACATACTGAAGACTCTTATGATCAGTATACACATCAATATGTACACCATATAAATAATGTCTCCACATCTTCAACACAAAGACAACCGCGGCTAGCTCAAGATCCTGAGTAGTGTAGTTCTTTTCATGGATTTTCAATTGTCCTGATGCGTATGCTATCAACTTACAATTTTGCATGAGAAAACATACCAAACCTACTCGGCAAGCATCACAATATACCACGTAACCCTCACCACTTCTCGACAACATCAAATGGGGCCGAAGTGAGTCGGTCCTTGAGTTCTTGAAAACTCTTTTCACATTTCTCGGACAGCTCAAACTTCGCCTTCTTCTTTGTCAATGCGGTAAATAGTGCAGCAATAGTGGAAAAGCCTTTCACAAACCTGCGATAATAATTGGCTAAACCCAAAAAGCTCTGAATATCTGTAGGAGTAACGGGTCTCGGCCAATTCTTCACCGCCTCAACCTTCTTAGTATCAACTTCAACACCTTGGTCGGTCACAACATGACCAAGAAAGGTCACTGATCTCAGCCAAAATTCACATTTGCTAAACTTTGCATACAACTGCTGTTCTCTCAGTACTTGCAATGTCTTTTTTAAGTGTACCTCATGCTCTTATTTAGACTTAGAGTGTATGAGAATGTCATCTATGAATACTATGATGAAGGAATCAAGGTACTCACGGAAGACCCTATTCATAAGGTCCATAAACGCGGCTGGTGCGTTAGTGAGACTGAATGACATGACCAGAAACTCGTAGTGTCCATATCTAGTATGAAAAGCCATCTTAGGGACGTCTTGTCGCCTCACTCTAGGCTGATGGTAGCATGACCGTAGGTCTATCTTGGAAAAGAAACTTAAACCTTTGAGTTGGTCAAATAGATCATCGATTCTGGGAAGAGGGTACTTATTCTTTATAGTGACTTTGTTGAATTGCCTATAATCGATGCACATTCTAAGTGTTCCATCCTTTTTCATTACGAACAACACTGGAGCACCCCATGGGGATATGCTCGGTTGGATGAAGCCCTTATCAAGTAGATCTTTTAACTGCAACTTCAAATCTTTGACTTCAGCTGGTGCCATCCTATACGGGTGAACAATTGGCTTGGTGTTGGGATCTAAATAAACACCAAAGTCAATCTCACATTCAGGAGGGACTCCTAGTAAATCCTCCAGAAAGATATCTGCGAATTCATTCACTATTGACACAGAATCTATGGAAGGGACTTCTTGATGTAAGTCATTGACTCTAACTAAGTGGTATAAATACCCCTTAGCTATCATCTTATTGGCCTCTAAGTTTGAAACAATTTGGCCGACTGGACTTGAACCACGCCCTTCCCATTGTAGTTCTAACTCATTTGGAAACTTAAACCTCACTTCCCTGTTTCGACAGTATATTGTGCATAACACTTGTGAAGCCAATCCATACCCAAGATTATGTAAAAATCGAGCATGGCTAACTCCACTAGATCAGCGTGAGTGACTATATCAAGGACGTTAATTGGGCAATTTTTGTACACTTTCTCGGCTCTAATGCCGTCCCCTATGGGAGTACTTACTAAAATTGGATCATGCAAGATTTTGGAAGCACATCAAATCTACTAGCTATCAATGGAGTGACAAATGATAGAGTGGATCCTGGATCTAACAATGCATACACAAGGAAAGTAAAGACATGCAATTTACCCGTGACTACATCAGCTGACCTCTCTTGCTCTTCTGTACCTTTTAGTGCATAGAACCTTTTCCTCTTGGGAGGATCGGCAACATTTGCATTCGGCCGAGGCTGAGCATTTACCTTGGCCTGATTATTCACTTGAGTACAGTCTCGGACCATTTGTCCACTTTTGCCGCACCCAAAACAGGTGTTAGTACCTACCAAACATGCACCTCCATGCGAACGCCCACACTTAGCACAAGGACTATTGGTTCACTGGATGTTACGGTCATTGGCCTTTATGGGGCCACACTTATTCACCTTAGCACTTGAATTACCTGTAGAAGCGGAGTTACCTGAGTGCCTCTTCAACTTAGGCCTGTTTTTGGACTCCAAATGAGCCCCTACCCGAGCTCGAACTAGGCTTGTCCGCGACCTGAGGCTTCTTGAATTCATGAATTCGCCTCTTGCGGAGGCTCTCCTCTACTTGCTGAGAATGTACAATCAATCTGCCCAAATCCATATTGTCATGCAGCATGGCTGCCCGACAATCTTCTACCAGATCCTCAGATACGCCAGTAATGAATCTGCTCATCTCATCCCTGCTATTTACCAGCAGAGAAGAAGCATACTTTTAAAGTTTAACAAACTTCAGGGAATACTCCTTGACAGACATAACTCCTTGTTTTAGGTTGATAAACTCTTCAACCTTGGCTTCTCTCTGCTCCCTTAGGAAGAACATCTCCAGAAAGGCAGTCTTGAGAACATCCCAAGTGATGGGAACATCTCCTCTAGCTCGACCATCAGCCCACATCCGGTACCAAACCTGTGCCACATCCTTGAGTTGATATGCAGTCAACTCAGCCTTTGCCTCCTCATCAACTCCCATGGCACACAGAATCTTGTGGACCTCTTCTACGAACTCCTGAGGATCCTCGCTGGCCTTGGACCCGTAGTACACTGGGGGATTCATTCTGGTGAAGTCCCTCAGCCTGCTAGCCATGGTACTTGCATGCGGGTTCTCTCTGGGATCACCCTCTCTTGCGGCTTGAGCCGTGATGGCTTGAGCCTGAGTTCTGATGGCCTGTGCCATCTGCAGCAAAGCATTCCTCAATTCACCATCCGTCAACCCCTCTAGGTTGACTGGCAGTTGTTCCGTAGTTGCTTCCTCAACTCTTCTCGCGGCATTCCTCCTTGTGTTCATTTTCTATAGGTATATACAAGAAGAGAGTTAGATCCTCACAATGACATAAAATGTCACAACTTTACATGGCACGATAAAGAGTAGACGAAGGGAGAATTTCCTATCATCGCGTAGTCTCTAAGTCATGATTGTGGCGCGCTTCACAATCATAAGCTAGAAACTATGTAACGTGGTTGTGTTGAGCTTTAGATCCTAGGTAATTTAACCTCATGCTCTGATACCAAGTTTGTAACAACCCGGATTCTTGAATTCGAATCGCCACCGGCATCGTTTACCTCTCAGAGGTTGCAGACAAGCCTCATCATGCATTTATCACATTCATCTAGTTAAATTTGTTGAAAATTTAAAACTTTTTATATGTATGAAGTTTACTTAGACTTCACATAGTCATTACATTTTTTCATCATATACTAAGCTCAACATAAAGAGAACAACCTTCTATTATAAAAAATGAATTCAAAACTAAAGATGAATATATCATAAATAGTATGCCAAACACGGACTTATTACACAGCTTTGAAATGAAAGTACGAAAGAAACGCTAGGGACAACATCCAATATCAATATCTAAAACTAAGGCTAGACTAATGCATGTAGAATTCTCGAAATCAAGAGGACCTAGCAAATGGTCTAGAGAAACGCTGAAGTCCAAACCGCTGCAAGTGATGTCAATATTCCCTCTAACCTGCACCTATAAAAATAGTAAATAGTAGGGGGTTAGTACATCACTTGTACTAATTATGGGTGTATGCACACATACACATAAATCTATGCATGATCAATGAAAGCTCTTCCTAAACAACATGCCATTTCTGGAAAGTCTAGTCATTAGACTTTTCTAATTCGTTAGTTGTAAATTGTGGTATGAATATGATGTATTTTAATGTATTCAAAGCACACAACTTATTTTCTATATGATTACAAGACATTAGTATCATCAACATACTTTTAGAACCACTCGGGCGAAGATTTGAAAATTTGCTCCTCCAAACCCGAGAGCTCCCTTTTTGACACTTAAATTATTTTTCAGTCTTTTTCTTCTTCTTGTTATGTATTTCAATAATTCATTTAGTCCTATGTTTCACTTACAAGTGCAATGATTCATTGTAGCCTCATACCCACAATGAATCGATGTAAGTAAACCAAGGACTAAGGAATGATTTCCCTACCTTATAGTGAGTCATTCTTTACACTATATATTCATTAACATCTCATAAGCCAATCTCTATTGGCTATGCCACATATTCCATTACTTTCATGTTAGGTAAGTTATGTGGTATTTAGTTAACATTATGTTTATACTTCCCTTTATTGGCATCATATAAGATGTCATTATAAGTCAATCTTATTTGGTTGTGCCCAATATTTGCTGAAACTTCATGAGTGTGATATTGACACGACATTCTTAATCTCTTCATCATTGCTCACTTTGAACATACGCTCCATCATCATCATCATTCTCACTTTCATAGTGACATCATTATGAATAAGATCATGCGAGCTAACATGAAATCAAGTGTCTGCCCCACACCGAAAATGGGTGATTCACCGGTTAAAATGAATCTATACCATGTGAGATACTCATGGAATCCAGTGTCTGCCCCACACATGGAAAGGGGTGATCCCCGGCTAAGGCGAATCCATCTCAAGTGTTCACTCCACACCGAAAAGGAGTGGCCCATGACTATAGTGAACCAAGAACATATCGTGAGCATTAACCGACATAGATCATGTGATCTGATCATGAAATCCTGTGTATGCCCCACACCGGAAAGGGGTGGAATCACCGGCCAAGGTCAAACCGTACATGCCTAGCTCGCTTAGGTGGAAACCACTTGCTAGTTCCTATGTTGGCTAGACATAGTTCGAACACTAGGGACTTAATGAGACTACTTATCCACCTCGGTGGTAGCCTCCTCTCATGAGACTTACACATACAAGCACATGCTCATAACTAGTCTATCGGATTTGTGCTCACTTTCATTATCTTCTTTATCTCTTAGAGTTGACTCAAGCATTATGGAAGCTTGCTTCTATATTGAGATTTACTTACTCTTTGATGACTTGTCATCCTTACTTTACATTGATGAAATGTGAATTGTCCTTACATATCATCCTTACTATACATTGATGAGATGTGAATTGTCCTTACATCTCATCCTTACTTTACATTGATGAAATGTGAATTGTCCTTACATATCATCCTTAGGTGTTAATGAGATTAGTCTCACACGTTCTAACACCTTCATTCGTGAGTATTCTTTTAACATAGTAGCTTAGTTGTAAGTAAGACTTGTCTCACTTTCTTTAACAGCCCATTCTGGTAACTTATTTAGTTTAGACCCCTTTAATTATGTTATAACTCACGTTAGTTTTTTACTTTGGTGTAGTAGCTTCATATCATCGTTTATGGACGATGAGCACTTCTTTCAATGACTTACATGTGTTCATAGTTCATTCTTTTAGAGCATGTTGGGAGTTGTCCCAATGGATGGCATGCCCTTGGTTATGGATTCATTGACTTACTTTAGAAGTGCTTGTATCATTTGATATTCTAACTACACAAGATTGGCATATGATTAGTATTGGCCTCAACATTTGGGAAGTTGTACTAGCAAATCATTTTTATTGGCATAAGGCAATTTGACGTATGTTCATATTTAAATTGAATATGTATGAACCCTTAGACAATCTTTCAATCATTTACATAAGCTCCTAGCCATTCGCATGTATTCGTATTGACAATGTAGTGTTAGCCAATTTTATTGGCATCAGATAGTCAATTCATTCAAGGTGTGATTTCATAGGATGTCTTTCAAGCCAAACTTAGCTTATTGCTTTTAGTGATAACGTTTTTAAACCTCTTGAGCAACATCATATTAATATTCGATTAACTTAGAATCTTCATAACATAACAAAGACAGCAAGTCAACATTCGGCCAAGACACATAAATCACTTAACACATCACGGACGTAACTTAGCATATCATCGGTTCTTGATTTACATGATAATATTAATCTTTACACGACTACAAGTTCATAGGTTCATTCGATATTCATCATTCAAGAACAATACATGTTAAGAACAGCCAGCACCACATACCAACAACATTATCTCTAGCCTATTCAAGATGGAATCGAAAAGGATACTAGGGACAAGGGAGTTCGACGAGCACACGGGAACAACCCTAGATTTCAAGATATTACGAATAGTTGGAAAGAAAGTTATCTTGGAGGAAGAAGTCCAGGAGAGAAACCCATACCTTATGTAGAATTTAATCTACGAAGATCACCTTGAACGAGACCTTTAAGCTACTTTGAAATAGCCCAAGAAAAGCCTCTAGCGTTCTTAGTTTTCTTGCGGTTTGTCCCTACTGCCTTAGCGTCGTGAGTCTCAACGTTTTGATCGTAATTTTTAGGTTTAGGAACTGATCTTGAATTATAAAACTTAGGCTTAATAAGTTAATTTAATATACTAATTTACCAATTACCAAAACACCCCTCCTAAGTTGACTAAACATAGGAGAATGTTCACTTGACCAAAAATCTGGAAATTGGTGTTGACTATGGTTTCGGTCAACATTTTGACTTTATATTAATTAATTAAATACTCAATTTAATTAATTTAGGGACATAGGGTAAGTACTAAAGTACCTCTAAGTCATTGAAACCATAATCAAACCTTTAGGACCATCGTTGGTTAAGTATTACGATGTTTCTTGAATTATACAAGGTTAGTGTAAGGATTTCGTTTTGACCAGTTAAACTAATTAATTAAATTGCTAATTTAATTAATAAGGTGACCTAAGGTAATTACTAAAGTACCCTTAAGTATTTAGGACCTTAACTAAATCTTTGGACCAACCTAGGTTAGGTACTAGGTTGTCCCTTTCTTGTCTTAACCAAAATCTGGAAATTGTTTTGTGATTTCGGTTTTGCCCCCTTAAATTAAATAATTAAGTTGCTAAATTAATTAATTAAGTAGCCTAGGATAATTACTAAAGTATCCCTATGTTTTTAGGACCATACCAACCTTTTGGACCACCCTAGGTTAGGTACTAGGTTGTCTCTTCAACTAGTACTAGGTTAGTGTCAACCCGGTTTAGTCCTAGGTTGTCGGGTGCACTTGTGGGTCCATTCGGTTAGTCCTAGGTTATTTAGCTAGTTAGGACAGTTAGTTAGGACCTATTGTTGGTTAGGAATTTATGCCCCACATGGAGGGACCCGTCCGCACATGCTGCCCCTTAACTACCCTAACCGAATTTGGTTAGGGTGGTCCCCTCCTTATGGCCAATTCCCACATGCCCATGTGCTTGAACATGGGTTGGTTGTACTTTCCTAACTAACTATTCTTGATGTCCTATTTGGAATATTTACTTATTGTCCAAGGACCCTCACTATGTCCTTGGGCACTACTTAATTTACATGATCATTTTAAATGGTCATGTGGAATGGTGCTAGACTTGACACTTGGATGCCTAGTACTTCATTTGATTTGTTGAGGCGTCATTTTTATTAGCTTAGGGTCTTCATTGCAGGTACATTTCTTAAACGTCAATCTTGGATTGGGGTATGAAAACCCAAAAAGTATATCTCATATTCGTATATAGAAAATTGGCTAATATCTCTTAGCCAATTTTCCTATACTATGCCGAATATTTCTCAATATTTGGCATTGGGGTGCCTTTGTACCCCTAATAGGCTTTCTTAAGGGCATACTGAGCTCTTCATTAGACATATAATTTTCCGGAACGTTACAATTTAGGCAAGTTTTGTTACACTTATTTAGGTCTAAAATCATCATTAGTCCTTTTGTGAAGCTCTATTCTAGGTCATAGAATTTCGGGGTGTGTCAATACTCCCCCTCTTAGGAACATTCGTCCCCGAATGACGCCTTTTCACCTCTATAGGAAGAAGAGACTAAAGACTAGTAGTCCAACCAACAACAGTATATAACAAATGAGTCACAGTTCTTTGGAGAAATTCTCCACTCTTTTCAACATATAATCATAGCATTAATACATAGTAACTTAATCTACAACATTATCTATATAAGAGCTAAATTTTGTCATCATATAAGGAGGAACTACCTTCTCCATTTTGAATTTGAGCTCATTTTTAACATCAAGAGTTTTACATAATCATTTCTTATCATGACAACATCAAGTATGTTCAATTCAATTTCATGAATTCATATAGCACAACACATACTTAAGTGAAAGCTAATCATAAGAAACATGTTTCATAAAATCTCAACTTAAGCATGAATTTTTACATCAATACACACACATTAGAAAAAACATGATAAGTCCAATATTTTTCATAATAATCATATAAAGAACTACTAACGTGAGCCTTGTCTAGGAGTTAGAGGGAAAAAGGTGAGGATAGCGGTATTTCATGTCGGCCTCGGCCTCCCCTGTAGCTCCCTTAACAAGGTTGTTCCTCCATAGAACTTTTACGGAGACAACCTCCTTATTCCTCAATTTCATAGTTTGACGGTCCAAGATCTCAACTAGGACCTCTTCATAAGAAAGGCCATCTTTTACCCCTAACCCTTCTATAGGAAGAATGGAAATCGGGTCCCCAATACACTTTTTGATCATGGAAACATGGAATACCGGGTGAATCATGGACAACTCATTGGGAAATTTCAACTCATAGGCGACACTCCCGACTCTTTTAAAAATTTCATACAGCCCCACATACCGGTGACTAAGTTTCCCTTTCATTCCGAACCTCATCACCGCTTTCATGGGTGAAATTTTGAAATAGACCCAATCTTCTATTTCAAATTCAAGGTTTCTCTTTCTATTGTCGGCATAAGATTTTTGCCGACTTTGAGCCATTTTTAGCCTATACCTTATAACCCGAACCTTCTCGAGGGCTTCATAAACCAAATCGGGACAAAGTAGGGCAAACTAACCTACCTCATACCACCCAACCGGGGATCTACACCTCCTCCCGTAAAGTTCCTCGATGGGTGCCATAGAGATAGTCGAATGGTAGCTATTGTTGTAGAAGAATTCTATCAAAGGTGGGTGGTCATCCCAATTTCCCTTGAAGTCTATGACGCATGTCCTAAACATAACTTCAAGAGTTTGAATAGTGCGTTCCGCTTGACCATCCGTCTTGGGATGAAAAGAGGTACTAAGCTTCACCTTCATACCAATCCCACTTTGAAAAGCTTTCCAAAAATGGGAGGTTAATTGAGTGCCTCTATCCGAAATGATGGATAAAGGGGCTCCATGTAACTACACTATTTCTTTGAGGTACAATTTGGCATAGTCCTCCGCCGAATAAGTGACTTTGACAGGAAGAAAATGTGCCGACTTGATCAATCTATCCTTAATGAACAATTTTGAGTCGTGTTGCCTTCGGGTACGAGGCAACCCAACTACGAAGTCCATGTTAATATGCTCCCACTTCCATGTTGTAATATCAATATTTTGAGTTAAGCCACCCGGACATTAGAGTTCCGCTTTTACTTGTTGGCAATTCGGACACTTAGCAACAAAATCTGCTATGTCCCATTTCATACAATTCCACCAATAAATTTCTTGTAAGTTGTGGTACATCTTTGTGGCACCCGGGTGAATGGAATATCGGGATCCATGAGCCTCTTCCATGATCAATTCCCTCAATCCTTCCACATCCGGTACACACAATCTTCTTGGTGCCTAAGCACCCCATCTTCTCCTTGAGAGAAGGACTCATTAGATTTACTAACGACCGTTTTGTTCAAATCCATCAATAGAGGATTAACGTGTTGCTTGGATTTAACCCCACCAACTAATGACGACTCGGAGTTGTGGATAACCGCGAAACCACCCTTTGGAGAGTCTTCTAGTTGGACACCCAAACCAGACAACCTATGAACCTCTTTTACTAATCTTTCATATAATCAACCACGTGAGTCACACTGCCCATGGACACTCTACTCAAGTCATCCTCTACCACCTTAGATTTTTCGGGATGGTAAAGTACACTCATGTCATAGTCCTTTAAAAGTTGTAACCATCTTCTTCGACGTAGGTTCAAATATTTTTAGGTAAACACATATTGTAAAGTCTTGTGATCGGTAAATACATCAACATGTACCTCATAGAGATAATGTCTCCAAATTTTCTATGCAAATACCACTGAAGCAAGTTCAAGGTCATGAGTTGGGTAATTATTCTCATGTGGCTTGAGTTTTATAGAGGCATACACTATGACTTTCCCATGTTGCATGAGCACACATTCTAGACCCACTCAGGAGGCATCACAATAAACCACAAACCCTTCAGTACCCTCTGGTAAAGTAAATACCGAAGCGTAGGTGAGTCTATCTTTCAATAATTGGAAACTTTTTTCAGATGATTCCGACCATTTGAATTTGGACTTCTTTTGGGTTAAGGCCGTCAATGGAGATGAGATAGACAAGAATCCCTCAACAAACCCCCTATAGTAACCAGCAAACCCTAGAAAACTTTGGATGTCGGTAGGACTCAACGGTCTATTCCAACTTTTGACCACTTCCGTCTTCCTTGGATCAACCTCTACCCCTTCACTGGAGAGAATGTGACCAAGAAAGGCAACCGATCTCAACAAAAATCACAGTTGCTTAACTTAGCAAAAAGTTGGTTATCCTTGAGAACTTGAAAAATTATTCTCAAGTGTCTCATAGGATCATTTTCACTCCTAGAGTATCAAAATGTCATCAATGAAAACAATCTCAAACAAATCAAGATAATTTCAGAAAACTCGATTCATAAGATTCATGAATGCCGCTGGGGCATCTGTTAGACCAAATGATCACTAGGAATTCAAAGTGACCGTTTTTTTTGTTTAAATGCAGTTTTCGGAATATCAACCTCCCTCACTGTAAGTTGATGATAACCCGACCTCAAGTCAATCTTTAAAAAGTAAGTCGCTCATTGGATTTAATCAAAGAAGTCATCAATCCTAGGGAGCGGGTACTTATGAATTTGTTTAATTGAGGATAGTCGATGCACATTCTGACCAACCCATCCTTCTTCTTTACAAACAATACCGGAGCACCCCATGGAGATATGCTCGGTTGAATAAATCCATTATTTAACAAATGTTTGAGTTGATACTTTAGCTCTTTCAACTCGGACGGGTCCATCCAATAATGAGGATTGAAATAGGTTTTGTATCCGGCAATAAATCTATGCCGAAGTCAATCTCCTATTCGGGAGGAATTCCGGGAAGGTCATCGGGGAAGACCTTCGGAAATTCCTTGTAATGCTCTAAAATGAACTAAGGTGAACTAGAGATTATTGGTTGTTTCTTGAGTTAATTTTAAGTTACAGTGAGTTAATTTAGTGTCCTTAGGCAGTCTGTGAAGTTTGGTTAAGTTTGGAGGTCGAACGACCAAGAATGTCTATGACGCTCGGAAGGTGTGCCTTAGACAGTACTTGTATGTCTTGCAGTGTTTGAGTGAGTTTTACGTGTTCGTTTTACTTGAAACTTGTTTGAGATGTTTGTAATACCTAGACTCCCATGTTTAGGGGTTTAAAATTTGGGTACGACCCCACATAGGACCCACAAGAGGGCCCTAGAGAAGGGCCCAAACTTGGACCAAAACTGCCAAATCAGTGTCCAATCGACGAGCCAATCGACGGACAGTCGACCAGTCGACGGCCCGTCAACATGGTCCGTCGTTTGGGCAATATTTCCTTCAGGTTTGTGAGTTTCATTCCCAACCAACGAGACCCTCACCAGCGGTCCGTCATTTGAAAAATGGACCGTCGGTAGGTCCGTTGGTGAGACTGCCCAAAAGCTGTTAAAGGGGCTGCCAAGTCTTGCGGTGTTTGGTAAATTCACCCCAAGTCTTTTATGAACCTAGAGAGTTATTTTTAGGGTTACTTAGGTATATTAAAGTGTTTCAAACCCTAATACCAAATTTTAGACTTCATTTTGTAAAACCCAAAACCCCTCTCCCTTAGAATTCTCTCTCAAGTCTCTTTGGAAGCTAGAAGTCAAGAAGAGCTAGGAGGGCTGGTTTGGGCGTGTTATTCATCAAAAATCAGTGGGTTGTCTTGCATTTGAGGTATGGTATCCATCCTTGAACTGTCTTCCATTCAAGGAGCCACAATGAATTTTCAAAAAGGGTTTTCAACCCTAGTTTTTACTACTTTCAACTCTAAATATGGGTCTTGCATGAAAACGTTTCTAATGACTAATTAATGATGTTTCTAATGTTAGTTGATGATTTTAAGGTTAAAAATTCAATGAAATCATGTTAAATATTTTCTTCAAATGTTGGCTTAAGAAATGGGTCAAATGAGCATGTTTATGTAGAGAATGAATGTAACAGTTTGGAAATCCAAGACGTGTCTTAAAGCCTAAACATAGGTGTCATGAAGTCGAGACACTGTTTTCAAGGTTAGTTTAATAAATATAGGTCATTTATGAAGTTTAGAAACCAAAACGTCCAAGAACGTCCATGACGTTCAGAATTTGGTTCAAAAAGGTGCTAGTGTGCCTTAGCCTATTTGTTTAGCTTTTAGGAGTCCAAAATTTATGAAAAGTGGTGAAAGGGTAGCTAATAGGTTTTAAAGTTGATTCATGATCGAAACGTCCGGGTACGACTCCCCAAGGACCAACCAAGGGCCCTTGAGGAGGACCCTTGCACGTTAGTGTCAAACTGCCTGCGCGGTGTTGCAAACGACGAGAGCCAAGGGACGTCTCATGTGTGGATCAACGGGGCATCGATGCCAGCCATCGTCCAACACTTAGGCAAAATGGAAAAGCCTCGCCTGCACAAGTCTCTGACCAAGACGACGTTGTGTAGGACGGAGGGAGAACAACCGTCGACTCACAGACAGCCCGTCGGCTGGGTTCCGTCTGTGAGAGTCTATTTTACTGCTCAAATTAAGTTAAGTTAAAATTAAGTAAGTAAGGGTCTTTGTGGTTATTTAGGGGATTAGGGAAGATTAATTAACTAATTTAACCTCTCATATAAACACCACAATCCTCATTAGTCTAAACACAATTCACAAAATAAACTATCTTTCTTCTCTCTACTTTCTCTCTCTATTGGAAGACACCATTGAAGACTTATCTAAGGAAGGGCTTTGGAGGCTTGAAAGGGACGAACTCATCTTCAAATCATTGTCAAAACGTTAAGGTATGGGATCCCTTCACCTTTGAGAGCTCTTTCCTCAAAAGGTTCATTCAAAGTGTTTTGAAATCTAGTGTTTTCAAATGGGTTTCATCCAATTACGAATTTGAAGTTATGAATTGAGTTTTTGATGTTTTCTTTAGGTTATATTTACTAGATTAACATGTATTATAACTTGATTATGGTAATTTTTGATGGTCTTGTCTAAATTGAAGAACATGATCCTAAGTCCCTAACCCTAGGTTGTGATCTTTACTTATATTGTATCTTGTTCATTAACTTGACTTGGTTAAGGGTTGAATTACTACTAGATGATGTTGTTATGCTAATTATGAATGAATTAGGGTGATTTATAGTCTTTCATACTAGTTCTTGAGAAGTGATCTAGGGTATGATGAATTGACTTAATCCTAAGCTTTGATCTTTTATAGTATTGTGATGTAATGATTCTTCTATCCTTGTGATTATATTGGTTATTGAATTATGGTGATTTGATGACCTAATTGAGTTGAACTAAGGGTTAAGGGTAACACCTTCATGAGGATTATGAAGGATACTTGGTAAGTCTTGTGATCCCTATACTTTGCTTCAATTATGGTTAATTGTGATTAAGTCATGATGATTATGTTGGAGTATGCCTTGTTTAGGATTTGATAGGGTGGTATGATATTAAATAGAAATGTCTTGCTTATGGTTGTGATATTGATTAAGATGTAAATTTATAAGGATGATGGTGATTATTAATGTCCCTTATTATGAAAGAGTATGTAATGTATTAACCTTACTTATGTGGATTGTGATGAAAGGATTCATGCAATTCTTATTGAGCTATTATGCTGATGTTATACAAGGGCTAGACCCTATGCCCTAAACTAAGTTATGATTGATAAATAAAGATTAAAAACATTTCAATAAGGGATTTAGCTTAGCACCGACTGATCTTGTATGTGAGAGGGTGACACTTTCCCACATAGGGAAAGTAGGGTTCACTACGGTTCTCACGGGGTGGATAGCTTCATGATTCAAATAGGGTGTAGAGTGATGTTTCCAATGTTGCCCCAAGTTCCATAACTATGTTTCCACCATAGGAATACTAGCTAGTTTATCCACCTAGATGCTACGTTCATGTTAGGTTCTATCTTGGACGGTAGACCACCTTCCATCGGTGTACGGTTTTACGACACCGGATTCCACATTAGCTCATGTGGTCTATGTCGGTTGAGGCAAGTGTTCCCTAAACTAAAATGAAGTAATGATGTATAGACTAACTAAAGTGATTTGAGGGGTTTGACTTAGCTTAGGTAGGGGTTTGGGACTCTACCTATGTCTTGCACTAGATTGCCTTGATAGGAACTTTAGGAGGTTAATATTATGTATATAAATGATGATAAATGTAGTTGACCTTATATGATGATTATGATGCTTATGAACATGTAATTGGTCTTTATTGCTAAAGTGTGAACTTCTGTGTACTTGAAGGCTATGTTAGGTGAGTGAGTTACTATTTATGGTTCTTATTGGGTTACTTGATTGAGTAAGGTTATGGAGATTTGCTTTGTCATTGCACTGGTTAACTTTATGAAGATTATGATAAGTTGTCTTGCTTTGCTATTTACATGATGATCTCTTATTCATGCTTGTGATGTTATTACTTGGTGATAGAGTTATATGAGATTATGGGTTCAAGTATGTTGATATGCATATAGATTATTTGAATTGTTATACATGTCTAAATTGTTGGTATAGTTTATTGATCTTGCATGAGTCCTTAAATAGATAAAAATGGCATGTTTTAACTAAACATACCTTTTTAGCATGTTTGGTTGTTATATGTGCATATGGTCTCATATTTAGTACATGTGGTGTACTAACCCCATTTTCTCCCTTTGTCCCAATATTTTAGGTTCCGGTCGCTGAGGTTTGGTTCGAGGCGATCTAGAAGGAGGCTTGGATACTCTTATCATCCAAGTGGTAGGTCCTCATTTTCCCGAGGATTATGCTGATATTCTACCTATGGATTTGATTATATTTTTAGACACTTATGTTGACTCTATCTTTCATTTGAGAACAAGTTGTATAAATCCTATATGTGGCATACTTTAATTGTTGTAGGGCTACGCCCAAGTTGATATTGTCATTCTAGATGGTTATGAGATCAAACGGATTTGATGACTCTATTTCTATCTTATATATATGTATGTGAAATAAAAGTTGAAGACTAAGTAATTTTCTTATACAAAGGGTCTATGTATACTCGATAATAATACTATTACGTGTATGTAGAGGTCTATGTAAACCTCCAATTAGATATAGTTAAAAGTTTTAAACTCTTCCGTATTTTTGACTTGTGAATGCGATGATGATAATTAAGGGGCTAGTCTTAGTCCTCAAAGAAGAAGAAGACGCCGGTTACGTCTAGGGGGTAAACCTAGATGTGACAAACTTGGTATCAGAGCATGAGGTTAAATATCCTTGAAAATGATGTTTCTCTCAACCACGTCTATGTAGATTCGTACTCATAATTGTGAAGCGCGCCACCTTATGAATAGTAATCTCTATGATGCTTAGGAATCTCTCTTTTTCTTGCAAATCCAATATCGTGCCTCTAGAGCAACTATAATGTGCTTTTACCTAAACCTTGTATTTTGGTTATAGGAAATGAATACTCATAGGAATGCAACTCTTAGGCTTGAGGAGGAGGTTGATAATGCAGGAGCTACTCCCCGTGGTGATCAAGATCCTCCACTTGAAGAGGAGGTTGATGTTGAGCAAGTTTCGGCCAATCCTCCACCCATGACAGATGGTGACATAAAGGCTGCCTTTCTCGAAATGGCCCAAGTCATTACTTCTCAAGCTCAATCCGCTACTATTCAAGCTAAAGCTATGACGGCCCAAGCTAATCGAGAGGTTGCGTCCTGAGCCAATCTTCAAGTATCTACCACGACATCTCGTCTAAGGGACTTCACTCGGATGATTCCTCCTACTTTCTATGGGTCTAGGGTGGATGAAGACCCCCAAGAGTTCATTGATAAAGTCTATAAGACACTCTTTGCTATGGGGTTAAGCACTAGTGAAAAGGCCGAGTTAGACACATGTCAACTCAAAGATGTGTCTCAAACTTGGTATGTCCAATGGATGTACAATAGGCCTCTTCGAGGTAGAACGGTAACTTGGGAGGTTTTCAAGAAGGAATTTCTTGATCGGTTCTTTCCTAGGGATATGAGGGAGGCCAAAGTGGTGGAGTTCATCAACCTTCGTCAAGGAGGTATGAGTGTTCTTGAGTATTCTATGAAATTTACTCAATTGTTAAAATATGCTCCTTCTTTGGTTTTCGATCCTAGAGATAAAATGAGCTGCTTTGTGACGGTAGTGTCAGATGATTTGCAAGAAGAGTGTCATTCGGCCATGCTACATGACAATATGAACATATCTCGGCTTATGGTGCATGCTAGACAAGTTGAGGAGGCACGGGCTAGGAGAAAGACTAGGGATGCTAAGAGGGCAAGGTCCTTTGAAGGTAGTTCTTCCAAAAGTAGGCTTGAGATCCAAGAAAATCCTTGGTTCAAAAAGTGGTTCTCTAATCAAGTTCCATCCAAGTTCCCTATGGCTCGTGATGAAAAGGTGGCTAAACCTAGATCTCAAAAGGGGAAGGGTGGGAACTCTCCTAATGAGAAGCCTATATGTGGTGACTGTGGGAAGAAACATTTTGGTGCTTGCCTCATTGGGACGGATAAATGCTTTAGTTGTGGGAAAGTTGGGCACAAGGTTTGAGATTTTCCTAACATGAAGGGGCAAGGAAAGAGTGGTCAAGCAAGTGGTTATAGTGATGCTCCAAAGAAGAACCCCTTCTATGCTCTTCGTACTAGGGGTGAGCAAGAGACTTCTCCCGACGTAGTGACCGGTATGTTAAAAGTCTTTTCTATTGATTTTTATGATTTACTTGATACGGGAGATACTTTGTCTTTCGTTAGACCACTTTTAGCTAAAAAGTTTAATACTTTACCCGATATCTTTCATGAGCCTTTCTTAGTGTCCACACCGGTGGATGATTCGGTGGTTGCAAAGAGGGTATACAGGGATTGTACTATCATGTTGCCCAATATAGTTTCCAATGTTGATCTAGTAGAACTAGATATGCTTGATTTTGATATTATTTTGGGTATGGATTGGTTGCATTCTTTTTTTCCACTATTGGTTGTAGGACAAGGGTTGTGAGATTTAATTTCCCAAATGAACCTGTTGTTCAGTGAAAGGGGGGAAGTTCTATTCCTAGAGGTCGTATCGTTTCTTGTTTAAAAGCTTGCAAAATGATCTCTAAGGGCTGCCTATACCATATAGTGAGAGTCCAAGATCTTGACTCCGAAATTCCTCCCATTGAGTCGGTCCCCGTAGTGAGTGAATTTCCGGAGGTCTTCCCTAATGACCTTCCGGTATTCTTCTCGAATGGGAAGTTGATTTTGGTATCGATTTTCTACCGAAAACAAACCCTATTTCGATTCCTCTTTATCGGATGGCTCCGGCCGAATTCAAGGAGTTGAAGGCACAACTTAAAGATTTACTAGACAAGGGCTTCATAAGGCCTAGTATTTCTCCATGGGGTGCTCCGATTTTAGTTTGTAAAAAAGAAAGATGGGTCCTTGAGAATGTGTATTGATTATCGCCAACTCAACAAAGTTACAATTAACAATAAATATCCTCTCCCTCAGATTGAGGACTTGTTTGATCAACTCCAAGGGGCAAGGTACTTTTCCTGAATGACTTGAGATCAGGGTATCACCATCTTACGGTGAGAGGTGAGTATATACCAAAGATGGCATTCTGAACTAGATATAGGAACTATGAGTTCTTAGTTTTGTCCTTTGGTCTCACAAATGCTCCGGTGGCGTTTATGGACCTAATGAATAGGGTGTTTCAATGTTACCTAGATTCTTTTGTCATTGTGTTCACTTACGACATCTTGGTATATTTGAAAAATGAGAGTGATCACATGGGTCATTAGAGGGTGGTATTGCAAACCCTTAAAGAGCATCGCTTGTTTTCCAAGTATAGCAAATGTGAGTTTTGGTTAAGGTCGGTAACATTTCTTTGTCCGATCATCTCTAGTGAAGGAGTTAAGGTAGATCCAAGGAAGACGGAGGTGGTGAGAATTTGGCCAAGACCATTGACTCCAAAAGACATTAGGAGTTTCTTGGGTTTAGCGGGTTACTATTGGAGGTTTGTGGACAGTTTTGCGTCCATATCATCTCCCTTGACTACGTTGACTCAAAAGAGTAAAAAGTTTGAGTGGTCGGAGGCCTGTGAAAAGAGCTTCCAAATCTTAAAAGATAGGCTTACTT
The DNA here is from genome assembly GCA_022817965.1 of Solanum lycopersicoides. Taxonomy (NCBI): domain Eukaryota; kingdom Viridiplantae; phylum Streptophyta; class Magnoliopsida; order Solanales; family Solanaceae; genus Solanum; species Solanum lycopersicoides. The sequence goes on along the minus strand of CM040621.1, from coordinate 52,949,944 downwards.
CCACTCTGGTGTTTCTTTTACCGGAGGGAACAAAGGGTTTTGTTGTGTATTGTGATGCATACCGTGTGGGTTTGGGGTGTGCACTTATGCAACATGGCAAAGTGATTGCCTATGCTTCTAGGCAACTTAAGGCTCACGAGAGAAACTATCCAACACACGACCTTGAGTTAGCGGCCGTGGTGTTTGCCTTTAATATATGGAGGCATTCCTTGTATGTTGTTCATGTCGATGTCTTCACGGACCATAAGGGTCTCCAATATGTGTTTACCCAAAAGGTGTTGAATCTTCGACAAAAGAGGTGGTTAGAATTGTTGAAAGTCTACGACATGAGTGTCCTCTATCACCCCGGCAAGGCCAATGTGGTTGCGGATGCCCTAAGTCGTACGACAATGGGTAGTGTTTCTCACATAGATGAAGCCCAGAAAGGCCTAGTAAAAGATATTCGTAGGTATTGCAAATCCATATATATATATATATATATATATATATATATATATATACTTATGAGACAATTTAATGCTTGAGATTATTTATTGCAAAATATTGTTGGTGTTTTTTAATTAGATATTGTAGCATATATTTTATAACCAAAATGTTATGACCACACTTAAGAGTGTAGCCTTAGGACTGTAAATTGTGGTATACACAAGGGCAAGGGCTACACTTGAAACTGTTGACCTACATTAGATAGAAAAGGCAACAGTATCAAACTGTTGTCATACATTAGATAGAAAAGGCAACACTTACGAATTGTGGGCAATAAGGAAGCTAAGGCGACACCTAAAAGTGTAGTTTTATGAGATGTAAATGTTGCTATTTGAGGTACATAAAAGCGTGGCCATTTTGCCTTTTAGGCTACGCTTTTAAGTGTAGCTGATCAAGTGTTGCCTAAACTCTAAAGTAACTTCATTCGGGCACCCCTGGAAAAGTGTTGCCTAAAGTTCAAAAGTGTGCCTTTATTCAAAGGCCACACTTTTCGCTAGTTTAGGCTACACTTTATCTGGGTGGCCGTACGACAAAAATGGTGTAGTGGGTATGGAAGCTCTTCACTCTTTGGATATCTTTCCCAAAGAGCCTCTTCAAAAATTTATTTCAAAAGATGCCAAAAAATGTGTTTCATTCTAGTAACAAAATTGATCTTTCAAATTGATTTGATGTTGGTTTCTTTAGGTTAATTATGATAGAATATTATTATATATTGGTTAATTGTTATAGTTCTTAGTGCTTGCCCTAGTTCTATGATAAAATCTATTAATTGAATCCCTTACCCTAACCCTAGTTATGAATTCAACTTGTAGATGATTAGGGTTGTTGGAATTGGTTATGTTATTGTTTAATTCACTATATTATGATTATGATGAGTGGCTTATTGAATAATTGTGATGAATTGAGGGTGAGATGTTTGATTAAGGCCATGGAGGCTATTTGGTAAGACTTTGTGATCTTGAACTCTTTACTTCAATAATGATGGATTATAATTGGTGATGATGTGGTGTAATGGAAATATTATATGTGTTTAAATTAGGAAGATATGGTATGATTAAAATGATGGCATGTTATGGTTATGTTGAATGTGATATCATGGTGAGGCTATGATAATGCAAGTTGGAAGATGTTTCTTTCGTGTGCCTTAGATAATATGGCTACGATATGTTGATCTCACTAATGATGGTTTTGTGATAAAAGAAAGTTCTCATCCTATGCCTAATGAGCTAAATGACATGTTATATATGGGGTAGTCTCCTATGAAATATATTAAACTATGATTGTTAAAGAATGACTTAGTGGAATTTCATAAAGGGACTTTAGCTTAGCACCGAGTGAACTTTACAAAGAGAGGTGTTGACACACCATAGAAAGGAGGTTCACCAAATGTTCTCATGAGATGAGGGCTCAAAATTCTAATGGGAATGTAGAGGGTTCAAGAAATATCTCCTAGTTCCTTAACTATGTTGCCTGCATAGAAATACTAGCTAGTGGATCCACCTAGAATGCTATGTTCATGTTTTGGTTCTACCATGGCTAGTAAACCACCTTTTTCGGTGTACCATTTCATGACACTAGATTCCATGTTTATTTAACATGGTTTATTGTCGGTTAAGGCGATTGTACCCTACAGTTAAATGAAAGTAATAAAGTGAACACTAACTAGGGTAACTTAAGAGGTTCTACTTAGTGTAGGTAAGGGTATGGGACTTGTAACAACACGAAAATGACTATGCTAAGTAAGGCCTAAACGTACCTAGAATGCCTAGATTAGACCGGGTTCACACGGATTGATGCACGTGGAACCAGACCTCTGAACCTATGCACCAGCCAAGCAAACCAATTTGGTGAGTTAGTTGAGCTAGTCAGAATTGGTTCCAGCCATGTAGTGTACCCGAATACTAGGATTCATCCGGATGAGTCTTAACCGGACTTAGAGGGTTAGTCCTAGGTTTTAATGGTTCTAGGGGTATAAAGGTAATTTTGGGGCTAGGGGTAGTATGGTAATTACCCTAGGCTGATATTTAATTAATTAAATAAGTGATTAATTAGTCAAAATGGGTCAAATCTCGATGGTCAAACCCGAGTTTGACCGTACCTCCACAATTCGGGTTTGAGACGAGTTGGAAGCATAATGAGGTACGAATTAAATGATTAAAGAGAGGGGCATTATAGTAACTTAATATATAATTATAATCTGATTTTGTTACCATTTAGATTGTGTTGAATAAGTCAACAACAATTCCCACAAAAGGGGGCGCAAAACTCCCACTAGGAGTGTGCTTCTTGCCCACTCTTAATTCTTTAATTTACTCCTAAAAATGTTTTCATCCTTATCCCACACTTCAAAAATAGAATATAAACGTAAAAATCACTATTCTAAAAGTGTTCTTGGCTGCATCCATCAAAAAACAAAAGGGAGAATTTGTACGCCTAAGTGTTTTAAGTAAAGAACTTCACTTGCAAACAAGAATCAAAGCTCGGAAGAAAGGTTTGTGTGGGGGCTGGGGCGTGTGGTTGTGGCTGGTTTTCAAGGCTGAAAAGGTATGTTTTTTCTTCTCTCTTGGTCCCTTTCCCAAGAGTCCACTAAGGTTCAGTTTAAATCCAATCAAAAAACTAAGGTTGTCCCCCGTTGCATGACCCTGTCATTAGATCCTATGAACAAATTGATGCATGCCTTGGTATGACTTCTGGTAGATGATTTTAGGAATGATTGTGGTTGTGTGTAATGTATGTTAGGGGTTGTTTATGATTTGTTATGTACGTCTGAATGTTGAATGTCATATGTGCACAAAACATGTTGTTTTCCGTAATTGTATTGTTACTGTTAACTTGAAGAAAATGGTGAATCATGTGTTATGCAATGTTGTGTGTTTAAAGCAAAAGAAATCGTGATGTTCATGAATAAGAAAGTGAAAGTAAAGTCCTTAATGAATTGGTCAAAAGTATATGTAAAACTATGAGTTAAACGCCTAGGCTAAATGTAAGAAAGTGAATTACTACTTTATGTTAAATGAATATGGTTTCGGCTAGTCACTAATATATATGAAGAGGAATAGTTGCTACCATTTAGAGTGAATCTCGAAATTCTTAAGGTCCTAATACTAAGAGATTAAGCCTTAAAATAAAAGAAAACAAAATAGGGTGAGAGAGGGGATTCGAACTTGGGCAGGTTGAAAGAAGCTTGAAATTAAAAGAAAAAGAAAATAATGTGGGAAGGGGGATTCGAACTCGGCTCCTTGGCCAAGTGTGTGAGATACATAAATCCCACACCAAAATAAAGTAATAAAAGATGAGGCCACTGGGATTCGATCCCAGATCCTCTTGGCCGAATTTAGGAAGACACTTAGCACTCTAAATAATTTAAAATAAGGTGCTGCCCAAGGGATTCGAACATGGGTCCTCTTGGCCGAATTTATGGAGACACTTAACACTTTAAATAATTAAAATTAAGTGCTGCCCAAGGGATTCGAACATGGGTCCTCTTGGCCGAAATTGGGAGACTTACATAAGTCTCACATATAATGAAATAAAATGCAGCCACTAGAGATTGAACTTGGGTACCTTGGCTGCATGTGTAAAATGCATAAGTCTTACACAACATATACTTAGGTGGTCATGAAACACTTAGTCAATTATGAGTAACCCGAATTGGGTAAGAACATGAGTTAATGGTAATATTATTAAATGAACATTCACGTAATGAGGTGAGTAATTATATTATACTATGATGCTAATGAAAATAGTGACAACATGATAAGAGGCTAAGATGAATGGTGAGACAAGTCTCAACCGAACCTAAGTAAATGTTATCAAACGTACTCACCTATGGAAGTGTAGAATGATGTAGGAGTCAAGTCTCAAGCATATTCCAAAAGAAAGTGTTAAGAATGAATTTATAGTTAATATGTAAAGAAAAGAGTGACTACATGATGATAGGCTAGTTCAAGTGAGACAAGATGCATCTACGCCTAAAAAGCAATGTCAATAAATGCAATTTCTAAGAGAGCATATCTATGTTAACCGATGAACAAATAATGAAAGGTGAGTAAAGATGAAATGAGAAGATGTTATGAAAGAATAGGGTGGCACCACAATATGAGGCTAGTGCAAGTGAGACAAGTTGTACCTACGCCAATATAAGGTCACCAAAAGTACTCACCTAAGAGAGTGTTGAATATTAAGAGACAAGTCTCAATCACACTCTATATGTAAGTGTAAGGACAATTCACACTTAATACGTAAAGAAGAGATGAGAAATAATATAATGATCTATGACTACCTCATGCTAGAATCAAGCTTCGATGATGTATGAGTTGAATGTAAAAAGGAACTTTAAACGGAGCACCGATAGGCTAGTTATGAGTGGTGATGCCTTCTTTCGGGAAGGGCGGAGGTTCACATAAATCTCATTAGATGAGACTGTCCACCAAGGTGGGTATGGGTCTCCGTAAATCTCCTAGTCTTTGAACTATGCTGCCAACATAGGGAACTAGCTTGGTTCGAACCCATGAAGCTAGAATGTTTTGGTTTCACCTTGGCCAGTGACTCCACCTCTTTACGGTGTGGGGAAGACACCGGATTTCATGAGCTCACATGATCTATGTCGGTTAAAGTTGAAGTTCCTCAAAGTATGAAAGATAATGAAATGAACGATACCGAAGGTGTTTGTGCAAGACAATCAGGAGGTGAGATCGGACTCAAGTATTGACATTAAGTCATTCTTGGTCATTGCACTTCATGATCCCGATGAGAGTCTTAAACTTCATCCTAGGTATAGTTGGTGTTTACACCAGCCTATGAATGAATTAAATAAATAATGTGAAGTACAAATGAACGAATGAAGCAAGCTTTGTGTTTGCTAAAGAAGACCCTCGGATTGAGATCCCATATGTTGGGCCCTCACTTGAGATGTCTTAATGCTACGTCCATGATTCCAAGGTCTCATGGATATGAAATGTATACTATATGAAACATGAAATTTATATTATGTGAACCTATGTGTATGATGTGTGACATATTCCTGGCATGACCTTCCTATTACGAAATATTCAAAGTCAAGAGACTTGACCTTCTAATAAAGCATGTTTATTGGGAAGAGCCATCCTTGTTCATGCATTACCGTTATGTGTTGTTGCATGTACCCATACTTAGTACAAGTGTGTACTATTTCCATACAATTTTACTATTTTAGGTGCAGGCTCAGGTGGAAGTTGAGGATATTATTGTAGCTGTTCGGACTCAGAGATTTCATCCGGACATGGTAGGTCCTCATGCATTCAAGGATGCCTGCCTTTATATTTCTTGCTTAGTAGTAGGTTTTAACTAGTGGGGTAGGTTCCACTAGTGTTTCTTTCCTATTTTATTCAGATGCTTGTAACGATGCCGTTTTGGCAAGTATTACTTATGACATGAGGTTCCATTTCATTCGATTTGCATGATCTTATAATTAGATGGTTGATGTATCATCTATGAACTTCCTTAAAGATATGCGTTTATATGAAGTCTATGTATACTTAAATTTTAAACAAAAAGTTTAAAATTTTACCGCTAAAATTAACCGTATGAATGTGACGAATGCAAGAAGAGGATTGTCTGCGACCTCTAAGAGGTCAACGACACCGGTTGCAATTCGGATTCCAGAATTCAGGTCGTGACAGGACTCTACATATACATTGCATTATTTGTCCTCGAGGGAAGTCCTAGGAGGTTGTTCTTATGTTCTTATGGCATGAATGATATGCTTATGTTGATTTTATATGTTGATGATCCTATATGACGTTAGTTTCATTTATGAACATGCTATTAGCCTATATTGTTATACATGATGAATACTAATCATGATGCTATGTTATATGAAGTAAGGTATTACATATGGTCTTTTTCCTTGTTTAGGTGCTTTTGTGGGGTTATGGGGCTTCACATAAGCAATACACTTGTAGGCTTGGGATGGGATTATTGGTAAGGGACTTATATATTGTGATTATATGAACTCTTGTGCATGATCTATTGTATGACGTTATGTTTAAGTTATTATGTTTATATAATCTTGATACGATGCCATTCATGTTGTATGACTTATGTTGATAATATCCATGTTGACTTGACTTTATAATGATATTGGTCTTGCGTTGAATATGGACTTATCAGAATGGATATGTGATTATTCGCTTGTATATGTTATTTATTGTGCATAAAGGCTTTTGAAAGTGACTTAGCATGGTTTTGAACTAAATGTCCCTTTAAGCATGATTTCAATGTTTATGTGCATATGTTTCGATACATAGTACATGCGGTTGTACTAACCCACTATGTAAAAACTTTTGCCCGTGTTTTGGTAGGTCCTATAGTTCGAGGATGAGGCCACATGTTCTACCCTAGTAGTATCGCTATTGTCTTAATGGCATTCATTCTTTTAGTATTCTTGAAGACACTATTGTAATCCCTATGAGGCAATATGAATTTGTATAAGGGTTATTCCCGAATGTTCTATTTCATTTTAGATGGTGTAATGTGAGACCACTATATTAGACTAAATCCTTACATATTGATGATGTTGACTAAACGAGAAGCCTATGTAAGTTTCATATTCGAGGAGTCTAAGTAAACTCCATATGTTATATATGAGAGGTCTATGTATACCTCAATATGTAAAAATTTTAATTTTTTTTGCATTTAGAACCTATTACATGTTATGACGAATGCTAAGAGGCTTGTCTAAGTCCTCTCCGAGGACGACAACACCAATTACGTCTAGGGGGTGCTCCCCTGTTGTGACAGATAGAATTGTATTGTAGCATGTTACATATTCTTTAGGAGTATAAGTGAAAATGAATTCATTGTTCTCCTTGCATTGTGCATTTCATGAGTTATGTTTAGGTGGTTAAATAAGTTTATATGATTTTGTCTCTCATATTATAGAACATGACCAAAGCAACTCCAACATCATATTATAACAACAAGGCATGTACAATAGTTCATAACATTATAACATAGTCAACACCCTTACTCATAACCCCTTACAAAGCTTACTAGTGCAATGACCAAGTAAAGTCCCATAACCTCACTGTCACGACCCACATGTACACCCTAAAAGTTAGAGCATTCTTAGGTCATCACACAGCGTACTTGACCTCTCAGAGGTCTTGTACAAGCCCTTAGACATCATTCATTGCATATACAAAAAGTAGCGCGGAATTAAAACTTTTCTTTCAAAACAATAATATGGAAGTCTTTTCATAATACGTCTAACATATGTCTCAAACCATCTATGACAAAATGAATAACAAGAGTCTTGGGTCACACCCCATAAAAGTCTAACTTAATGAAAAACATTAAGACAACATAGTTGTGGTAGTCCTCAGATGCTATGAGGACTCACCAAGTCTTCACTTCTTGAAAACCTTGTAAACTGTACCCTTCAAGATACCTCAATCAATATACCTCAATCTTCTCAAGACCCTACATGGACAACATGTAGGAAATATGTGTTAGTACGATATGTACAAAGTATGGAAACTACCACACTAACATAAGATATCTCAAAAGGGTTAGTCAATAATAGACATAATCAGAAGAGATAAAGACATAGGCATAACATGAATATCATAAGCTTATTAATGCATCATAAAACATATAAGAGTTCATACTTAACTCATTGTCTTTCTTACTTAAGTGAACTACATCACAAGCCACCTTCAAGTATACTTGTGCAAGGCTAAGGTAGCATCCCTTACTACTACAAAAGCTAAGTACCTCTCTTTGGTCATTGTTGATCATAATTCACTTTCATAATTAAGACCTAAGTTCATCATAACATATTAGCACTATTCCCCTAGGCCACCTCAAAACACACTTGTGGAATGCATGTGAAGCATCCCATAATACCTCACACACTAAGCATATCTTGAAATCACCCTATCTTGGTTCATGTCATCTTAGGAGTCATCTAATAGACCTAGTTCATATAGAAAAGGAATTATCATAATAAGTCAATAATGTCATGGAATGCAACTATAGCACTTTCCAAGCTAAGCATACATCATGTAAGCGTCATGTCCTAAGTAGTTTCAAGTCATACTTGTGTAATGTATAGATGGAATCCCATACTACAATAAATACTAAGTACTCCTATAGACTATCCTACTCAATGCTAACTTATCTTATAACCTTGTCTATGAAGCTCAACAAACTACCATAATAAACCTTTTACCATGGAAAGCATCTCACCATACTAACCAAGCTACTAAAGGAAGGATACAACTAACCTAACCACCATGCAACTAATTATGTAGATACAAGCTAATTATATGGGAGCGTGAATTCTCAACCCTAAGCTATCATGAGAAACTAATCTCAATCTATTAAATTAAATGCACCTTGCATACAAATCAAGCTACCATGAAATGCACCATGCATGCAAGTCAAGCTAACATTAGGAGAGTATAGGCCTTTTCCCCTTAAGATGACATGAAATGGTTTTGGCCTAACCAAATTAAGCTAAAATGATCAAGTATCCTTACAACACAAGACCAAGCTAATCATGGGAGAGCATGCTTCCACCATCCTAGCTAACATGAGAACCACCATTCTCATGCTACCATGAAGTTTATCACCTCAAGCTACCATGAGTATTTCAACTCAAGCCTCTTTAAGATTTACTATCCCAAGCTACCCTTGAGACATTCCATCTCCAAGATTTCATGAGTATTTCACTCCAGCTATCATGCCCTTGGTGTTGTCTCACCAAGTCTACTACACAAGAAGTGATAATACTACTCATTTTCAAGCTAACCTTAGTCTACCATGTACTAATTCATTTTAGGTTCTTAAGTCAACCTAAGGTTCATCTATGTGATAACTTGCTTTTCTTATTCATGTTCATGTATAGGTGTATAAGAAATCGAAACATTATCACAATCATCATCCTCATGACTTTACCCCCAAAACCCTAAAAATAATGGTCATAAGTCCTACAAACGACTACTACACTTAGTCCTCATGATTCATACTCAATTTCATGTTAATATATTCAATTAAATCATTAGAAGGCTATTCTAGTCATACGTAATCACATAGGTTCAATTTCATCATTACAAGTCAAGACCAACCTAGATCAATTAAGCCTAGTTCAATTCATATTTAGGTGATTCAATAATCATCAAATAGTATATAATACAATTGAATAAAGATGATAAACATAAAACCTTCATCTAGCCTCTAATGGCCTAAAATCACCATGATCACCTTCAAGTTCAGTTACCACAATTCTCTATGAAATCATCATGAAAACAGTGCATAATCATAATATAAACATCTTTTAATGCTACCCACTAGATTTGGATCAAAATCAAGCCTTACCCACATTGCCATCACAACCCTCTCTAGATTGGGGTTCTTTGGATTCACAATTAAAGGGAAACTAGGGGGCTTCATGGATTGAAGAATCCATGAATGAATAAGCTCCAAATACCTTATATTATAGCCTTAATCCTATCTTGAACCATTGGAGAAATCGTCCTAAGCTGCTGCCCCCAATTCTTCTTCTTCTTCAATGGTGTTCTTTAGAGTTTTATTGTGATATAGATGTTTTGATTTGTACTCTAGAGTAAAAGGGAGTGTTTTATTGTTTAAATACTCCTAAAATACCTAAAAGCACCTAATTTAACCTCCCATGCATTTATTTGGATATGGGGTGAATTTCCCAATTCACCCCTTCATTCAACAGTGAGCTGGGAGAAATTGCAGGCTTTCGTAGACGGTGCCACCTACAGGGCGTCGACTAAACGACGGGCCATGCTGGCAAATCGTCGTTTTGGTCATAGACTGCTCAAATAGTACATTAGCTCAAGAAACTAAGTATCAACCTACTCTACCCATCAATGGGGCGTTGACCAACTCACTAGGCATCGATTGCCTCGTCGATTAACATTGCCCAGGTAGTGTCTAGGCAATGATCGTGGTCCTCCTTTGGGGCCTTTTTCAGGGCCCTTAGGGAGTCGTGCCTTGACGTCTCTACCCTAATTACACTAATATACATGCTAAGGTCCTTCCATAGAAGTTTTAACACCAAACAACACACACAAAATACCCAAAACTCACATAGAACACACTATTACGTCAAAGTCTAACTCTCAAACCACACTGGACGTTCTTGAATGTCTCACCTCCAAACTCTCTCAAACTCTACACAGTGCCTCTAAACACTATATTTTACCATTTGAGGACCTTATAAGCTCATGGCTTCACACATTAGGCTCTATTTGGACCTAATTCATTTTGGGCCCTTACAATATCCCCCACTTAGGAAACATTCATCCTCGAATGACACATTACAAAACACTTCTTTAAAAGACCTACTTTAGAAAAGCAGCACGTCGTATATGCATTTTACCTAAATGCACATACCCAAATCAAGGAAGCAATTCAATTCCAAGCTAAACATAATCATATAAAGACCTTATACAAAGGCTCCTTATCCCCTACTTGGGAATAAGCTACACATATCTTTCGAACATTAATTCCTCATCATAAGGAAACAACAAAATCACAAGACAAATTAATAATCATGGAAATTCTGGAAATTGTTAATAAATCAATAAAGATGCACGTATCGGAAAGAGCCCTGAGGAGATCATTCTTGATCACCATTGGATTGGAGAGCATAGAACCTATCCCTCTTTTGAGGCTCATCAAGTATACCACTAAGAGCAACTTGCTTGACTTCTCTTCATGTGACCCTAGCCCATACACATCAAGGATACATAACAACCTTATTCCCTCATTTGGAGCAAGCCTATACTAACTCCTTTCTAAACATCAATAAAATTTCAACTCCTTCACCCAAGGTGACTCTTAAACCATGGTGAATTACACTTCTTCACTCCATAGAGGAGTATATTCCCTCACCCCTTCTAGGTAGTACTCAAACACTCTATTCCACCAATTCTCTAAACCTACCTCAAAACACATCATGAACTTCTACCAACATAAGCATAACCACATATCAACGTATTCATACTAAAAAGAACATCACATCCCATAATCTCAACTATATCAAGTCATTTAGCCATAATTAGCATTTAGCCCACTTTTCCCTCACTCCTTGTAGCATAATCCTTCTAATAGTCTTATTCTAAAGACCATCGGATAAGAAATAATAGAAACAAAGCTTATAGATCTATGTCATGACTTGAAGAATGAAGAAGTGAATCTTTCTTATGTATCACATAGCCTCCTACTCATAGATGTGTCACGACTCACACCGATGAATAAGACTCTACTAGACGTGGTTTTGAGACATCCTAAGACCACTTCATAACCTTTTGCTCTAATACCAAGTTTGTCACGACCCTCATGTACACCCTAGAAGTTAGTCATTCTTAGGTCATCACACGGCGTACCTGACCTCTCAGAGGTCTTGTGCAAGCCTTTAGACATCATTCATTGCATATATACAAAAAGTACTACGAAATTAAAAATTTTCTTTCAAAACATAATGTGGAGGTATTTTCATAATACGTCTAACATTTGTCCCAAAGCATCTATGACAACATGAAAAACAAGAGTCTTGGGTCATAGCCCATAAAAGTCTAACATACTGAAAACATAAAGACAACATAGTGGTGGTAGTGCTCGGATATTATGAGGACTCACCAAGTCTTCATTTCTTGGAAACCTTTGACACTCTATACTTGAAGCAACCTCAATCTTCTCAGGACCCTACATGGACAACAGGTAGGCAATATGCGTTAGTACGATATTTACTAAGTATGGAAACTACCACACCAACATAAGATATCTCAAAGGGGTTAGTCAATAATTGACATAATCATAAGAGATAAAGAAATAGGCATCACATGAATATAATAAGCATATTAAAACATTATAAAACATATAAGAGTTCATACTTAACTCATTGTCTTTCTTACTTAAGTGAAATATATCACAAGCCACCTCCAAGTATACTTGTGCATGGCTAAGGTAGCATCCCATCCTACTACTAAACATAAGTACCTCTTGATCATTCTTGATCATAATTTACTTTTATAATTAAGACCTAATTTCATCATAACTTATTAGCACTATGCCCCCAGGCCACCTCAAAACACACTTGTACAATGCATGTGAAACATCCCATAATACCTCACACACTAAGGATATCTTGAAATAACCCTATCTTGGTTCATGTCATCTTAGGAGTCATCTAATATACCTAGTTCGTATTGACAAGGAACTATCTTCTTAAGTGAATCATGTCATGGAATGCAACTACCGAACTATCCAAGATAAGCATACATCATGTAAGTGTCATGCAATAGGTAGCTTCAAGTCGTACTTGTGCAATGTATACATGGAATCCCATACTACCATCCATACTAAGTACTCTTCTTTACTATCCTACTCCAAGCTAACTTATCTTGTAACCTTGTTTATTAAGCTCAACATACTACCATAATAGACCTTCTACCATGGAAAGCATCTCAACATACTAACCATGCTACTAAACGAAGGATACAACCAACCTAACCACCATATAAATAATTATGTAGATGCAAGCTAATCATAAGGGAGCATGAATCCTCAACCGTAAGCTATAATGATAAAATAATATCAAGCTATTACATTAAATGCACCTTGCATTCAAATCAAGCTACCATGAAATGCACCTTGCATGCAAGTCAAGCTAACATTAGGAGAGTATAGGCCTTTCCCCAAAAGCTGACATGAAATGTTTTTGGCCTAACCAAATCAAGATCATGATCAAGTATCCTTGCAACACAAGACCAAGCTAATCATGGGAGATCTTGCTTCCTCCATCCCAAGCTAACATGAGAACCACCATTCTCAAGCTACCATGAAGTTTATCACCTCAAGCTACCGTCAGTATTTCACCTCAAGTTTCCTTGAGATTTACTATCCAAGCTACCCTTGAGACCTTCCATCTCAAGCTATCATCAGTATTTCACTCAAGCTATCATGCCCATGGAGTTGTCTCACCAAGTTTACTACACAAGAAGTGATCATACTACTCATCTTTAAGCTTACCTTAGTCTACCATACGAGAACTTATTTCCCTTAATCATGTTCATGTCTAGGCATAAAAGAGAAAGGAAACATCATCACAATTATCCTCATCATGAATTTACCCCCAAAGCCCTAAAAATAATGGTCATAATCCCTACAAATGATTACTATACTTAGTCCTCATGATTCATTCTCAATTTCTTGTTAATCTACTCAATGAAATCATTACAAGGAAATTCTAATCATACATGATCACATAGGTTCAATTTCATATTTACAAGTAAAGCAAAACCTAGATCAATTAATCCCAGTTCAATTCATATCTAGGTGATTCAATCATGATCAAATAGTATAGAATACAATTGAATAAAGAAGATCAACATAAAACCTTCATCTAGCCTCTAATGGACTCAAATTACCATGATCACCTTCAAGTTCAATTACCACAATTCACTATGAAATCATCATTAAAACAATGCATAATCATCATATAAACATCTTTGAATGCTACATACTAGATTGGGATCAAAATCAAGCCTTACCGAGAATGCAATCACAACCCTCTCTAGATTGGGGTTCTTTGGATTCACTATTGAAAGGAAACTAGGGAGCTTCAAAGATTCAAGAATCCATGAATGAATAAGTTTCACGTACATTACATTAGAGCCTTAATCTCTCTTGAACCCTCAGAGAAATCGTCCTAAGCTTCTGTCCGCAATTCTTCTTCTTCTTCTATGGTGTTCTTGAGAGTTCTATTGTGAGAGAGAGGTGTTTATTTGGAGTCTAGAGTCTAAAGGGGTATTTTAATGTTTAAATACTCATAAAATACGTATAGGCACCTAATTTAGCTGTCCATTAATTTATTTGGACGTGGGGTGAATTTCCCTATTCACCCCTTCATTTAACAGTGAGATGTGACAAATCGCAATCCTGCATAGACAGTGCGACCTACGGGGCATCGAACAGACGATGGACCATGCTGGAAAACCATCATTTTGGTCAGAGAGTGCTCAAATGGGACATACACTCAATAAACTAAGTTTCAAACTACGCCCCCCACCCCCATCAACAGGGCGTCCACCAACTCAGGAGGCGTCGATTGCCTCGTCGATTGACATTTCCCAGGAAATATGTAGGCAATGATTGGGGTCCTCCTTGTGGGACTTTTGTGGGGACCTTAGGGAGTCGTACCTTGATATCTAGAACCCAATTACACTCATATTCATGTTAGGATCCTTCCATAGAATTTTGAACACCAACCAACTCAAACAACATACCCAAACTTACATAGAACACAGTAGTACGTCAAAGGCGACTTTCAAACGTCACTGGATGTTCTTGGACGTCTCACCTCCAAACTCTCTCAAACTCTACACACTTCTTATAAACACTATATTTGACCATTTTAAGACCTTATAAGCTCATGTATTCACACGTTAGGCTCTATTTGGACCTAATTGATTTTGGGTCCTTACACTCACTCAACAAGGCAAACCAACCAAAGGATCACAAATAATATCTAACTTCATATAGAATTAATGAGTATTTATCATCGTATTTAGAAATATAGACCAAAAACATATTCATAAGTCAAACCAATATCATATAGGATCATCAACATGTAAAGTCACATATGCATATCATTTACTTTATAAGAACATAAGAACATAAGAACATAAGTACAAGAACATCCTCGTAGGACTTCCCTCACGGCCAACTAGTGCAATGTATAGGTAGAGTCTCATACCCCTACCTAGACTAAGTAAAAACCCTTAAGTCACCCTAGTTAGAGTTCACTTTATTATTTCATTTTACTTTGGTGAACATTTTCCTTAACCGACATAGACCACATGAGATAATGTGGATTCCGGTGACATCAAACACTTCAAAGAAAGAAGGTGGCATACCTGCCAAGTTAGTACTGAAAAATGAACATAGCATCCAGGTGGATCCACTAGCTAGTATTCCTATGGGGAAATATAGTTCAAGAACTAGGAGACATGCTTGCGACACTCTTTATTACATTGACAATGTAATCTCTATCTCATGACTACAATAGTGAACCTACCTTCCCTACTTGGGAAGGGACACTTCCCACTACTAGTTCACTCAGTGCTAAGCTAGAGTCCCTTTTTCAATTGTCTTTAAGCCTTTATTAATCATCATAGCTTAGTATAGGTCATAGAGGACTAACCCCTTGTATTTCATTATCATTACCTCATTCGGAATTGCATGAGAATATCATTTCAATACGACCCTCATATGTGAGATTAACACATTATCATCATTATGCAAGAGTAAGGCACATAGGTAGTTCATAACCAACATAATATCAATACATCTTAATCATAATCTCACATTCCATATAGTCAAGACATTTAAATTACATTAATCATATAATCACCTATATATTCTAATCACAATTAACACTTTAATTGAATATCATCATTATAAACCCACAGATCTCAACCGAAACTCACATTTTTATACTTGGAAATTAGTTGGTCTTCCTTTAGAACTTGCAACACCACTCTCAAATGACCAATGTGTTCACCCTCATTCTTCAAATATACAAAGATGTCGTCAATGAAGACAATGACAAATGAATCTAGGAAAATTCAAAACACTATATTCATTAGGTCCATAAAAGTCGTCAGGCATTAGTGAGACTAAAAGACATTACTAGGAACTCATACTGACCATACCTAGGTTGAAATGTCATTTTTGGTACATCCTCACCTCTCACCCTAAGTTAGTGATACCCTGACCTGAAGTCAATCTTAGAAAAGTAGCTTGCCCCTTGGAGTTGATCAACCAAGTCGTCAATCCGAGGAAGAGGATACTTGTTCTTAATAGTGACTTTATTGAGTTGACGATACTCAATGCATATTCTAAGAGAACCATCCTTCTTCTTAACAAACAACACCGTAGCTCCCCATGGTGAAATACTAGGTTGAATGAAACCTTTATCTAGTAAATCATTGAGTTGAGCCTTCAACTCTTTCAATTCGGCCGGAGCCATCCGATAAGGAGGAATTGAAATGGGATTCGTATACGGTAACAAATCAATACCTAAGTTAATTTCCCGTTCTGGAGGAATTCCAGGCAAGTCATCCGGAGAGAATTCATGAAATTCCCTCACTACGTGGACCGACCCAATAGCAGTTATGTCGGTTTCAAGATCTTTGACTCTTACAATGTGGTAAAGACACACTTTTGAGATCATTTTACAAGCTTTCAAACAAGCGATGATACGACCTCTAGGAATTGAATTTTCCCCCTTCCACTTTAAAATGGGTTCATTAGGAAAGTTTAACTTTACTACTCTAGTCCGACAATCAATGGAAGAAAAAAAAGTATGTGACCAATCCATTCCCAAGATAACATCAAAATCAACCATATCAAGGTCTACCAAGTCCACACGTGTACATCTATTTGGCAAAGATATAGGAAAACTCCTAAAGACTCTTCTAGCCACAACGGAGTCACCCACCGGGGTTGTAATCGAAAATGGTTAAATCAAATTATCGGGTAAAATATCAAACTTTCTAGCTACTAGAGGAGTTACAAATGACAATGTATCACCGAGATCAAGTATATCATAAACATCAATATAGAAGAATTCTAACATACGGGTGACCACATCGGGAGACTCATTTTTCTCACCCCTAGAGTGGAGATCATAAAACTTGTTCCTCTTTGGAGCTTCGAAGCTAGTAGCACTAGGTTGAGATTGACTACTTCCCTTCTCTTGACTTTTTAAATAAGGGCAATCTCTAACCTTGTGTCCACTCTTTCCACACCCAAAGCAATTTTTCCTTCCCAACTAAAAACTCACCCCAATTCTTCTTACCACACTTGGAACAAGTTGGTTTCTTGCTAGCTAAACTTCCAGTTTTTGCCTTTTGAGACTTAGGGTTAGACACCTCTCTTTGCTTGCCTTGGAAAAGTTTGAAGGAACTTTGTTAAAAACCCTTTTCTTGAACCTAGGCTTGTCTTGAATCTAAAGCCTACCCTTAGAAGTACATCCCTTTTATGACTTAGCCCTCTTGAACTCCCTATTCTTCCTCTTGAGTCTTGTCTCTTAAACTTGTTGTGCATGAACCATCAACCTAGAGATATCCATGTTGTCATGGAGCATCGCCGAATGACACTCTTCAACGAAATCATCAGACACTCCCATGATTAAGCGACTAATCTCATCCCTTGGGTTATCCACCAAGGAAGGAGCATATTTTGAGAACTTAGTAAACTTCAAGGAGTATTCTTGCACACTCATACCTCTTTGACAAAGGTTGATGAATTATTCTACTTTTGCCTCCCTTTTCTCCCTAGGAAAGAAATGATCAAGGAAAGCCCTTCTAAACACCTCCCAAGTGATAGGAGCTGCTCACAAGGCTCTATTATCTCTCCATTGGGGGTACCATGTTTAAGCTACATCCTTGAGTTGATAGGAAGCTAACTCGGCCTTTTCATTTGAAGTCAACCCTATGGCATAGAGAATCTTGTAAACTTAATCAATGAAGTCTTGGGGATATTCATTAACATTCGACCTATAAAACATAGGAGGATTCATCCTCATGAAATCCCTCAAGCGGGAAGCCGTGGTGCTAGAATTTGATTGAAGATTAGGTCCAACCTCCTTATTGGCTTGAGCCATCATGTCTTCGGCTTGAGAGGCTACCGCTTGAGCTTGGGTAGTCATGGCTTGTGCCAAGGTCAAGAATGCCGACCATATCTCTCCATCTATCTTAGGTGGAGGATGACCGGAGCTTGGACTTGTGGGGGCACTTGGTTATCTTGGGGAGAAACTCCCGCATTATCCAAACCTTCTTCCACTCTCCTTGATGCTGCACGTGTTGTAGTCATATCCTATATCCAAAAGAAAAGGATTAGAAGAAACAGGAACACATAGTGTTACCACTCATAAGGCACAACTTTCAAGATTACCATTAAGTGAGAATTCCTAAGCGTCACATAGCCTCTCATTCACAAGTGTGGCGCGCGTCACACCCATTAACAAGACTCTAGGTAGACTTTGTTCAATGAGACATCAACCCTAAAAAAATTTCAACCCCATGCTCTGATACCAAGTTTGTCACGACTGGGGAGCACCTCTTAAGCGTAACCGGCGTTGTTGTCCTCGGAGAGGAATAAGACTAGCCTCTTAGATTTCATCACCTCATATCCTAGGCTAAAAATGCGGAAAACAAAAATTTTCATATACATATACATAGTGAGGTTTACATAGACCTCTCTCATACTACTTTAGGATTTTACTTAGTCTTCTCGCATAGGAAGCTTACATAGGCTTCTAGTTTTACATAACATAATTGATACATAGGAATTCGTCTACTACTTCGTCTCATATTGAACAATCTAAAATGAGTAGAACATTCAGGCATAACCCTTAATATAAATTCATAATTGCTACATAGGGCTTACAACAATATCGTCAAAAATAGGAGAGAAATTAATGTCATTACAATATAGAAATATACTAACGCACAGTACGTGGCGCCATCCTCAAAACTAGAGTATCTAACAAAACTTTGGGAAAAGTCCAAGTCTTCTTGCTATCGACCTGATACCTCAACGGCCCGAACCTACATATTTGTAGAAACATAACAATATGAATTAGTACACCACTGGTACTAAGTATAGGTATTTCACATAAAATATTGAAGGCATGCATGAAAATAGACATTTATTCAAAACCATGCTTAGTTACTTTGAAAAGCCTTATGCACAACCAAGAACACATATAAGACAATAATCATATATCCCTTAACACAATACCATATTCAACACAAGACCAACATCATCAAATAGATCAACTAAACATATGTAATAGCATAATATCACACATAATCAAAGCAACTCAAACATCATGTTACAACAACAAATCATGTATAAGAGTTTGACATTTTAACATATGCAAGACCCTTACTCATGACCCCTTACCAAGTTTACTAGTGCAATGACCAATTAATGTCCCATAACCTCACTAAACAAAGAAAGCCAACCAAATGATCACAAATAATGTCTAACTTAATATAAAATAGCATCATGAGTACTCATCATCATATATAGCAATATAGACCAACAACATGTTCATAAGTGAAACCAACATCATATAGGATCATCAACATGTAAAGTCAACATATGCATATCATTTACTTTATAAGAACACAAGAACATAAGAACATCCACCTAAGACTTCCCTCAAGGCCAACTAGTGCAATGTATAGGTAGAGTTCCATACCCCTACCTAGACATAGTAAAACTCCTTAAGTCATCTTAGTCAGAGTTCACTTTTTTGCTTCATTTTATTTTCGGGTACACTTGCCTAAACCGACATAGACCACATGAGGTTATGTGGAATCCGATGTCATGAAACCCTACACCGAAAGAAGGTGGACTACTTGCCAAGGTAATATCAAAACATGAACATAGCATCTATGTGGATCCACTAGCTAGTATTCATATGGGGAACACTAAGTTCAAGAACTAGGAGACATGCTTAAGAAACTCTTTATGGCATTGACATTGTAATCTCTATATCATGAGGGATGTATTGGTAGGTTTACTATTGTACTAATGAGATATAGATTACAATACAAAGGCATAAACACGGTCTCAAACATGTCTCCTAGTTCTTGAACTATGTTTCCTCCATAGGAATACTAGCTAGTGGATCCATCTAGATGCTATATTAATGTTTTGGTTCTACCTTGGCAACTAGTCCACCTTCTTTCGGTGTAGGGTTTAATTACACCGGATTCCGCATTAACTAATGTGGTCGATGTTTGTTAAGGCAAGTTTTCCCGAAAGTAAAATGAAGTAATAATATCAACTCTAACTAGGGTGACTTAAGGGGTTTGACTTAGTCTAGGTAGGGGTATGGGACTCTACCTATACATTGCACTAGTTGGCCTTGATGTAAGTCCTAGAAGGATGTTCTTATGTTCTTATGCTCTTATAAAGTGAATGATATGCAAATGTTGAGTTAACATGTTGACGATACTATATGATCTTGGTTCAACTTATGAACATGTTATTGGTCTATATTGCTAAATATGATGATGAATACTCATGATGTTATATTAGGTGAAGTTAGACATTGTTTATGATCCTTTTGTTGGTTTACTTGGCTGAGTGGGGTTATGGGGCTTCACTTTGTTATGAGTAAGGGTTTTTACTTATGTTGTAATGTTATGAACTCTGGCATATGCTTTGTTGTTATAACATGGTTTTGGAGTTGTTGTTATGATTCTATTATTTTATACGCATGTTGACTTGACTATACTCGATGATGTTGGTCTTGTGTTGAATATGCTATGGTCTTAAGGGAATATATGATTATTGTTTTATATGTTTTCTTAGTTGTGCATAAAGCTTTTTAAAGTAACTTGGCATGGTTTCTAACAAATGTACCCTTTAGCTTGATTTCTAAGTTGTTTGTGCATATGTTTCCATACTTAGTACAAGTGATGTACTAACCCCTATATCTAACTTTTTATAAAATATTTTAGGTTCCGATTGTTGAAGGTTTCGTGACCAATTTGCATGAATGGCTTGGATCATTTTTCCAAGTTGGGTGTGTCCTCAAGATCCGCGGATGATGCCTTTTCTCATTCTACCTGTGTGACTTGCTATAGTCTAAAGACATTCGTTTAACTCTTATTGTTCAAGACATTGTTCTAAGCCCTATGTGGCAATTATACATTTGTGTAAGGGCTATGCTTGAATTGTTCTATTCCGACTTAGATGGTTTTAACTAAGACATCTTTATTAGGATCTATCTTGTATATTCTATATGTGACATAAAAGTAGAAGCCTATGTAAGCTTCCTATGTGAGGAGTCTAAGTAAAATCCCTATGTATACGTTATGTGTAAGCGAGAGGTTTATGTAAACCTCATGAAGTAGATGTAGATGAAAAGTTTTAATTTTCCGCACCTTTTAACCTATGACATGTAATGACGAACACTTAGAGGCTAGTCTTAGTCCTCTCCGAGGACGACGACGCCGGTTACATCTAGGGGGTCTAGGGGGTGCTCCCTGGATGTGACAAACTTGGTATCAGAGCATGAGGCTGAATATATTTAGGATCGATGTATCATTAAACAACATCTATGTAGATTCTTATTCATAATTGTGAAGCACGCCACACTTATGAATGAGATACTATGTGTTACTTAGGAAATTCTCATATTCTTGTACTCCTATGTCGCGCCTCTAGAGTCTTATTTTATGTGCTTTCATCCAAACCTATTATCATGGTTATAGGTATGACTACTAGAAGAGCAACATCTAGAAGGGCCGAAGAAGGGATTGCTAATGTGGGATCTCACGAAAACCAAGCTACTCAATAAGACAACCAAGTGCCTCCACTTGAGCAAGTTCCTATGGATGATTACGTCCTGGTAATTCCTCTACATATGACGAATGGAGAGATAAGGTCAGCATTTCTCAATTTGGCCCAAGCCATGACCTTTTAAGATAATGTCGTCACTTCTAAAGTCCAAGCTATGATGGCCCAAGTGAATAGGGAAGTTGGACCCCGTCTTCCTCCCCATGCTAGCACTATGGCTTATCATTTCAGAGACTTTACTCGGATGAATCCACCTATATATTTCAGGTCAAAAGCAAATGAATACCCTCAAGACTTACTCGATGAACCTTATAATATCATATTTGCTATGGGTGTGACTTTGAATGAGAAGGCCGAGTTTGCGGCCTATCAACTCAAATATGTGGCCCAAACTTGGTACACACAATGGAGGGATAATAGGGTGCTAAGAGGTGGTCCGGTGACTTGGTAGATCATCAAAAGGGCTTTCCTTGATAGGTCCTTTCCTAGAGAGTAGAGGGAAGCTAAGGTGGAAGAATTCATCAACCTTCGTCAAGAAGGTATGAGTGTACTTGACTACTCCTTGAATTTTATTATATTGTCCAAGTATGATCCATCCTTGGTATCTAACCCAAGGATGAGATGAGTCGTTTTCTTACGGGAGTGTCCAATGACTTGGTGGAAGAATGTTTTTCGGCTATGCTACATGATAATATGAATATATATTGTCTAATTTTTAATGCTCAACAAGTGGAAGAATGTAGACTAAGGAGGAAGAATAGGGAGGTAAAGAGGGCCAAGTCTTATGAATGTGGTTCTTTAAAGGGGAGGCTGGAAATTCAAGACAAGCCTAGATTCAAGAAGAGATTCTCCAATAAAGTTCCTTTCAAATTTCCCAAGGCTCGTGATGATAGGGTGTCTAACCCTAATTCTCAAAGGGAATAGGTACAACTTGACCAAGCAAGAAACCAACTTGTGGAAACTACGGTAAGAAGCACTTTTGTGAGTGCCTTGTTGGGACGGAAAATTGCTTCGGAGATGGAAAGAGTGGCCACAAGGTTAGATATTGCCCTAATTTGAAAGGGAAAGACAAAGGAAGTGGACAAGCTCAATCTAGTGGCTCTAATGTTAATGCTCCAAGAAAGAATCACTTTTATGCTATTCACTCTAGGGGTGAACAAGAGAGTTCTCCCGATGTGATGACCGGTATGTTACAAGTCTTCTCTACTGATGTTTATGCTTTACTTGATCCAGGTGCTATATTATCTTTTGTTACTCTCTTGGTAGCTTGAAATTTTGATTTTTTGCCTCATATCTTAAATGAACTTTTTATGGTACCTACCCCGGTAGGTGATTCTGTGGTTGCAAAGAGGGTATATTGAAATTGTCCTATAATGTTGCCCAATAGAGTTACTCATTTTGAATTAGTAGAACTTTATATGGTTGATTTTGATGTCATTTAGGGTATTGATTGGTTGCATGATTATTTTGCTTCCATTGATATTAGAACGAGAATTGTGAAGTTCAATTTTCCTAATGAACCCGTCTTAAAGTGGAATGGGGGAAATTATATTCCTAGAGATTGTATGATTTATTGTTTAAAGGCTTGTAAGATGATCTCAAAAGGGTGTTTATCCCATATTGTAAGGGTCAAAGATTTAGACTCCGAAAATCCTCCCATTGAGTTAGTTCCCGTAGTGAAGGAATTTTTAGATTCCCGAAATCCCTCCCGTACGGGAAATTGATTTTGGTATGGACTTTCTACCGATACCAACCCATTTCAATTCCTCGTTATGGGATGTCTCCGGCCGAATCAAAAGAGTTGAAGGCTCAACTCAAGGACTTACTAGACAAAGGCTTCATTAGACCTATTATTTCTTCATGGGGTGCTCCGGTATTGTTTGTGAAGAAAAATGATGGGTCCCTTAGAATGTTCATTGGTTATCGCCAACTTAATAAAGTCACCATTAAGAACAACTATCCTCTCCCTCGGATTGACGATTTGTTTGATCAACTCCAAGGGTTAAGCTACTTTTCTAAGATTGACTTGAGGTCGGGGAATCACCAACTTAGGGTGACAGGTGGGATTTACCTAAGACGGTATTTCGAACTAGGAATAGTCACTATGAGTTCCTAGTAATGTCCTTTGGTCTCACAAATGCCTCGGTCGTGTTTATGGACCTCATTAATAGGGTGTTTCAAAGTTACCTAAATTCATTTTCATTGTCTTCATTGACGACATCTTGATATATTCAAAAAATGAATGGGAACACGTGAACCATTTGAGTGTTGTATTAAAAGTCCTTAAGGAAAACAAACTATTATCCAAGTATAGCAAATTTGAGTTTTGGTTGAGGTCGGTGGCGTTGCTTTGTCATATAATCTCTAGTGAGGGAGTTGAGGTTGATCCAAGTAAAACCTAGGCGGTTAAGAATTGGCCTAGACCATTTATTCCAACCGAAATTAGGAGTTTCTTTTGTATAGCGGGGTACTATAGGAATTTTGAGGATGGTTTTGCATCTATTGTTTCTCCGTTGACTACCTTCACCCAAAAGAGTGTGAAATTTGAGTGGTCGGAGGCTTGTGAAAGAAGCTTCCAAATTTTAAAAGATAGGCATACCTCTGCTTTGGTGTTGACTCTACCGTAGGGTACCAAGTTCTTTGTGGTATATTATGATGCATCCCGAGTAGCCTTAGGGTGTAGCCTTATGCAACACGGGAAAGTAGTAGCCTATGCCTCTAGACAACTTAAGATGCATGAGAAGAATTATTCAACTCATGATCTTGAGTTAGCGTCCATGATATTTGCCTTGATAATATGGAAGCATTATATATATTGTGTTAATGTGGATCTATATACCGACATAAGAGTCTTCAATATGTGTGTACTCAAAAGGAGTTAAATCTGCGACAAAGAAGGTGGTTGGAATTGTTGAAAGATTATGACATGAGTGTTCTCTACCACCCCGACAAAGCCAGTGTGGTTGCAGATGATCTAAGTCGTATGACCATGGGTAGTGTGTCTCATGTTGAAGAATCCAAGAAAGACCTAGTGAAAGATGTTCATAGGATGGCTCGTTTGGGTGTTAGATTGAAAGATTCTCCAAATGGTTGTTTTATGGTCCATCATAACTTTGAATCATCTTAAGTGGTTGAGGTGAAGTCTACGCAACACCTTGATCAATCATTCATGGAGTTTTAGGAATCGGTTCTTGGTAAGCTTATTGAGTCATTCTCGTTATGGGGGGATGGTGTTTTGAGGTATCAAAAAGGTTGTGTGTGCCCAATGTTGATGACTTGATAAACCGGTTTCTTGAGGAAGCTCATGCTTCCCGTTATTTAATTCATCCGGGATCTACTAACCTGTATCATGACCTTAGAGAAGTTTTTTGGTGGGATGGCTTAAAAAGGGACATAGTGGAATTGGTTGCAAGGTGTCCAAATTGACAACAAGTTAAAGTCGAGCACCAAAAGTCGGGTGGCTTACTCCAAGAAATGAAAGTTCCCACTTGGAAGTAGGAAGACATTAATATGGACTTCATAGTTGTTTGCCTCTGAATAGAAGGAAAAATGACTATATGGGTAGTGGTGGATATATTGACAAAATCCCCTCATTTTATTCCTGTCAAGTCCACATTCTCGGGGGAGGATTATGCAAGGATCTTCATAGATGAGATTGTGTATCTTCATGGTATTCCATTATCCATCATATCGGATAGGAGCGAACATTTCACATTAAGATTTTGGAAGTCATTCCAAATAGTGTTAGATACAAATGTGAAATTAAGCGCTGCTTTTCATCCTCAAACGGATGGTCAAGCAGAGTGTACTATTCAAACCCTTGAGGATATTGTTAGAGATTGTGTTATCGACTTCAAGGTAAGTTGGGATAAACTTTTGCCATTGGTTGTGTTCTCTTATAAAAATAGTTACAATTCGACAATATCCATGGCTCCTTTTGAAGCTTTATATGGTAGGAGATGAAAATCTACGGTTATGTGGTTTGAAGTTGGTGAGTCTTCACTCATTTGTCCTCAATTAGTATATGAAACTTTGGAGAAAGTTCGTGTTATAAGAGATAGGTTAAAGGCGGCCTATATTCCGCAAAAGTCGTATGACGACAATACGATAAGAGAGCTTGAACTTGAAGAAGGTGATAGGGTGTATTTGAAAATATTACCCATGAAAGGGGTGATAAGATTTTACAATAAAGGGAAGTTGAGTCCCCGCTATGTGTGTCCCTATGAATTCTGCAAAGGGTTGGCAAGATTGCATACGAGTTGAGATTACCTAGTGAACTAGCTTTGTTACATCTAGTGTTTCATGTCTCCATGCTTAAGAAGTGTATCGGTGATCCCGAGTCTATTATTCATATTGAGGGTCTAGGTGTTGTTGAGAACCTCTCCCATGAGGAGGTTCCAGTAGAAATTCTTGATCATCAAGTGAAGAAATGGAGGAACAAAGAGGTAGCCTCCGTAAAAGTCCTATGGAGAAACCACCTTGTATAGGGAGAAACATGGGAGGGTGAGGCCGTCATGAAATCCCTTTATCCTCATCTCTTTAATAATTAAGGTTAGTTGTTCCTATTAATAATGAAAATAATGAGTTAATTTGAATTTGACTTGTTTTGCAAATATAAGCATATATATGTTAAAGGTTTTATGTTAAAATGAGTTTTTATGGATTAATGCTCTTTTGCTTGATTTGCACTTATTTGTGTATTTGGTATTTGGTTACCTTCATGAAATGATAATGAGCATGTTAATATGTTTTGAAAGAAATCTTGGCATAAGTGACTCTTCAATGTTATGTTGAGCTCATGTTGTTATTGAGAAGGTAGTTTCTCGTGTTGTGATTTTGAGGTCTTATGTGTGGAAATTGATGTTTTGAGTTGCAATGTTAAATGCCATTATTAAGTGTTGATTGGAGTGGTGAAGCACTCCTTTGAGTTTTCACTCATGTTAATTATGTTATGTTGTTTGGTTGGGCTGCTAGTATTGAGTCTATCCTATACCTTCAAAAGATTTTAGTGTCATTCAAGAACGAATGTTCCTAAGGGTGGGATAATGTAACATTCCGAATGTCCAAAACCTAATCTAGAGCTTCAAAAGATTTTCTAAGGTTTGTAACACTTTTTTAAGGTTAAGAATAATGTATATAAGTCATTTATAAAGTTTTAGAGTCAAAACATTAAAGAACGTCCATGACGTTCGGAGACTAGTGAAAGAGGTGCTAGTGTGCCTTAGCCTATTTCACGAGGTTTATGTATTAGAAATTGATGAAAATTGGTGAAAGGGTGTTAAACTAGTATTAGAGTAGGTTTAGGGTCAAAACGTATGGGTACGACTCCCAAGTACCACCCTAAAGGTCCTTGAGGAGGACCCTTCCATTTTTTCCAAAACGCTGGCAGTAGCTACCTATGGTTGAAGGTGACGAGGCGTAGCCTGGACGACGAGGCGTCGATGCCTCCGTCGTTGTGGACTTAGAAATTTTGCCAAAAACTCCAAATTGCAAATTCTTTGAACTGTCCTACAGACATGCCAGATGGTAGGGGTCATGGTCGTTGATTGACCTATGGCCCGTAGGTCGGGGTCTCGTAAGTCAGACCTGCACTTTTTTTTTATGTTTTAAATGGTTCAGTTAATTAAGTTAGTTAGTCAGGGGTTTTATTAGAGATTAGGGAGTGTTTAATTATGTTAGTTAAGCATTTATATAAACTAACCCAAGCCTAAACCTAACTTATCACCTCACTTTTCCCAAACTCAAAGGACTCTTCCTTCTCTTTTACATTCTCTCTCTCCCAAAGAAGAACTCCATAGAATACCAAGGATAAGGGCTATAGGGAAGCAAGAGGTCAACTTTTCTCCATCAATATTCAAGTAATATCAATGTATGGGAATTCTTCCCCTTTGGTATTCCTTTCCCAGAGGGTTCTTCCAAAATTGGTTTCAAAAAGATGAGTTACATATGGGTTTCTTTCTAATCCGAGATTGATCTTTTCAATTGAGTTGTTCTTGACTCCTATGGTTTATTATAATTATGTTATGATGTATTATTTTTTAATAATGGTAGTTTTTGATGCTAAACCTTGTATTGTAGAAGAGGTAATGAATTTACCTAAATTCCCTAACCCTACATTATGAACTAGTGTAGAATTGATTAGTGTTGATGCAATTGACCTAGTTAAATTGTTAATTGCTATTTTCTGATGTTATTACACCTATTATTGTATGAAATTGGTTGGTTGATGGTAAGACCATGGATGATGGCTTTGGAAAGAGAATTAGTTAGACTTTGTTATCCTAAACCTTTACTTCAATTGTGATGTCTTGTTCTTGATGATGAAGTTCAATTGAAGCATATCTTGTTACTAGATTAAGTAGGTGTTGGTATGATGATGCAATTGAAATTTCTTGATTATGTGCCTTGTTAGATTATGATTAACATGTAATCATATAAGGTTGATTATGAAGTACCTATGTTTCTTACTATGATATGATGATATTAATGTGTTAATCTCACATAAGAGGGTTGTATTGAAAGGATATTCTCATGCAATTCCTATTGAGCAAATGACTATGACTATACAAGGATTTTGTCTCCTATGACCTAAACTATGTTATCATTGTTAAAGAAAGACATTTCAAAAGGAACTCTAGCTTCGCACCAAGTGAACTAGTAGTGAGGAGTGTCCCTTACCATGTAGGGAATGTAGGTTCACTATTGTACTCATGAGATAGATATTACAATTCCAAAGGCATCAATAGGGTCTCAAAAATGTCTCATATTTCTTGAACTATGTTGCCCCCATAGGAATACTAGCTAGTGGATCCACCTAGATGCTATGTTCATATTTTGGTACTACCTTGGCAAGAATTCTACCTTATTTTGGTGTAGGGTTTCATGACACCAAATTCAACATTAGCTCAAGTGGTCTATGTTGGTTAAGACAAGTGATCCCGAAAGTAAAATGAAGTAATAAAGTGAACTCTAACTAGGGTGACTTAAGGGGTTTGACTTAGTCTAGGTAGGGGTATAAGACTCTACCAATAAATTGCACTAGTTGGCGGTGAGGGAAGTCCTAGAAGGATGTTCTTATGTACTTATGATATTATAAAGTGAATGATATGCATATGTTGACTTTACATGTTGATGATACTATATGATGTTGGTTCCACTTATGAACATGTTATTGGTCTACATTGATAAATATGATGATGAATACTCATGATGTTCTGTTAGGTAAAGTTAGACATTATTTATGATCCTTTGGTTGGTTTACTTGGTTGAGTGGAGTTATGGTGCTTCACTTGGCCATTGCATTAGTAACCTTGGTAAGGGGTTATGAGTAAGGGTTTTTGCTTGTTTGTAATTTTATGAACTCTTGCAC
The DNA here is from genome assembly GCA_022817965.1 of Solanum lycopersicoides. Lineage (NCBI taxonomy): Eukaryota > Viridiplantae > Streptophyta > Magnoliopsida > Solanales > Solanaceae > Solanum > Solanum lycopersicoides. Next base: position 52,920,687 of record CM040621.1, on the reverse strand, counting down.
ATGCTTTGTTGTTATAACATGGTGTTGGAGTTGCTTATGTTATGGTTCTAATATTCTATACACATGTTGACTTGACTATACATGATGATGTTGGTCTTGTGTTGAATATGCTATGGTCTTAAGGGAATATATGATTATTGTCTTGTATGTATTCTTGGTTGTGCATAAGGCTTTTTAAAGTAACTTTGCATGGTTTTGAACAAATGTCCCCTTTAGCATGATTTCTAAGTTGTGTGTGTAACGTTCCGAAAAATCACATGTCTAATGAAGATCCCAGTATGTCCTTCAGAAAGCCTATTAGGGGTACATAGGCACCCCAATGCCCAATAATGAGAAGTATTGGGCATAGTATAGAAAAATTGGCTAAGAGATATTAGCCAATTTTCTATATACGAATATGAAAAATACATGTTGGAGTGTCATACCCCAATCCAAGATTCATTGACCAAGAAATGAACCTTCAAGGAAGAACCTAAGCTAAAAATAAGTACGGTGAATATAGATCCTCAACACAATTCATTAGGTACTAGGCATCCAAGTGTCCAGCCTAGTACCATAGCACATGATCATCTAAAATGATCATGTAAATTAAGCAGTGCCCAAGGACATGGTAAGGGTCCTTGGGACAAAAAGTAAATATTACAAATAGGACATAAAGATTAGTTATTTAGGAAAGTACAACCAACCCATGTGCAAGCACATGGGCAAAGCTTGTGGGAATCGGCCATGAGGAGGGGACCACCCTAACCGAATTCGGTTAGGGTAGTTATGGGGCAACATGTGCGGACGGGTCTCTCCATGTGGAGCCTAACTTCCTAACCAACTATAGGTCCTAACTAACTGTTCTAACTAGATATATAACCTAGGAATAACCAAAATGGACCCACTAGTGCACCCGACAACATAGACTAAACCGGGTTGACACTAACCTAGTACTAGTTGAAGAGACAACCTAGTACCTAACCTAGGATGGTCCAAAAGGTTGGTTATGGTCCTAACAACTTAGGGATACTTTAGTAATTACCCTAGGATTAATTAATTAATCTAGCAACTTAATTAATTAATTTAAAGGGGCAAAACCGAAATCACAAAAGAATTTGCAGATTTCGTCTAAGGCAAGAAAGGGACAACCTAGTACCTAACCTAGGATGGTTCAAAGAGTTAGTTAAGGTCCTAAGGACTTAAGGGTACTTTATTAATTACCTTAGGTCACCTAATTAATTAAATTAGCAATTTAATTAATTAGTTTAAATGGTCAAAACGAAGTTCTTACACTAACCTAGTGTAATTCAAGAAACATCCTAGTATTTTAACTAGGATGGTCCTAAAGGTTTGATTATGGTTTCAATGACTTAGGGGTACTTTAGTACTTACCCTAGGTCCATAAATTAATTAAATTTAGGATTTAATTAATTAATATAAAGTCAAAATTTTGACCGAAATCATAGTCAACACCAATTTCCAAATTTTCGGTCAAGTCATTATTCTCCTATATTTAGTCAACTTAGGAGGGGCGTTTTGGTAATTGGTTAATTAGTTTATTAAATTAACTTATTAAACCTAAGTTTATAATTCAAGATTAGTTGCTAAACCTAAAAATCACGATCAAAACACTTAGAACAAAAACGCAAGAACGAGGCAGTAAACAAAGAACGCTAAAACGGAAAAGTTCCATCGACGTTCTAGGGCAATTCCAAGGTTTCTTCAAGGTCTCGTTCAAGGTGATATCCGTATATTAAATTCTACATAAGTTATGGGTTTCTATCCTGGACTTCATTCTCCAAGAGAACTTTCTTTCCAACGATTCAAAGATCTTGAAAAATAGGGTTGTTCCCGTGTTCTCGTCGAACTCCTTGTCCCTAGTATCCTTTTCGATTCAATGTTGAATAGGTTAAGAGATCATGTTGTTGGTATGTGGTGATGGCTGATCTTATGTGCAATTTTCTTGAATTATGAATGTCGATTAATCTATGAAGTTGTGATTGTATAAAGTTAAGTGCTTAAAACGTGAATCATGAATCGATGATGTGTTAGTTACACCCGTAATTGTTTAAGTGTTGATGTGTTTGTCCGAATGTTGTATTGTTGTATTGTGACGTTATGAAGATGCTAAAGTCATCAAATGTTAATATGATGATGTCCAATATGTCATAAAAACGTTACCCTAAAGTCATGAATTAAGAATTGGCTTAAAAGACAACTATGAAACCACATCTTGGATGAATTGACTATTGATGTCAATAAAGTTGGCTAACACTACTTTGTCAAAATGAATGCATGCTAATGGCTAGGAGCTTATGTACATGATTTAAATATTGGCTAAAGGTTCATACATATTAAATTTAAATATGAACATACGTAAAATTGGCTTATGCCAATAAAAATGATTTGCTAGTATAACATCCCAAATGTTGAGGCTAATACTAATCATATGTCAATCTTGTGTAGTTATAATATCAAATGATATTATAAGAACTTTTAAAGTAAGTCAATGAATCCATAACCAATGGCATGCCATTAATTGGGACAACTCCCAACATGCTCTAAAAGAATGAACTATGAACATATGTAACTCATTGAAAGAAGTGCTCATCGTCCATAAACGATGAAATGAATCTACTACACTACAGTAAAGAAGTAACGGGAGTTATAACATAATTAAAGGGGTCTAAACTAAATAAGTGACCATAATGGGCTGTTAAATAAAGTGTGACAAGTCTTACTTACACCTAAGCTACTATGTTAAAAGAATACTCACGAATGAAGGTGTTAGAATGTTTGAGACTAGTCGCATTAACACCTAAGGATGATATGTAAGGACAATTCACATTTTATCAATGTAAAGTAAGGATGATATGTAAGGACAATTCACATTTCATCAATGTAAAATAAGGATGATATGTAAGGACAATTCACATTTCATCAATGTAAAGTAAGGATGAAAAGTCATCAAAAGAGTAAGTAAATCTCAATCTAGAAGCAATCTTCCATAATGCTTGAGTCAACTCTAAAAGATAAAGAAGATAATGAAACTGAGCATAGAACCGATAGACTAGTTATGAGCATGTGCTTGCACGTGTAAGTCTCATGTGACGAGGCTACCACCGAGGTTGATAAGTAGTATCATTAAGTCCCTAGTCTTCGAACTATGTCTAGAAACATAGGAACTAGCCAGTGGTTTCCACCTAATCGAGCTAGGCATGTTCGGTTTCACTTTGTCCGGTGATTCCACCCCTTTTCGGTGTGGGGCAGAAACTGGATTTTATGTTTAGCTCACACGATCTATGTCGGTTAGTGATCACGATATGTTCTTGGTTCACTATAGCCTTGAGCCACTCTTTTCCGGTGTGGAGTGAACACTTGAGATGGATTTGCCTTAGCCGGGGATCACCCCTTTCCATGTGTGGGGCAGACACGGGATTTCATGAGTAGCTCACATGATCTAGATTCATTTTAACTAGTGAATCACCCCTTTTCAGTGTGGGGCAGACACTGCATTTCATGTAGCTCGCATGATCTTATTCCCTATGATGTCTCTATGAAAGTGAGAATGATGATGATGATGGAACGTATGTTCAAAGTGAGCAAAGACGAAGAGCTTAAGAATGTCAATTGCCAATATCACACTCATGAAGTTTCAGAAAATAATGGGCAAAGCCAAATAAGATATGCTTATAATGACTTCTTATATGATGCCAATAAAATGGAAGTAGAAACATAACGTTAACTAAATACCCCATAACTTCCCTAACATAAAAGTAACGAAATAAATGGCATGACCAATAGAGAATGGCTTATGAAATGTAATGAATATATAGTGTAAAGAATTACTCACTATAAGGTAGGGAAATCATTCCTTAGTCCTTGGATTACTTACATCGATTCATTGTGGGTATGGGACTACAGTGAATCATTGCACTTGTAAGTAAAACATTGGACTAAAGGAATTATTGAACTACATTACAAAAATAAGAAAAAGACTGAAAAATAAACTAAGTGTCAAAAATGGAGCTCTCGGGTTGGGGTTGAGCAAAATTTCAAATCTTCCCCCGAGTGGTTCTAAAATTATGTTGATGATACTAATGTCTTGTAATCATATAGAAAATGAGTTGTGTGCTTTGAATGCATTAAAATACATTATATTCATACCACAATTCACAAGTAACAAATTAGGAAAGTCTAAGGACTAGACTTTCAAGAAATGGCATGTTGGTTAGGAAGAACTTTCATAGATCATGCATAGCTTTATGTGTATGTGTGCATACACCCATACTTAGTACAAGTGGTGTACTAACCCCCTACTATTTACTATTTTTATAGGTGTAGGTCAGAGGAAATATTGACGACACTTGCTGCGGTTTGGACTTCAGCATTTCTCCAAACCATTTGGTAGGTCCTCTTGATTTCGAGGACGCTGCAGTTTTAGTCTAACCTTAGTTTTAGACATAGCTAGCGGATGTTGTCCCTAGCATTTTTTTTGTACTTTCATTTCGAATCATTGTAATAAGGCCGTGTTTGACAAACTATTTATGTTGTATTCATCTTCAGTTTCAAATTGATTCTTTATGATAGATGGTTGTTGAGGATGTTGGGCTTAGTATATAAGATTTGATACGTAATGACTATATGAAGTCTAATTAAACTTCATACATACAAAAAGTTTTAAATTATCATCAAATTTAACTAGATGAATGTGATGGATGCAAGATGGGGCTTGTCTGCGACCTCTGAGAGGTCAACAATGCCGGTGCCGATTTGGATTCCAATATACGGGTCGTTACAGTGTGTGCATATGTTTCCATACATAGTACAAGTGATGTGCTAACCTCTATTTCTCTCTTTTACCTAAATATTTTAGGTCCCGGTTGTTGAAGGGTTAGTGACCAATGTGCAAGGAAGGTTTGGATCATTTCTTCAAGTGTGGGTAGGTCCTCAAGATCTGTGGATGATACCTTTTCTCATTCTACCTATGTGACTTGCTATAGTCTAAAGACATTCATCACTCTTATTGTTGAAGCCATTGTTGTAAGCCCTAAGTGGCAAATATACATTTGTGTAAGGGCTATGCCCGAATAGTTCAATTTTGACTTACAATGTTTTATATGAGACATCTCTAGTAGACTATATATTGTATATTGTATATGTGACATAAAAGTAGAGGCCTATGTAAGCTTCATATGTGAGGAGTCTAAGTAAACTTCATGTGTATACGTTATGGGTTAGGGAGAGGTCTATGTAAAACTCATGAAGTAGATGTAGATGAAAAGTTTCAATTTTCCGCACTTTAACCTATGAAATGTAATGACACATTTTAAGAGGCTAGTCTTAGTCCTCTTCGAGGATGACGATGCCAGTTACGTCTAGGTGGTTCTCCCCGGATATAAAAATGACTTAGGTGAAGCTAGAGTGTAACATGTGTGTCACGAGGTTTTAACGTCTTGAAATGGGTTATAATGATGTTTTGAGGGAAAACGTCCAAGAACATCCCTGTCGTTCTAAAGATTTTACTTGAGACGTGCTTCTATGTTTAGGTGTGCCTTTATATGTTTTACGTGTTCGTTTTGGTTAAATTTTATGTGGGAGGTTCCTAACATGTATACGAGTGTATTTAAGCTGGAAAAGTCCAGTCACGACTCCCAAGGACAAACTTAAGGGTCCTTCAGAAGGACCCAACTTGTGAGCAAAAGCTTTCAAAACCAGCCCAACCAACGAGGCAATTGATGTCCAGTAGGTAAGTCGGCGCCGCATATATGGAGGGCGTAGGTTGACACTTTGTCTAGGGAGATTAATCCCCATGTGGTAATTCTCTGACCCTAACCACGGACAACCAGGATGGTCGTAGCTGGGTCTACGAGGCATAAGTGGGAACCGTCGATTGGCATCTGCAGATTTTCTGCATGTTTCTCGGCCCTAGCCTTGGGTTATTTGGAAGTTTCACCAAGTATCCTAAAAATAGATCGGGCGGCTTCTTAAGGGTATTATGGGTATTTAATAAGTTTTATAAGTACAGAACCCTAACCAAGATAAGTATTCAAAATCAAAACCCCAAGCCCAAAGAAGAACTCTCTAGAACACCATTGAAACATTAAGGAAGATTGGAGCTTGGAGCTTGATTTCTCCATCAATTTTCTCTCAATTTCGTGGCTTGTCATAAATTAAGGTATGTTTTACATCTTTGAATCTCATTTCTTGAAGGATCCATTCTTCGAAGTGATTTATAAGATCTTTTCAAAAAATGAATTGTCCTATTTTGTAATCTAGCCATGGGTTCTTGCATAAAATGTTTTGAATCAATGAGTCATGATTGAATTGATGTTAATTTTATGATTTTATGCTAAAAACTCCATCAACCCATGCAAATCATTAATTCCTTATTTTGGTCATATTAGGGGAGATTTGATCATGCCTCAATCGTGTTGGATTCTTGTATAGTTTGACTTAGGCCATCTAATGACATAAGAAGCATGTTCAAATTGTATGTAGGTTGTCCTAAATTTGTATATTGTGATTATTGGATTGATTTGGTTATCATGTCTATCGGTAAGAGCCTTTGTGTATTAGATTGGTTAATTTGGTTAATGATTGGAGTTGTTGAGATTGGATTGGTGGTAGATTGAGATAACCTTATCTATATTTTGTAGTATATGTGTTTCACTTGATGTTTGGTATGGTCCACTTATGGTGGGGGTGATTATGTGCTATACTTGTGAAGAATGTGGCCTTGTCGGCATTATTTTATAAATTGTGAAATAATGTGGCCTCATCGGCATTACATTATGAATTATGATATTTTCATGTTATAACTTGGATATGTGATCATTATGAAAGTCTGTGTGACTTATGTGTATATGTGAAGTCAAAGCATGGTTAATCTAATTGATTATATGTGATTATGATAGGCTATATTGATGCCTTATGTGTATATACTTGAAGTTGAATTGTGAATCTTCCTAGTTGACTATATGAGTCTTATGATGAACTATGTTGATGATTCTATAGTAGTGTTTAGGTTGACTTGTAGTATGCTTAGTTGACCATATATTCTACTTGAATGATACTGAACATTTCATAAGACGATAATGAATGTGAATATGACTCTTGACTTAGTAGGCTAAATCACCTTTCTCACGAATGAATATGTATGATTGGAATGTGACCTTGAACATAGTTAAGAGGGTAATGGAACCTTCTAGAAAGGAGGTTACGATATCCTCGAAGTTGAAAGTCGTAATGGTATCCTTCTAGTGTGAATAATGGACTTAGGGGTCGTTGGCTGTAATTGCATGAAATCATCCTTAGGAAAGTCATTGAGTTATCTTAATAACCATTGTAAGGCAGCCCTAGTGTACCCTCTTTGGTAAGGTGTATTATGATTTGGTTATGACTAAGATATGGTACCTCTTCATATGCTCCTTTATTGAATTACTCTATGAGAACAAAGGCTAGAACCGAGTGAGTATACTTGGGGAGTAGCTCTAGTTGAGTGGAGACTAGAGTACACAGAAACCCTTTATATTCATAACCATGTGCCTACATGGGTTGTCTCCTAGTTCTATCATTGGCAAGTAGAACACCCTCCATCGGAGTAGGGTTTGACTCCAGATTCCATGCCTAGCTATTATGGTCGATTTAATTTATATCCTATTATCATCATGTGGTATACATTCTAGTATTTGATAGGTTCTACAAAGTTAAGGTAGTGGAATGGGACACTATCTAGACATTGCACGAGTAGGATTTGAAGATGCTAGTGTGTAGGTTCACTAGGTCTTCTCCAAGACAATTATGTGATAGTCCTTAATTGTTGAATGTCTCCTAAATGACTTAATGAACACAATGATTTAAGTTAAATGCATATAAATGGAAAAGTACTTATCTACATTAGCTTTGAGGATTTCTTAGGTAGGCTTGGAGAGGGTGTATGGGAGGTGCCTTCATGTCTTACTTAGGTGATTCTTAGAGTAACTTTAGCTAGGGCTTTAATTGAATATAGTGAATAATCTTTTCTTAGGAATACATAAGGATATCTTAGGTGCGTGTGAAGGGTTTAAACGGGCGGCCGCTTCATCTCTAACTGAAGTGAGCCTTAAGAGGACTTTTGGTAGGAGAGTCTTATGCTTGTATGGTTTGAGGTGATGATATGGTATATTGTTTAAGGTGACTATATGTTCTTATGTTGACTTGTAAGTAATTATTATACTTGTCTTATGATGTTTTCTACAAAAAGAGCATGTTTTATAAAAATGTCCTTTCAGCGTTGTTTTAATTGCATTTCACCATACTTAGTGTATTCTAATGTACTAATTCCATATATTTTCTATCTTTAAAGGCGTAGGTGGCATTTGAGAGGAGTCTTTGAATAGAATCATGGATTAGTATTAATTCAAGCAAAGTTGAGGTATGTCCTCAATAGATTCGCGGATATTACTATGTTTAGTTTCTTTGTTAAAGTATTGTAATAGACTTAGATATTTCTATATTGTTGATGTATGGGTCGTGTCCCAAGATATTCATGTGTCTAAGATTGCGACCTGAGGCATATCATTTCTTATGATTTTCTATAAAAAGATGTTTTGAATTATTATTATTCCATGTGAAAAGTTTTAATTCCTCACTACCTTTCATACATGTATGCAATGAATGATGTCAAAGGGCTTGTACAATACCTCCGATAGGTCAAGTAGGCCTTGACACGATTTGAGGGAATGTCATATCTTCAAGGGTGTACTCTCGGGTCGTGACTACTAGTGAGTTCTATAGCCTTCCGTAAGAGTTTTAGAGTGTTGTATGAGCATTACGATAAATATAAATGGTTCCCGTACTTAGATTAGGGGTCTTAGGGGTTAAAGATCTGTGTACGACCCCCAAGGACCACCCAAGGGGTTCTTGAGGAGGAATCCAAAACAACCCCAAAAATCTGGAAATATGGTTACCTATATTTGACAACTACGGCCCGTAGATCGGACCATTCCCCATAGGTCATAGGTGTAGGTCAAGGACTTCATAGGGCCAATTCTTAGCCTCAGGTTCAAACCACGGAGGTTGTTGACGTCCAGTAGCTCCACCTATGGTCCGCATGTGGAGGGGCGTAGGTGATGCCAATTTTAAGTGGTTTAGTTTTAAGTTAGGTGTTTTGGATTTAAGTTAGTTAGTAATTAGGGGTTAAGGGAGGTCGGTTAGATATTGAAATTACTTTTTATATAAGTCTAATACACCCCTAAACTAACTCATTAAATCATTAATCTAAGAACCCCCAAATTACTCTCAAGAAATTATCTCTTTAGAAGAAAGCAAGAAGAGGAAATTGTACTAAGTATGGATGCCATGCACAAGATCCTTAAAACATGCATAAAAGGGAAATTTAGTTGAAATTATGAATTTATCGAGTTTAGAAACCATTATGCACATTCATAAAGAAATATAAGACAACCCAACATGTAAGCAACCCAAAGCCACACTGGTGTAATGCTAAGGTAAGATAACATTACCCTACTTAATGCTAAGTATCACATTTAGGCCAACATACATATATTTCTTTACCATAGTCATAGCATTGATACATAAGAGTGAAGTCATTTATGTTCATAACATTCATACATCCCTTTTAATACATAGTTCATATGTTATCATATCATCGTAACATAAGAGGAATCTACCATAACCCCTCTTAGAGTCTACTTTTGAAATGCATAAGTGAAATCTCATACCCCTACTCACACTAAGTAGTACCCCTTAAGAAGTAATGATTAAAGTCCACGTCTTTACCAAAGTTCATATTCACATCACTTAGGGAAGGTTTGCATTAACCGACATAGACTGTGTGAGCTACATTGCATGCAGTGTTCTACCCCCACACCGAAAAGAGGAGTCCTACTTGCCTAAAGAAAAACCTAAATTTTAGTTTTTGGTAGAACCACTATATAAGACTTATTTGGGCACATAGTTATGGGATATGGAGATTTTTACTAGAAACCCGAACTTCTAGCGTACAAGGTTTCCATCTCATGAGTTATCATACATTGGGAAGACGGATTTGCTAAACGTAAAAGGGGCCATCAAACTTTCATATTCACTCGGTGCTACGCATAATTCCCTTTAAAAGTCACAATTAGACTTGATTTAAGTTCATATTCGTAAAAACATACATTAGGAACTCATGCCAACATATCATCATAATAGCTCATATGTTCATTAAGTGTGAACGCTCTTTTACTTTAGAAACACTAGCATGTGAGTAATCATTTCACATTGTAGTTGTAGTATGATCATGAGAAAGTACTTTCAATTAACATAACAAACTTATCATAAACATACATACCTACTTCATGCATAACCAAGTGTATATGATATAGGGGATAAAGATCTTTCATCAACAGCACCACTACACAAATAGTACTATCTAAGTAAACCACAATGTCATACAAAATTTCCATAAAGAGGCATCACCCTCATACCTTATCCATTCAAGGTGTCACGACCGGGGAGCACTCCATAGATGTAACCGACATCGTCGTCCTCGTAGAGAACTAAGACTAGCCTCTTAGCATTCGTCATTACATATCATAGGCTAAAAATGCTGAAAATTAAAACTTTTCATACATATTTCTGTATAGTGAGGTTTACATAGACCTCTCACGTACTACTTAGAAATCTTACATAGTCTTGTACTTTTAGAAACATAATCGATACATAAGAATGTAACGACCCGCAAGTACACCCTAGAAGTTAGAGCAACCCTTAGGTTGAAACAAGGCGTACTCGACCTTTCAAAGGTCTTGAACAAGCCTCTTAGCTATCATTCATTACATAGATATGAAAAGTAGTGCAGAAATTTAAACTTTTCAGGATAAATAATAATAAGGAAAAACTCTTTTATAAATACTAAGGATAGTCTCATCGTCACAAGCCAACTTAAAGACACGACATAAATATCTTAGGTACACAACCCTTTACATTGAAAGATGATACATATCTTAACTAATATTAAAAGAAAAAACTAAAGAAACATAGACTATGCCCTCTAATATATGAGGACATACTTAGTCCTGAGAGAGTCGATTCCCAATCTTGCCTTTTAACCTTTAACTTGCTTCAAACCTATACATTTAGAGTATAGAAAAGTATGGGGTTAGTACAAACAATGTACTAAGTATGGCATATGCAAAATCATGCAAAAAGAGACAATTTAGTTGAAACATAAAAGTCATGCTATTTTGATAAAACCTTCTGTAACAACCCTAAAAATGAATAGGATAAATACTTAGGGTATCAAGAATGCTTGCGATTAAACCAAGGTTAACACGGATTGATATGCGTAGAACCAGACCTCAGAACCCTTACTAAGACCATGTCAACTAACTTGGGGAGTTAGTTGAGCTTGGAAAGGTTGGAACCAACCATGTGAGGCTCTCGAAAACAAAGATTTAATCGAAGGAGTCTTTATCGAACTTAAAAGAAGAAATTTTAAGTTTTGAGAATCCAGGGGTAAAATGGTCTTTTCCAGGGCAAGGGTAATATTGTAATTACCCTGAGGAATTAATAAATTAATTAATTAATTTAATTAAAAAATCAATTCGGGTTGGGGCGACCCGAAGCGACCCATTTTTGCAAATAGGGTGCCACTCGGGTTCGAGCCCTACTAGAAGCAATGAACTGATGATTTAATCATCAATTAAAATCTGATTCATGAAGGGTAAAATGGTCCTTTCATGTATTAGTTGAAAAAAAACAGATTTTTGTATTAATTTAATTAAATACTGTTTTGACTAAGTCTTGAATTTAGTCTCTTAATCCTAATAACTCTCTCCCTCACGTTTCTCAACGCTCTTTCACGTCTCTTAATTCTCATTCTCTCACGCTCTGACTAACAACAAAACTCAAGAACAGTTTAACAACCATTGTTCTTCACACTTGAAAAACACACGAAAAGTTTTAAGAAAAGCAAAGTAGTCAAAAACGTCAAGGCAAAGGGAGGTTGTTCGTCGAGTGGTGTGTACGTTGAGGAGAATTGGGCGTGGTTTGGAGGAACTTCTGGGCAGCAGATTCACACTTGAACAACGTCAAAAAGTATGGGTTTCTTCACTCTTGGTCCCTTTCCCAAGAGGCCCCTTACGATTCAAAGTATCCATTCCGAAACTAAGGTTGTTCCCCTTTTGCATGTCCTTGTCACTAGCTCCCAAACGAATTCGTAGGATGGGTATGTTGTGCTGGTAGATTTAGGCATGTATGATGTGTGTATATTAAATGTGAATATGTTTATGTACGGGAAATCACGACGATGACCATCAAAGTGTGATCGGAAAAGTTGGTGTGTGTGTGTGCACGTGGGCAGCGTCTTGGTCACTGTTTTGGGGTCGTATAAGTCATGTATTTCTTGTGTATTTTATGAGTGCAATGTGTATAAAATGTGATGTTCATTATAATGAAATATGTTTGGTTGAATAACAATATTTTAGCCAAATAAACTTATGAAAGATGTGACTAAAAATGAGTTGAAGAATGACAAAAATTTTCCAGATTTGTGTACTCTCCAATAAGGTTAAAATCTGGGTTTTAAAAGGGAAAATTAAATGAGTGAGGTCAATGGGAGTTGAACCCAAGACCTCACCTGTTGAGAAGGCTGAAAAAGAAAGAAAACAAAACGTGAAGGAACTAAGGGGAATCGAACCCCTTAGCTACTGATTTCGCGAAAAATAGAAAAGGGAAACGGGGCTAAGCGGATTCGAACCTAGCTACTGGAATTAGCCACAAAGAAAAAGAAAATAGGGCTGGGGGGAATCGAACTCGCGAAATATGGGGAGAAGGAGGAGAAAAATATAATTAAACAAATAAATGGGAGGCGTGGGATTTGAACCCACGACCTCTAGGTACGCGCGAAAGAGGAGAAAATAAGAAGAAGATAAAACGTGAGGCGTGGGAATCGAACCCACGACCTCAACGATGGAAAAAGGGGAAGGAAAATTATTAAGAAATCAAAGTGAGGTTGTGGGGGTTCGATCCCACAACCTCACTGTCAAGGCGCCTAGTTAAGGAAGAATTAATTAAAATAAGATAGGAGGCTATGGGGGTTCGAACCCACAACCTCCAAATGCTCTAGCGAAATTAAAACAAAAATAAGGGGGGCTGTGGGGGTTCGAACCCATAACCTCCCTATCCCAGCAAAAATTTAAGGAAAAATCAAAGAGGTTGTGGGGGTTTGAATACCCACAACCTCTTGGTTTAGGCGAGAATGGGCAATAAGGGACTAACGAAAATTAAAAAGGGGTTGTGGGGGTTCGAACCCACAACCCTTCGGCCAACTTAAGAGTAAAATTAAATAGAAAATTAATCCTTTGATGTTAATGTTGAGATTTAATTTAGAGTTCTAATGTTATTAATATTAGAAATAAAATCAATGAAAAATATAAATGATATCCAAGTGATTCAAGATTTGGGTTCCCTTGCCCAAACTTCCGTATTGATACATAAGTCATACGTGAATAAAATATCCAAGAATAATGTCATCTACTTAGATCAAAATCAAGATCTTGGCATATATACAAGATACATAAGTCTAGTACTACATAATCTTAGGAAAATAAGAATCACTTAACGAACTATGAATGAAGCCCCATGGCTTGTATGTATAGACACATAAGTCTAACATACGTTCAAAAGTAAGTGAACCTAAGATGTATGTAATGAAATGATGAACCCTGGAAGGGTTAAGTATGAGAGTAAGATACACTAAGTGGCTAAGTGCATTGGCATATGATGAGATGAACTATGAAATGATGAAATGAACATTCACGTAATAAGAGGTGAGTAACTATGAAAAACAAAGGTGCTAATGATGAAGAATGTGGTGACAACATGATATGAGGCTAATGTAAATGATGAGAGCAATCTCAAATGAGCTTAAGTAAATGTTACCAATACGTACTCACCAATGAGAGTGTAAGATAATGAAGAGACCAGTCTCTATGAACACTCTAATGAAAGTATTAAGATTAACACACTTAATACTAATGATGAGATGAGAAATCATCTAATGAGCTATGATGTCCTCATACTAGAAGCCAGCTTCCATGACGTATGAGTTGAATGAAATGGAACTTTATACTGAGCACTGATAGGCTAGCTATGAGCGGTGATGCCTTCTTTCGGGAAGGGCGAAGGTTCACGTAACTCTCATGAGATGAGACTGTCCGGCTTGCCGGGTATCGGTCTCCATATATCTCCTAGTCTTCGAACCTATACTGCCAATATAGGGATCTGGCGGGGTTAAATTCCCATGTACGCTAGCATGTTATTGGGTCACTTTGGCCGATGATTCCACCTCTTTTTGGTGTGGGGGAGACACTGGATTTCATGATGCTCACATGATCTATGTCGATTAAAGTTAAAGTTCCCAATGAATGAACGAGGCCAGCCTCAAATAAAGCACATAATGAAATGAATGATACCAAAGGTGTTAGGATAGGATAATCAAGAGGTGAGCTACACTAAGGTAATGACATTAGGTTATTCTTGATCATTGCATAGCAAACCCAATGAAAGTCTTAAACTACACCCTAGGTATAGCTGGTGTTTACACTAGCATATGAACGAAATGAAATGAAGTACGTATGAATGAATGAAGCAGACTCTGTGTTTGCTAATGAAGAATCCCTAGTTGAGGTCCCATATGTTGAGCCCTCATTTTGGAAAGTCTTAATGTCAAGTCCATGATTCCAAGGTCTCATGGCATGTGAATGAATGATATGAAAGAAGCTATGTGTTATATGTTATGTGTTATAATATGTGCTATATGAAGATGTTACGTGATCTGTGCAATATGATATTTATGATGATGCATGTTACTCTCATGGCATGACTTTCCTAATTCAATTTGGAAAGTTCACTAACTTTCCGAATCTCAATTTGGCAAGTCCACTGACTTGACTTCCAAAAATCATGTTGTTAGGAAAGAGCTATTCTTTCTCATGCATGTCCTTGGTGTGTGCTTGCATATACCCATACTTAGTACTAGTGTGTACTAACCCTATACAAACTCTACTATTTTAGGTGCAGGAACAGGTGGACGGTAGAGCTACAGGATCATCGCTGCAGTTATTCGGACGTCCAGTATTCATCCGGTTTTGGTAGGTCCTCATGCTTTCGAGGATGCTACTTTTCATGTTCTAGCTTATTTTAGGAGTTGAGCTAGTGGAGCATGTTCCACTAGCGTTTCTTCCTGTTTTTATTCAGAATTTGTATTGGTGACATTTTGGCAATTGTATACTTAATACTTATTGAACTATTTCTTTCAGTTGCTTATCTCTTAATGTTAGATGGCTGATGGTGAACTGTTATGAAATGTTAAAAATGTTTAACAAATATGTTAAGGAACAAAAAGTTTCAAATTTTCCGCTAAAAAATTAACCTAAGTGAAGTATGAATAACGTAAGTAGGCTTGTCTGCGACCTCTAAGAGGTCAACGACGCCGGTCTCGTCTGGGGTCTAGATTCCAGTCGTGACAAAGTTGGTATCAGAGCACTAGGTTAAATTCCAATAATAATGAGTTCACATCAACCACATTGAGTAGTTTCTAAGTCATGGTAGTGAAGTGAACCACTATCCTGGATTAGAGACTTCACTCTTTGTTCCCGAATTGATTTGTAAGACTTTGGAGAAAGTTCATATGAGAAGGAACCGATTGAAAATAACCTATAGCCAGCAAAAGTCTTATGTCGACCATAGGAGAAGGGACTTAGAATTTGAAGAGGATGAAATTTCGCAAAGGCTTGGCAAAAATGCAAATGAGTTGAGATTACCTAGTGAATTGGCTTCGGTTCATTGGTGTTCTATGTCTCTATGCTTAAGAAGTGCATCTGTGGTTCCGAGTCCATTTTTCTTATGGAGGGTCTAGGTGTGGATGAGAACCTCTCTATGAGGAGGTTCAAGTTGAAATCCTTGATATACATGTGAAGAAGTTGAGGAACAAGGAGGTGGCTTCCGTAAAGATGTTATTAAACAACCACCTAGTTGAGGGATCAACATGTGAGGCCGAGGCTGACATGAAGTCCCGTTACCCTCATCTCTTTTTTGAATTAGTTTAGTTGTTTCTACTAATAATAAAGATAATGATTAAGTTGAAATTGACTTGTTTTGCAAAGATTTGCATATTTATGATAAAGGTTTTTGCTAAAATGAAGTTTCATGTGAAAATGCTCTTTTGCTATATTTTGCACTTATTTGTGTATTTGGTATGATGTTGCCTATATGAAATAAGATTGAGCATGTTAATTGATATGTTTAGAAAGAAATTTTGCCATAAGTGACTATATGTTGTGTTGAACTCATGTTGTTGTTGAGAAGGAAATTCCTCATGTTGGTTTTTGAGCTCTTATGTGGTCCTATTGATATTTTGAGTTACTTTATGTAGATGCCATGTTGTTATGTTGATTTGAGTTGTAACTCATATCGATTTAGTATGTTGTTGGTTGGGCTGCTAGTATGGAGTCTATTCTTTCCCTTCAAAAATATTTTTATTGTCATTCGGGGACGAATGTTCCTTAGGGGGATAATGTAACACTATGAAAATCCAAGAACTAGTTTAGAGCCTCACATGAGTGTCTAAGGTTTATAACACTGTTTTAAGGTCAATAATAATGTATAAAATTCATTTAGAAAGTTTAAAATCCAAAACATCAAGGAACGTCCACGACGTCCGGAGACTAGTGCAAAAGGTGCTACGGTGCCTTAGCCTATTTCACGGGGTTTTAGGAGTCGGAAATAGATGAAATTTGGTGAAAAGGTGTCTAACACATATCACAGTAGTTTTTGGGTCAAAACGTCTTGGTAAGAATCCCAAAGGACAAAACTAAGGGTCCTTGAGGAGGACCTTTTCATTTTGACCCAAAGTTGTCAAATGGGACAGTGCAGGTACTGTCCACCTACGCTTGCCATTTATGGGGTGTAGGTGAGACGATGGGGCGTCGATGCATCCATCATTGGAAACTTAGACACTTTTCAAAAAGTGGCAAAATGCAGGGTCTCTGACCAAAACGACGGACATGCAGGACGGTTGGTCCCAAGGCCCGTCGACTAACCTATAGACCGTAGGTCGTGGTCTCGTAGGTCAGTCGTGCAATTTCACTGGTGAGTTTTAATAAGTTAATTTAATTAAGTTATATAGCTAGGGTTTTAATTAGTGATGAGAAAGTGGTTAATTAGGTTAGTTAATTAACTATATAACCTACCCTAAGCCTAAAGACAAGTTAACACCCCGAAATTCCCAAACCCAAATTGCTCTTCCTTCTCTCTACTTTCTCTCTCCCAAAGAAGAACTCCATTAAAGGCCTAGGTCAAGGTCATTAGGGAAGAAAGAAGAACAATTTTCACCATCAATCTTCAACAATTAACAAGGTATGGGAACTCTTCACCTTTGGGATTCCTTTCCCCAAAGGGTTCTTCCAAAATTGGTTTTTCAAAAGATGATTTCTTATGTGTTTCTTCCTAAATACGAATTTTATCTTCTACATTGTATTTTCTATGGTTTCTTTTGATTATTATGCTTATATTATGATTCAATTATGCTAGTTCTTGATAAGTTAACCTAGTAGGTTGAATAGATCCTGAAATTAACCCAAGTTCGTAACCCTAGGTTATGAACTAGTGTTGAATTGAGTCGTAGTGATGCAATTGAATTCATAATTGTGTTACTTACTATTGGTTGATGTTTTTACAATTATTATTGTATTAAATTGATTGGTTGATGGTAATACCATGATTATGGCTTTTGAAGGAGATTGTGCAAGTGTTTGTTATCCAAAACTTTTACTTCAATTATGATGGCTTGTACTTAGTGATGAAGCTCAATTGAAGTATGTCTTGTAATTGGGTTAAGTATGTTTGTTATGATGATTCAAATGAAATGTCTTAATTATGTGACTGTGAGATTATGCTTAGATGTAATGATATAAGGTTGGTTATGAAGTACCTATGTGCCTTATTATGATGTACTGCTGTAAATGTGCTAATCTCACTTATGAGAGTTTTAATGAAAGGTGTTCTCATGCAATTCCTATTGAGCTAATGACTATAACTATTCAAGGAGATATTTTCCTCTGACCTAAACTTAGTTATGATTGTTAAAGAAAGACATTTCAAAAGGGACTCTAGCTTAGCACCAAGTGAACTAGTATTGAGGAGTGTCCCTTCCCATGTAGGGAAGGTAGGTTCACTATTGTACTCATGATATTGGAGACTATAATTCATGTTGCATAAAGAGGGTCCCAAACACATCTCTAAGTTCTTGAACTATGTTTCCCCCATAGGAATACTAGCTAGTGAATCCACCTAGATGCTATGTTCATGTATTGTACTACTTTGGTAAATAGTGCACCTTCCTTCGTGTAGGGTTTCATGACACCGGATTCTAAATTAGCTCATGTGTTCTATGTCGCTTAAGGCAAGATGTTCCCGAAAGTAAAATGAAGTAATAAAGTGAACTCTAACTAGGAGGACTTAAGGGGTTTGAATTCGTCTAGGTAGGGGTATGGGACTCTACCTATACATTGCACTAGTTGGCCTTGAGGGAAATCCTAGGAGGTGATTCTTATGTTTTTATGCTCTTATGAAATAAATGTTATGTTCATGTTGATTCTTCATGTTAATGGTCTATATTTCTAAATATGATGTTGAATACTTATAATGCTATGATATGTGTAGTTAGACATTATTCATGATCCTTTGGTTTGTTTTCTTGGTTGAGTGGGGTTATAGGGCTTCACTTGACCATTGCACTAGTAGAATTGGTGAAGGGTTACGGGTAAGGGTTTTACTTATGTTGTAATGTTATGGACTTCTGAACATGCTTTGTGGTTATGACACGAAGTTAGAGTTACATTGCTCATGAATTGTGCTATGCTATGAACATGTTAAGTTGGCTTAACTTGAGTATGTTGGTTTGTGTTGAATATGCTTGTATCATAAGGAATATATGATTATTGTATTTTATGTGTTCTTGGGCTATACATAAGGATTTTCAAAGTAACTTTGCATGGTTTTACTATATTTCCCTTTATAGCATGATTTCTATGTTGTGTGTGCATATGTTTCCATAGTTACTACAAGTGATGTGCTAACCCCTATTTCTCCCTTTTTCCAAAACATTTTAGGTTCCGGTCGTTGAAGGGTTCGTGAACACTTTGCAAGAAAGGCTTGGATCATTTCTCCAAGCGAGAGTATGTCCTCAAGTTCTGAGGATGATCCCTTTCTCTCACTCTACCTATGTTACATTGTTATAGTCTAAAGACAATCATTTCACTCCTGTTGTTTCAAGATATTGTTGTAATCCCTAAGTGGCATTTATACACCCATTTAGATGGTTTCATATAAGACATCCCTATTAAGACTATATTGTGTGTGTGTTATATATATGTGACATAAAAGTAGAAGACTATGTAATCTTCTTATACGAGGAGTCTAAGTAAACTCGCTATGAATATATTATGTGTAAGTGAAAGGTCTAAGTAAACCGCATGAAGTAGATGTAGATGAAAGGTTTTAATTATCCGGACTTTTAAACCTATGAATGTAATGACGAATGCTAAGGGGCTAGTCTTAGTCCTCTCCAAGGACGACGACACCGGTTACTTCTAGGGGATGCTCCCCGGATGTGGCATATGCAACTAAACCAAGATAATCAAACATGGATTACTCTTACAATTTCTTTCCATGCTTACATGATTTTGATACTCATTGCCATTTGGAGGAACTACATCCTCCAACTCAAGGCATGCTCATTATTTCATCATAAAGTTAGACATACAATAGATTTCAAAAGCACACATAGTCATAATCCACACATCAACTCATGAGAAATTTAGAAATTCACTTAGTTACACAAAAATCATGAATCATGTAGGTAAACTAAAATCTTATAACTTAGACATAATACCGTCAAGGTCATACATGGAATTACCATGCTTAACTTTTTGTTCAAGGAGGAACTACCTTCTCCTAGTCACAACATACACACATGGTATTATAAAGTTTACATAAAAGCAATGCATAAGGGTCAATTCATTTTTAAGGAGGATTTCTTTACTACAACCCACATTATGCTTATAACCTTTTCCTTATGAAGTCAAAATGGCAGCTCACACCAAACACATCACAACAATAGGAAGTTATTTCATACAATTTCAATCTCTAGCATGACACTAGCTTTCATAAACATGCATCATTTAAGAAAGTTATAACAATTCGTAGGCACACATTGATGAATTTGGCTCGACATACCATCACTTCTCAAGAGTGATCGGACAACAACACTTCCTAATTCATAAAAGTCACAATTTTTAAAGCGACTCATAATTTATTATCTAAAGAAAACTCAACACCTCATTATTGGGCCAAAACACCCTCATATCAAAAGTGCTATCAAGAATATTCATCTAGCCACCTCATCAAGTTAAATGCACATTTAAAATATGAAGAGGCACAAAACCATCAGAAACATGCAATCTGATCAAAATCTTTTTTTCAGGCAATAACGACCTTTCATAACATGCATAACATAGTGTCATTTAATACATGCATAACATAAGGAGAACATGCAACTCATACTCATATGTAAGACTCCCATCATAAATAGGATACTTAGGAACTCTTTGGTTCCAATCTTGAATAGGAATAGAAGGAAAAAATAACAACATTACCACCTTACTACTCACATAATCATCCCCCACTTAGGGTAAACCCATTTAGGAGAAACTTTTCTCCTCCAAAAGAAGTTGGACTTACCACTCTTTCTAGTCAAGCATCACATCCCCTTTGGAATCAAGCTTAAGCAAACCCCTCTTAACACTACCTCATTCTATCTCTAAAGAAAGAACCATTTCCCCCTTAGTTATTCACTCACACTCCACTAAGTGAGGAATTCAAGGGACCATATATGAGTAGTTTGCTTCCTCCCCTCCATAACCATCTGTTAAAGTGATCCTTAACCTAGGGAAGTTCAAGGGAACTCAAAATAGGACTATTATAGGCACATTATCCCCCACATTGGGTAAGCCTAATCATTTATTCATCACCTCATGCCCCTATACATCAAGATCAAGGCAGGACAAGGCCAAACCTACAAGGGTCCTCACCTTTTGGTTGAAACTCCCAACAAACCATGCCTAGGTACAACTTCTTCAAATCGTCATACTTAAGATCAATCTTAAAAGTCAAACAACCACATGAAGTAGGCCAATATTAATTATCTCCTCCTCTTTGAGGGTTAAGGGGGTACATACTACCCTCTAAGTAACTTTAGGGCAAAAACGTAATCCCAACTTATAGAATAAAAACCCTTTTTACCCACTCTTAGAATAGGTTCATATAGGGACTCACCTACTAATCATAAGTGTTCACACATTAACTAGCATACTCCACAACTTCCTTACTAGGTTGAACACCGATCTTCCCTCCTTAGGATCAAGTCTATACAAAAGACTCCAATCCACATAAGGGCAACTATAAGTCATTACAAATATATAAGGTAAACATCCCTCTTTTACTATTTACCAGTTTTCTACAAAAAACTTCAAGCCTGTATCTTAACATTTCATTACCATCATACACATATAATCATAAAACAACCTATCATTCCAACGGGAATTCAACTCAAGTATAACAAGTCTTAACAGAATATAACCACATCATATCATAACTCCTAAACATATAATATCTCAATTTTCATAAATCAACTATGGTCATAAATGGCATCACATCAAGACATACCAATTTTCACCTTCACACATACTCATCAAGCAACAAAACAAAAGTGAACATCCAAAACTCACATTTTCTCCCTCAAGCTTTGAGACATCATTCCTTCCAAGAAATCACATCTAAAAGACCACCGGACAAGGAAACATAAGAAAGAAATATATAGATCTAAGTTATATCGCATGACATAAGAGTAGTGGAGAAAGTGAAATTCTATCGTCCTATAATTCTCGCTCATATATGTGTAGCGACTCACCACCGATGAACGATACTCTACTAGACATGAAAAAATGAGACTTTGGACCCTAAAACCATTTTCTATAACCTTTTGCTCTGACACAAAGTTTTTCACGACCGGGGAGCACCCCCTAGAAGTAACACGTCTTACTTGACCTCTCGGAGGTCTTATACAAATCCTTAGACATCTTTCATGGGAAATCATAAAAATAGCGGACCCCTTTCTCTTAGACCCTTAGACTCTAAGTCTCGTTGCCATCTTAAGATACAAATCAATAGAATAGGGACACGACTCTTAACAACATAAAATAATAACTAAACTATTACATAATTTGAATAAGAACTTGACATAGGACAATCCTTGAAATCAAAAGGACCCCTTTCTTTGAACTTGCGAGATTTATTCAAGCCATTCACTTAGGTGACATCCTTTAGCCATCACCACCTACACTTTGTGTAAAAAAAGACGAAGAAGAATGGTTTAGCATAAGAACGCAATAAGTATGGAAACCATGAAAAAACATGCATTTAAAGAGGAAATTTAGTTAGAAATCACACATCTTGTCTTTTTAGTAAACTTCATTAACCTTAGCACAATAACCACAACATAGTTCATATACATAAAGTAGACATGAATACTATTCATATTAACACATAAAGCAACTTATAACTCTTTGAGGAACATTCAATACATACAACACATTACTTCTCTTTTACCTCAACATCTTTCCTTAAGCAACCATCAAGTTTACTTAGTACATTGTATCATCTTGAGGTCACCTAAGATAGTCTTTCATAGATATTCTATATCAACATAACCACGTAAATTCATAAAGTTATAAGCACATACAAGACATAAGCTTCACATAATAACATCACCTAAGACAACCCCCAAGTCACACTAGTGCAATGTACAAGTAGTATCCTACAATACTACTCACACCAAGTGTTCCAAGAAGTCACCCTAGACAAGGCATATCATATTCAATAAGTAATAACACCTTCATGTAACACTAGACATAAGGCCACACACTTCATAGCATCATATAAGGACTCATTCCTTTACTACAACCTTAGTCATAACTCATTCAGTTCATATCATAGGTAAACCACCCTTATAACCCCTTTCACAAGCTTAGTTGTGCAATGTAAACATAGAGTTCCATACCCCCACATATACTCAGTAAACTCATTTAGAAGTCATAAGTGTAACGCACATGCATAATCATACTTCCTGTCTTGGCATAGAAAAGTAACTTTAACATGCATTCATAAAGTTCATACATAACATAGGTCTTCATTTCACAAAAGTACTAATCTTATCCTTTCTTGGAGTTCATTAGTGCAATGTATGGGTAGGATCTATAGTCCTACCTATACTAAGTAATCTCATCAAGGAGTTATGATTAGAGTCCATATTCTTATCTTAGTTCATTTCTTAACTTTCGGGAGACATAACAATAACCGACATAGACCATGTAATCTACATGGAATTCAGTGTTCTATTCCACACCGAAAAGAGAGGCTACTACTTTTCAAGGTAGGACCTTCATACATAATAGCTATTCTAGTGGATCCATTAACCTAAAACCTACAGGGACACGTATTTATGAAACATAGAGATTGCTACTAGAAACCTTAACTTGCTAGACGTGGAGGTTTTCATCTCATGGGATAATATCTATGTTGGGAACCCAAACTTGCTAAACGTGAAGGTTCTCTTGTGGGAAGCCGGACTTACTAAACGTGAAGCTCCCACTCTCATTTGTCATGTCCCCTCGGTGCTAAGTTCAAACGCCCTTTTTAAACATATTTAAACCTTCAGTACATTAGTTCATTAAGAAGTCTTTAGGAGCTTGCTCCTTTATACATTATATAACTCAAAGGTTTCTAAGATGAGAAAGTCCTTTAATCATAGAGCCTACGTCATGTGAGAATGTCCTTTGACATAAGTCTTCCATTAATACAATCATGTGTTTGTGCTTACATATGTGAGATATACCTTCACATAACCTCTAGGAACATTGTTCATAACATAATTAATCATATATTTACATGCAAAATAATAGGTAGTGAAGCATATGAGAACTATCCTTAGTCATCATGAATCTATCCTACTTGTAACACTCCAAAAGTCCATGACATTGGTCAACATGATCACATAATGGCTATAACATAGCATTGATGACGCCACCCTCTAAGTATCACAACACACATACAACATTCCTCAAGTCTTAAGTCAAAGACATCTAGAGTATCAAGGACTATATACTACACACACTCACATTACATCATAGGAGGCAAGAACATATTCAACATTAGAATAGAAGACTCTTAGGTAGAGGTCAAGCTATAAGGGTATTCATCATCACTAGTTGTATAGACCACACATAACCCTAACATGATCATCCACATATATAAAACATCATCCACACACCTAGATCATGCAACTAGTGTGGAAGACTATACATATAACTTCACATAACATTAATTCACTTAGACATGATATTATAATCAAGGGTTACAACCATCAACTTCATAAACATGAAATCATCATATCAATTAATCTTGCATCTAATGCCTTCAAGGCCATGATCACAACACATAAAGATGTACAAGAATGTAAACACCGCCACCATAAGAGGACCATACCAAGCATCACAATTCAATATACTTTTTAATCTAATTATAGGAAATAACTCAACTTACCAACTCTCCAAGCTATGATCATCATTGATCAATTCCAAAAAATTTAATATTAATTAAAATAGATAACATTAGGAATAAGCAATACACGATAATAAAATCATAATAGGGTCATTATCTAATCAAGATCACAAGACCCATATCAAAGGCTAATTTGAATGATTAAGCGAATCATGGGTTCATCATGTAATTATATTTTAAATCATTTTTAAATAATACATTAATCATATATTCACCATTAGAATGCTTTTGTAGTAACTTTAACAATGAACTCATGGCTAGATTGAAAGATAGGATTGTTGACTTTAGAATCATGTTTGAAAAAGCTTTGAAAGAACTCCTTAGATGGAAGATTATCTAAGGATGAATTATTATCATACCTTATACAAAACAATCCATGAAATTTGGAGAAGAATGCATCAAGAATCCACCTCTAAAGCTTGTTCTTGAGTTTGGTCTTTAACGGAGGTTTCGGGGTTTCATATTTGGAAGGGAAGGTTTGATTTAGAAGATTGAAATTCTAAGTTAGAGTTTCGGCTTACAATGGGAATTACAATACCGAAAGATACCTAAAATCACCGTCCATGTTTTAATTAGGACGTGGGGTGACTTTCCTCATTCATCCCTAGCATGACAGCATCTAAAGACAGAACTGCAGGCTCCAATCGACGTGCAGACTGACAGACAGTAGTTGGAACGACGGCTCCATACAGCACGTCCATCGATGGTGACTGAGGCTACCATTTTTGGGGCTGAGCTCACACGTCTAAATGTGGATCAACACCTCCAGTCGACGGGGTGTCGACTTATTCACCGTAGTTGAACACTGCCAAGGCAGTCCTTGGCCAGCCTTTAGGTCCTCCTCAATGACCCTTTGGGTGGTCCTTGGTGAGCCGTTCCCAAACGTTTCAAAAATAAATACATCCATTTAAAAGTTAGGATCCTTACCTATTATTTTAGACCCCAAACAACACAGAAAACATACAAAGGGACACTAGAACACACTAGTACGTCTAAAGACCAACTTTTAGACGTCTTGGTCGTTCTTTGACGTTTCACCTCCAAACTACTTCAAATCTACTATACAAGATCTAAAATACTTCATTAACATGTTAATATGCTTTTTAGGCACATGTGAAGATTTAGACACCTTAGTTCATTTTGAGGGTCTTGACACTTGGGGAAGAACTTCCTCATTCACCCCTTCCTCTTCCAATCTTCTTGCGGCCATTATTTTAGTAGTCATATATTATAATCCCAAGAGAATAGATTAGGAATAGACACTTATAACCTCAACTCTATGGAATGCCACAAGAGTGATAAAGAAAGTGAAACTCTATCGTCTTATAGCCTTTCACTCATAGATATTTTGCGACTAACACCGATAAACAAGACTCTAATAGGTGTGACTTTGAAGAGATTTTGGATTCCTAGAGACAACTTCATTACCTATGCTCTGATAGCAAGCTTGTCACGACTCAAAGTACACCCTAGAAAATAGGGCATCCCTCTAGTTGCCACACAGCATACTCGATCTCTCAGAGGTCTTTCACAAGCCCTTAGACATCATTCATCGCATACGTATATATGAAAAGTAGTGTGGAATTAAAAAATTTCACAACAAATGAACAATAGTTCAAAATCTCTTCTAGAGAAAAAAAATAGGGAATGCTAAGTCTCTTTGTATCCATCTTAGACACACAAATATTTTGGGTCACAGCCCATACATTAACATTTTAGAACATATTAAAGTCTAGTACAATGTCTTATAACAAGAAAAGTTAAAGATGACTATATCCTCGAATCAATTGAGGACATACAAAAACATTCTTGAAATTACTACTCACTTTCAACCAACACCTTTACAGATAAGACAATATATGGAATTAGTACATTAGAATGCACTTAGTATGGTGACATGCAATCAAAACCATCCTAAAAGGACATTTGAGTCACAATATGCTTTCATGCTCATTTGAAGAAAACCTCATAAAATAAGTATAAGAATCACTTACAAGTAAACGAACACACATGTAAGACATATGCGAAGTAATCAACATTATAGCATTAACATCACTTCAAACCATGTAAGCATATAACCCTCCTACAAAAGGTTATCTTAAAACTTAATTAAGTAAGACAAGAACAGACCGCTCATACACCCCCTTCAAGAACACCTAAATAATCCTTAATACTACCGAAGATAATATTATTCTACTTTCATCATT
Source organism: Solanum lycopersicoides (assembly GCA_022817965.1). Taxonomy (NCBI): domain Eukaryota; kingdom Viridiplantae; phylum Streptophyta; class Magnoliopsida; order Solanales; family Solanaceae; genus Solanum; species Solanum lycopersicoides. The sequence continues at coordinate 52,893,772 of CM040621.1, read as the reverse complement.
AAACCCCCTACCTAAAGTTACTCTAAGACTCACCTAAGGAAGACATGAAGAGACCGCCCATAAATTCTCTTCAAGCCTACCTATGCAATCCTTAAAGCTACTCCAGATAAGTATATTTTCATTCATATATCTAAGCTTAAGTTATTCAATAGTCACTACGATATTTTAAAGAAATTCACATTTTGAAGACTTCACATAATGGACTTGGAAGACCTACGGAACCCTCTTCCTAGTATCTTCAAAAAATACTCGTGCAATGTATAGATAATATCTCATTCCAATACCTACACTTTGTAGAACTTCTCCATTACTAAAATGCATCCCACATGATGAGAATATCCATTAACCGACATAGATTATACTAGCTAGGCATGGAAGCCGGAGTCTACCCTACTCCGATGAAGGGTGTTCTACTTGCCAAGGGTAGAACTAGGGCATATCCCATGTAGGCACATGGTTAAGGAATATCAAAAGTTTCTTTTTACTCTAGTATCAAATCAAGTAGAGACCCTCCCCAAGAATATTCTCTTGGTGCAAACCATGTTCTCATAGAGTAAGTTAAATCACAATACCATGGAATGGTCCACTATGTGCAAGACCCCAAAAATGAGTTAGGGTGTCTAGACTCTCACTTTTTTCTATAATGTTGTTAAAAAGTCAATTAAGTGTTTTAAAGTATGCTTGGGTGATTTGAAGTCATTTGGAAGTCAAATGTCAAGGGGCGACCAAGACGTTCGACGACTAGTCACCTAAGGGGGCCTTATGTGTTTTTATGTGCTTATGTGTATGTAATAGTAATATAAAGTCCTTAAATGAGTGATAATTATGTTTATAGGATGTGTATGGATTTTCATGAAGTTTGAAGGTCAAACATCCAAGAACGTCTAAGACGTTCGAAAATTAGCCCTTGAGACGTTCATGTGTGTCTTGAGTGTGCCCTGCATGTTTGGAAGAGTTTTACGTGTTCATTTTGGGTGAAGCTTGTATGGAAGGTATTAAACATGTTAAGGTGTGTATTCACGTTGGAAACTCCCGGGTACAACTCCCCAAGGGCCCTGCAAGAAGCCACAAGAAGAACCCAAAGGATGTCAAGACACCGCTTTGCCAATGTTAATCGACTGAACCAAATGACGCCCCGTTGGTGGAATGAATCCCCGTCAATGGGGAGGAATCGATCAACACTTATACTGGTGGAAGTATCAGCCAAAGAACATCCCAAGACCCAATCGACGGAAGCCATAGACGGTCCGTCGATGGACCTACTAAGCGTCGATCGTGGCAGTTGGTACAGGCTGTGTCAAGCTGCCTGCGCACTGTTTAATTAAAGGGGTGAATGTGAAATTCACCCCACGTGCTAACCTTAACATACATGGTTTATTTGGTGATTTTTGGGTGTATTTAAGTGATCAAAAATGTGATCAACCCATTCCCAATCCAATTCACACAAATTAGACTTTCCCTGCAAAACTAATTCTCACTAGAAACCTCCATTGAAAGTGAAGATCAAGAAAAAGTTGGAGCTTGTATTTCCATGGATTCTTCATCAAGTTTTAGATTTTTTCTTCTATATTAAGGTATGGTGATCCTTCATCTCTAGTTATCCTTCCATTTAAAGAGTTAATCTCAAAGTTCTCAAAGATATTTCATGATCAAACTTCTTCTTCTTAAATCTAGCATGGGTTCTTTCTCAAAATATTTTCAAAGGTTTAATCATGATGAGTTGATTATAATCTATTGGTTATAACGTGAATTTCAATCCAATTGCATTGTGAACCCATGTCCCTTCCCAAATTCGATTTACCATATGCATGGACATTGTGATCGTGGCTTGTTATTGGTAGATTTGTGATTCTATTACTTTGAATGTCTTATGTCTACTGTTTATTATGTATACTGATGGTGAATGTTGATGAATGATCCATGTGGATCAATATATGATTATTTGAAAAAGTCTAGCCTATGTGTCTATGTGTTCACTGTAACATTGAACTTATAATGTATGAATGTGGAATTCAATCATGTTAAGATGATTGTATCTACTTACTTAGGTTAATATCATGGTTTAATTATGTATATGAATATTGTATGATCAAAGTAAAGAAGGCTTGGTATGAATTGATCTACGTTCTTCTAGTCTATTGACTGATAATGCTATGTATGTGATAGAATCTCGATTTTAGGTTAGATGAAGATGATTCCTTTTGAGTAATGATCTCTTTAGCTACTGCCTAACATGTACATTATTGTTAAAATATGATTGATGATCAAGGCTTTAGGGAATTAGTACGATTACCTATTTTCACTACCCTCTATTGAATTGATAGTTTAGTGCCTATGTTGGTATTTTGATCTTGTAGGGATTTAACTATGATTTCATTATGTTAAGTGTATATTTAGATATGTCCTATAAGGTTTATTGTTGATAATTTTTTATTGATGATCAATGCAAGTGCATTTGGTTAAAGATCTATGTCCTTCTACTTTCAAGTATATTTGTGATGTATTGTCCTAGTTTGTAGCTTGGTCTTGTAGTGTATTATGCATGGCTTCTCTTATGATTAAAGCATATTTAGCTACTGCCTTTTTATAAATTGTTGATGAAAAAGGAGTATTGATCAAGGATGATCAAAGGGTATGAAATTGGTAAGAATGAATTTTCCTCTCTACTTTTCTATAGTATTGATAGTTGATAAAGTATTGTATGGCATTGTGTGGTATGGTCCACTTATGGTGGCGGTGTTTAATTTATTAACAATATATATATGATGTAAACATGTCCTTGAAGGCAATTATATTATGAATGTGTGTTGGTGATGAAGCACCCTATGTGAAGCCTATGCCTAATTTCCTATTCTAACTATGATCTAGATTGAGTTTCTAATGTCATGAGCATGTAAATGGTTATGTTAAGTTTATGTGTAATTTCTGCTTATGATGAGGTTCTATAATGCTATATGTGAAGAAAAGCTAAAATAGGTGCATGAAGACTAGAGATTACAGTAAGAATGTTGTAAGTCTTGAATAAATGAGTCTTATGCTATGCTAACCATTTTATGATGTTGTGTGATATATCATTCACTAGGATGACTTGATAGGTGTACTAGTATGGTCAAGGGTATGGGACCTTGTCTATGCATTGCACATGTGTACCTTGATAGCATAGTTCCTAGGTTGGTCTTCCAAGTATATGCATAGGATTGTATGAACATGTTATGAATATGACTTACATGCTATGATGTTAAGTATATGATATGATGAAACATGAATGTGCATAGTGTCTTGGTGTGTTTATATGAAAGTATTGATCATATAGCTATACCTATAAACTTGTGCATTGATATATGAACATGTGTGACATTTATGTGTTATGTGAAAGGTTTGCTCACATATAAGTACACACACGCACATGTATGAAGATCTAGTCAATAGAGTGGCCTTTAAAGGTGTGCTCATGTGTATCATAAAACTAGATAGGTGATTTAATATGCTATAAGCATATAAGGATTCGATATCCTAAGCCTATGTTTTATGAACTAATGTAATAAAGGCTTTTCAATAAAGGGAACTTAGCTTAGCACCGAGTGAATTTGACAATGAGAGGTTGGCTTCCCTTGGAGGGAGATTCACCATTGGGTTCTCATAGAGTGTTCAGTTCCCTTAAAGGAATATTCACCTATGGCTCCACATGAGGTGGTGGCTTCCCTTTTAGGAAGGTTTACCCATATTTTCTCATGAGATTAGGCTCCAATTCCAATGAGTATGTAAAGGGTTATGTATATCTCTTAGTTACATAAACTATGCTTGCCACATAGGATCTAGCAAGTAAAGTCACTTAGTATTCTATCATGTGTTAATGTTTTACCTTGGTTAGGTAAGAACACCTTCCATTGGTGTAAGGCTCTACAACACCAAATTTTATGTAGCACACATGGTCTTAGTGTCGTTTGAGGCTATAGTTTCCCTAAAGTAAAATGGATAATGGAAGTAAATGTCTACGACCCCAACTAGGATGACCTAAGGGAGGTTACTTAGGATAGGTGGAAGTAATGAACCCACATAGACATTGCACAAGTAGCTTCTTAGGGAGTTCAAGGAAGGTGTTCTAATGTATGTGTCTATGTATATGTTTCTTATGCATGACTTTGTAGTAATTGTCTACTTGTTGTGATGAAGTGCATGGTATGAGTCCTAATGTATCTATGTGATGTGTTATTGTCCTTATGCACTATGGTGGTCTTATTGACTATATGATGAAGGTCTTGCTTGACATGAATGAAATGTCTTCACTTACTATGTTGATGTATGAATTGGATGTTAAGGCTTGTGGTCTCATGATAGGTTTACTAAGTATGTGTGAGGTTATGAGGCTTCACATGTACATTACACTAGTGGACTTAGATTGGGATTGTGGTTAAGGTGTTATAATGCTTTATGTGAAGTGAAGTTAGTTGATGTAGCTTACTGTAATATTCCTATGGTCTTGACTTGAATGTGTCTTGTAAAGTGTTATACTACTATGATGGTATGTGTTGGCTTAGGTAAGTTGTAGGTATAGTTTTCCTTGTGACGATAAGGTGATGGATTGTACCAAGTATCACTAGTACTTCAGAGGTTAATGAGTTAAAGAAAAGATGTTCACTGTAAAAGTGAATTAGCCAATGTAAAGTGGAAATAGCTCACTGTAAAGTGACCCCAAATGTGGCTTAAATTCTATGTGTTATTTTATATGATGTTTGGACTTTGAATATGTCTATGAAGTATGTGAATGATATAAATGCTATTGTATAAAGGTTTTATATAGTTTTCAAAAAAAAAAAAGGCATGAAGTATGATTTCAAAGAAAATGTCCCTTTTAAATGCATGTTTTTGCATGGTTGCCATACTTAGTGCATTTTTGTACTAACTCAATTCTTCTATACATTTTACACAAAGTATAGGTTATGGATGTTTAAAGTATGTCTTTAATTGTGAAGATCTTGATAGATGATTCCCAAGCTCAAGGAAAGGAATCCTTAAGTCCAAGGATTCCTAAGTCATGTCTTTACTGTAAGGTTATGTATAAGTTTACTTATATTTTATGTTTTAAGGGTCGTGTCCGTAAAGTACTCTTATGATGTTGAGTCTAGGATGACAAAAATAGGCTAGAGTCTTTAACTATGTATGATGATATTATATATATATATATATAATATCTAATTCATGTCGATAAAAAATAAGCTTTTTATCTAATTCATGTCGATGTAAATTTTGCTTAGCCTAACTGTCATTGAATTTCCTGTTCTAATATTTTGATTTAAAATGATCAAATTTACAATGTAACTAAGTTTGTTTGTCCTTGTCTTGATAATAAGTTGTCCTGAAAGTTTGTCTAGAATCATTGTTTGCAAGTGTACTCATTAAATGATTTTTCTGCAGTTAATAGTTGTCTCTTTTTTGAGAGCTTGAATATATATTTCTCCTTCTTCTTTTAAATACGTTTTATCAAGTTTGTGTTTATTTCTTCCATCTTTTAGATACTGTCAAATGAGTTTGTGTGGTAGTTTCCCCTCTCATTATATGAATTCTGAAGTGCATTATAAATGATATATTGTAAACCTTTCCACTTCGTCTAGAATCTGGCAAGCCTGTTTAGAAATAGGGTTGGTTTGTAATGATTTACATGTTCCAATGCTGGCAAGCCTGTTTGTGGGCTGATGCAATCTGAAATACTTCTGCACGAGTCAAAGTAATTTTAGCAATAGTTTGTGTTTACAAATTTCTAAATCAGTATGAATGTTCAATTAGATTGCATTTCTTATTTTGAGTATTTTGATTCCTCTTATTTATAAAGTCCTTGGCTGTCAATTTTTACCAGTGGCATTTTAGATCATTAATGTAAATCAGTGGACCGATTCCTGCTTTTTGTCTCCTTTTTGTCTCCTTGAATGATTTTACTAGTGTTATTACTTTGTTAGAGACAGTTTATAAGAAACTTTCGATAATTATGAATTTTCATAGTTTGATGAACCTTTTATATAATAAGTTGTTTTGCAATGTAAGTAAATTTGACGCAGGGGGTTGGGGGGGGGGCTCAGGGATTGGTGCCTTGACGCAGGGGGCTCAGGGCATAGGGGAGGCGCTTGGGGCTAGGTGCCTCGAGGTTGGAGGCTCGAGGCCCGCAGGGTCCTCGATGTCGGTGGTGTGTGTGTGTGTGTGTCTGGGGGGGGGCGTCGGTGGCCACGGGGCTGGGTGCCTCAAGGACGGGATGGGGGATGGGGGCGACCACGGGACTGGGTGCCTCGAGGCCAGGGTGGGGGGAGGGGGACGGCCACGGTAATGGGTGCCTCGAGGCCATGGTAAGGGGAGGGGTGCGGCCACGGGGCTGGGTGCCTCGAGGCCATGGTGGGGGGAGGGGGCGGCCACGGGGATGGGTGCCTCGAGGCCGGGGTGGGGGGAGGGGGGCGGCTACAGGGCTGGGTGCCTCGAGGCCGGGTGGGGGGAGGTGGTGGCCACGGGGCTGGGTGCCTCGAGACAGGGGTGGGGGGAAGGGGGTGGCCACGGAAGGTCGGGGTGCTGGGGGAGGCTGGGGTGGGGGGAGGGGGGAGGCCACGAGAGGCCGAGGTGGGGGTTGAGTAGGAGGTGCATGGGGGAGGCTTGAGTGGGGGGATGGGGGCGGCCACGGGAGGCCGGGGTGCGGAGGAGAGGTTCGGGAGGGGGTGCGGGGTGGAGGGAGGCGGCCACGGGAGGCTGGGGTGGGGGGAGGGGGGCGTCCACGGGAGGCCAAGATGAGGGGAGGGGAGCGGCCACGGGAGGCTGGGGTGGGCGGAGGGGGAGGCCACGGGGCTGGGAGCCTTGAGGCCGGGTGGGGGGAGGGGGTGGCCATGGGCAGGGTGCCTCGAGGCTGGAGTGAGGGGAGGCTGGGTGCGTCGAGGCCGGGGAGTGGGGGGAATCCTTGGGGCTGGGTGCCTCGAGGCCGGGGAGTGGGGCCCCGAGGCTAGGGAGTGGGGGTGAGAGGGAGGATACGGGGCTGTGTACCTCGAGGCTAGGGGTGGGGAGAGAGGGGCCCTCGGGGATGGGTAGTGGGGGGAGCCTCGGTACTGGAGGGGGGAGGGGGAGGGTGGCCTCGGGGCTTGGTGCCTCGAGGCTGGGGAGGGGGGGCGGCCTCGGGGCTTGGTGCCTCGGGGATGGGGAGGAAGTGGGAGGGGGGCGGCGGCATCGGGGCTTGGTGCCTCAGGGCTGGAGAGGGGGGGGGCTCGAGGGCCTCGGGGCTTTGTGCCTCGGGATAGGGAGTGAGGGGGGGGCCTTGGTTTGGGTGCCTAGAGGCCAGGGAGTGAGGGGAGGGGGGGACCTTGGGGCTGGGTACCTAGAGGACGGGGAGTGGTGGGAGGGGGGCCTCGGGGCTGGGTGCCTTTAGGCCGGGTAGTGGGGCGGGGGGCTCGAGTCTAGGTGCCTCGAGGCCAGGGAGGGGGGGGGGGCTCGGGGCTGGGTGCCTCGAGGCCGGGGAGGGGGGGAGGATTCCTCGGGCTGGGTGTCTCGAGGCCAGTGGGGGGAGGGGGTGCCTCGAGGTCGGGGAGAGGGGGGTGAGAGGCGGCCTCGTGGAACCACCACATATACTCACACAATTTTTGTAATGCATGTTTCCGCATTTCAGGCCCTTTTTAAGGAATTACCCATTGTTTTTATTTTACGTGTGTATTTAACCCATGGATCTGGCTCCCCGTAGCACCGCTAAAAACTATTCTTAAAGAACTTTATGAGAATCTCTATAATGAGTCATCACGTATACCCACACCATTTCTTAATTCTCGTTTTTGCATTTATTGACCCTTTTTATGAATTACCCAAATTCCATGATTTCTTTTGTGTATTATTAACCTATAGATCTGGTGCCCTAGAGAATCCAAAAAAATATTCTTAAGAAATTTATGAGGACCTCCGTAATGAGTTGTGAAACCGTTACGTTTACTCACACCATTTTTTTAATGTCTGTTTCCGCATTTGCAGACCCCTTTTTAGGAATTACCCAAATATGTCGAATTTCTCTTGTGTATTAGCCCATGGATCTATCATCTCAAAGCACCCAAAACCTTTTTCTCGAAAAACTTTATTAGGACCCGTGCACTGAGTTGGAGAACCGCCACATATACTCACTTAATTTTTAACGCTCGTTTTCATATTTATTGACCATTATTTAGGAGTTACCCAAATTCTTCAATTTTCCTGTGAATTACCATGGATTGAGCAACCCGGAGCACCCATTTTTTTCTCAAAAGAATTCATGAGGACCTTCGTGATGAGTTGGAAAATTGCCACGTAATTTACATCATTTATTTAATGCACGTTTCCGCAATTACAAACCCCTATTTAGGAATTATGCAAATGCCTCACATTTTTATGTGTATTAGCCCATGGATGTAGCGCCCTAGAGAACCCAAAACTTTTTTCTCAAAAAACTTAATAAGGACCTCCGCAATGAGTTGGGGAACATTCACGTATACTCACATCATTTTTTTAACGTTCGTTTCCGCATTGACAAACTTTTTTTTAAGAATTACCCAAATTTCTTGATTTTTCATGTGTATTAGTCCATAGGTCTGGCGCCTCAGAGCACTCAAAAAATTTTCTCAAACAAATTTCTGAGAACCTCCATAATGAGTTGGTGAACTTCCACGTATACTCTATTATTATTTTTAATGTCTGTTTTCACATTTACAAACTCATTTTAGGATTTATCCAAATTTTCAACTTTTCATGTGTATTAGCCCATCGATCTTAGTGTAGAGTGAAATCGTCTTAGAGTCGAAGAATTGAGTAAAATGTTAGCTCATAAATAGGAAAATATTCTATAAAAAAATAGTGCAACTACACGTAATTCTCCCCAACTCATTACGGAGGTCCTTATAATGTTTTGTCAAAATTTTTTTGGCCTACTCCAAGGCGTTATATGCATGAGCTAATACACACGAAAAATAAAAAAATCACATAATTCCTTAAAGTCCTAAATGTGAGTTTATGTCTTAAAATGGTGGAACAATATGTATTTCCTAACTCATTACGAAGGTCCTCCTCATTGAGTTTTTTCATTTTTTTTTGATACTACAAGGAGTTAAATTCATGGGCTAATACAGAAGAAAAATCTAGAAAGTCACGTAATTCCTAAAAGTTGGCTCGTAAATGCAAAATTGCGTAATGTTTCCCCAACCTATTTCAGTGATCCTCATAAAGTTTTTTCAGATATTTTTTTAGGTATTCCAAGGAGTCAAATCCATGGGATAATACTCACGAAAAGATAAAAAAAAGTTGCGCAAATTCTAAAAATTGGCTCATAAATGTTAAAATGGGCTTAAAATGGTGGAATAGTATGTAATGCTTCCCCAATTTAATACGAATGTCATTATAGAGTTTTCTCGAAATCTTTTTTGGATGCTCCAAGTCCCTTGGATCTGGTGCCTTAGAGAACTCAAATGTCACGACCCAAGGGCCCCCTATATGTAAGAAGACACACAATACCCCTAAAGACATGTAAGCCACTTATCATATCCTCATATAATTAAAGAACAATAAAGAGTAAAACAGATTTCAAGTCTTACAAAGTTTTCATAATGGCAAAACGAAAGTGTAGACAATGTCTCAAATAGGGTCAGAACCCTTACAATAGAAATCCGAAAGTCTAATACAATGAAAGAAAAGGAACAACAAGATATCACTCGTCCTTGGATCCATACGAATCACCACAACCTAGGAGAATAATCAATCCAAGTTTGTATCAAAGAAAGATCACCTCAAACGTCGGAACCTACAATTTGTGGAAAAATGTTGAAGAGATGTGAGTTAGTACAAAAATGCACTAAGTATGATAGCCATGAATAAAATCCTTGATAATACGCTAAAGAGGACATTTAAGGTTAAAACTACGCACCTTACCAAGTTTAAGATTATCATGAATATTAGTGTAAAAGCATAAGACACAAGTATATTCAACATATAGATCATCATATCCTAATGGAAACAAATCAGAAATACCCTCAAAGCATCCTTGTGCAATAATTTGAATAACATGTCATAATCCTGCCCACACTAAGGAAAGCTTATTGAGTAACTATAGTTCATATCTCTAATTCTAGTTCATTTATCATAGTGAGATTAGCTTTAACCGACACAGACCATGAGTGCTTAATCATGAACTTCAGTGCCTACCCCACACCGCAAAAGAGTTGTCTTACTTGCCTAAGGTAGAACTAAACTATTAGCTTAGGTGGATCCACTAGTTAAAGACATATGTGGGCACATAGGTTATGGAATAAGGAGATTTCTTATAGAGATTCGCCCTCTACTAGCGGAGGAGCTTCCATTTCATAAGACTTCTTCTAGAAACTTGCCCTCTACTAACGGAGTAGTTTCCATCTCATTTTCAATATCCTCTCAGTACTAAACATAATTCCGTTCATATTAAGTCTTTACTTAAATAGATAATTATGGAGGAGTGTCTTGACACTGAATCCAACAACCTCATGCTAAAGCTCTCCTAGATTCAATAGGTGAGACTAGTCTTCTAACTTTAGAATCACTACATGTGACTAACCTTTCACATTATATGATATTCATACCTATGTGTGTACATGAGGATAATCATCCAATCAACACAACAATCAAATTGTAGTATATTCACACACAAGCCTCGTACACATAGTTAATTCTCATGTTTTTCCCTTCAAGGACTACATATCACAGTCAACCAACCTATCTAGAATTACTACATGAGAAATGGATGGTAACATGATTAAAATAAGTATAATTTCATAGTATTCATCTTAGAACAATTCACCCACATCACAAAGTCATAAATTAGGGTTATGGGGGTTTCATAGATTCATGGGATATTTTCTCATAAACACCGTAATAATCAACAATTCAATCATAATATATGATAATTAAGTCATTAAAAATGTTTCTAGAAAGAATCCTTGGCTTGGAGTGAAAACTGAGGAAATTTCCTACTTTGAAATTGAGAGTTGAGGACTCCATGGATGAATGCTATTCATGAATCAAAGACTATCATACATAAGGTGAATAAATCCAACAAATTCGTGTGAAAAAGTTTCCTTCTTCAAGCCTTAACTTGATTTTCTTCTTCTTCTTTGGACTTACAGAGAGAAGATTTTTGGGAAAAAATTGATTTGATTTACGAAGTTTGTTGTTATGATTTAGAAGACTTAGTTTAGGGGCTTAAAACACTTATATACTTAATCTAAAGTAGTACAAAACAACGATATTTAATGATTAATTAAAATGAAAATCCAAAACTACCCCCTCAACTAACTCCCAAAAAACACAATTCAGTTGTGACCCACGACTCGTGCTGGTGAAGCGTGGGTCGAGGGTCGAGGTTCGAGGCTAGTTTTGGGGGTTGTTTTGGCAGGCCTCACCCACGACTCCCATCTACAGTAGTGCCCTCCGTGGGTCACTGCTAGGCAACCTCTTTAAGGCTTTTCCTCAACGACCTAGGGTTGGTCCTTGGGGTTTAGACCTTGTCGTTCTGACACTAATACATGAATTTTAAGGTACGGTCAAGGCTCTAACGCTAACGTCTAGCTTTAGCTAAGCATATTAGTTTTATGTTAGACTTTAGTTTATTTACAATTTCCGAAATGTTACACCAATTATTTTTAAGAAAAACTTTATGAGGACCTCAGTAATGAGTTGGTCAACTACCACATATCTTTTAAAGTCTATTTACGCATTACAAGCCCTTTTTAGAATTATTCGAATTTCTTAATTATTCGTGTGTATTAGCCCATGGATATGTGCCTTAGAGCACCAATTTTTTTTCCCGAAAAAACATTATTAGATATCTATAATGAGTTAGTGAACCACTACGTATACTCATGCCATTTTAAACACCTATTTTTGCATTTACAAGGCATTTTTTTAGAAATTGCCCAAATTCCTAAATATTTCATGTGTATTAGCTCAAGGATCTGGCGCTTCAAAACACCCAAATTTGTTTTTTGAAAAAACTTTATGAGGACCTCTGCAATGAGTTGGGGAAACCACCACGTATACTCATACCATTTTTTTTTGCCTATTTCTGCATTTACAAGTCATTTTTTTAGAAATTCCTTGATTTTTCGTATGTATTAGCCCGAGGATGTGGCACCTCGGAGCACCCAATTTTTTTTTTTTTGAATTTTTTTTATGAGGACCTCCGTAATGAGTTGGGGAACGACCACGTATACTCACAAAATAATTTTAACGCCTAATGATTTGGGCGCCTCAAGGCTGGAGTGGGGCTGCCTCGAGTCTGGGGGGTTGGAGGGCTGCCCGGGGCAGGGCGCATCGAGGCCGGGGGGTGGCCTCAGGGCAGGTCACCTCGAGACCGGGGGATTGGGGGATGTCTTGGGGCAGGGATCCTTGAGGCCGGGGGTGGGGGATGGGGGGCGGCCTCAGGGCAGGATGCCTTGAGGCCAGGTGTGGGGATCGGGGGGTGGAGGGGCTGCCTCAGTCTAGGGCGCCTTGTGTTGATCAGGTGTACTAGTTTATATCTATGTTTTTGTAAATGATATGTACAAGATAATTTCTAAAAATACTTTATGAGGACCTTAAATTTTTTTCTCAAAATACTTTAAGGACCTCCGTAAGAAGTAGGGAACCTTCATGTATACTCCTACCATTTTACTAACGCCCATTTCCGTATTTATAAGACATTTTTAAAAATCGCCAATTTTTCACCTTTTTGTGTGTTTGAGCCCTTGGATCTGGCGCTCGGAGCACCAAATTTGTTTTCTCAAAAAACATTATGAGGACCTCCGTAATGAGTTGAAGAACCTTCACGTAAACTGATACCATTTATTAACACCCATTTACGCATTTACAATCTCTTTTTTAACAATCGCATAAATTCCTTGATTTTTTTTGTGTATTTGCCAATGGATTTGGTGCTCGGAGCATTAAAAATAATTTTATCAAAACACTTTATGAGTACTCACCCCATTTTTTTAATGCGAACTACTGCATTTAAAGGCCCTTTTTCAACAATCGCTCAAATTCTCAATGTTTCGTGTTTATGAGCCCATAGATCTGGCACCCGGAGCTCCCAAACTTTTTTTCTCAAAAAACTTTATGAGAACCTCCGTATTGAGTTGGTGAACCTTCATGTATACTCACCATTTTGTTAACTTCCATTTCCGTATTTACAATCCTTTTTTTTTAAATAGTTCAAATTTCCTAATTTTTCGCGTGTATTAGCCCATAGGTTTGGCGCCAAAAGCACCCTAAAATTTATTTAAATTTTTTTTTAGAACCTCCATAATTAGTTGGGGAACCTTCACGCATACTCACACCATTTTTTCAACTCATATTTCCGCGTTTACAATCTCTTATTTAAAAATCATTTAAATTTCTTGATTTTTCGTGTGTATTAGCCTATCGAGCATCCAAAAAAAATTCTCAAAATTATGATTAACTCTATAATGAAATGGGAAACCTTCACGTATACTCAAAACTATTTTTAACACTCATTTCCGCATTAACAAACCCTTTTTAAGAATCGCCAAATTCCCCGATATTTTGTGTGTGTTTGCTAATTGATCTGGCGCACCTTAAATTTTTTTATCGAATTTTTTTAAATGACCTCTATAATGAGTGGGGAACCTTCATGCATATTTACATTATTTTATTAACGTTCATTTCCGCATTTACAATCCCTTATTTAATAATCGCCCAAATTTCTTAATATTTCGTGTGTAAATGCCCATGTATCTGGCGTCCAGAGCATCTAATTTTTTTTATCAGAACACTTTATGAGGACCTCTTTAATGAGTTGGGGAACCTTCACGTACACTTGCACCAAATTTTAACGCCTATTTTCGTATTTTTTTATAGTGACCCAAATTTTCAATTTTTCCGTGTGTATTAACCCATGCATCTGACGACGAGAGCATCCAAAAATTTTATCCAGATCTCCGTAATGAGCTGGGGAACCGTCACGTATAATCACACAATTTTTAAATGCTCATTTCCGCATTTATACGCCCTTTTTAACAATCGCCCAAATTCCTCAATTTTTCGTGTCCCCATGGGTCTGGCGCCCGGAGCACCCAATTTTTTCTCAAAAAAATCTATGAAGACCTCCGTAATGATTCAAAGAACCATGAAGTATACTCACATCATTTTGTTAACGCCCATTACCGCATTTACAATCCCTTTTTAACCAATCACCCAAATTCCTTGATATTTCGTATGTATGGCTTCCGAACCACACAAAAAGTATTTTCACAAAAATATATATGAGGATCTCCGTAATGAGTTGGGTAAACTTCTTGCATACCCACACCATTTTTAATGCATCGTTTCGTATTTACAAGATCTTTTTTAAGAATTGTTCATATTCTCTTATTTATCGTGTGTATTAGCCCATGAATCTGGCGCCCGGAGCACCTTAAATTTTTGTTCTCTTAATACTTTATAAGGACCTCTGTAATGAGTAGGGAATCTTCATGTATAGTCATACCATTTTATTAATGTCCATTTCCGTATTTATAAGCCATTTTTTAACAATTGCCTAAATTCCCACATTTTTCGTGTGTATGAGCCCATGAATCTAGCGCCTAGAGCACCCAAATAATTTTAATCAAAAAAAATTATGAGGACCTCCTTAATAAGTTGGGGAACCTTCACGTATACTTACACCATTTTTTAATACACATTTATGCATTTACAAGCCATTTTGACAATCGCCCTAATTCCTAAATCTTTCGTGTGTATTAGCCCATGAATTTGGTGGTCGGAGCACTCAAATAATTTTCTCAATTTTTTTGAGGACCTACGTAATGAGTTGGGTAACATTAACATATAATCACTCCATTTTTAACATCAATTACCACATTTAAAAGCCTTTTTTAAATAATCGTCCAAATTCTTCAATTTTTCATGTTTATGAGCCCATGGATCTGGCGCCTAGAGCTCCCAATTTTTTTCCTCAAAATTATTAATATGGAGCTCCGTATTTAGTTGGTGAACCTTCAGATATACTTACAACAGTTATTAACTTCCATTTATGTAGTTTTTAACACTCGCCCAAATTCTCCAATTTTTCACTTGTATTAGCCCATTGATCTGGCGTCCAGAGAACTCAAAATTTTATTTTAAAATATGTTGTGAACTTCCGTAAGGAGTCGGGAACCTAAACGTATACTCACACTATTTTTTCAATTCCCATTTCTGCGTTTACAATCCCTTATTTATAAATGGCTTAAGTCATATACAACCCTTGAAGTTGTCCGCATAATTCACTTAGACACATCAATTATGAGTTGTACCTATTGAACACCTCTACCTACTTGAATTTGAACCATTTAAACATATTTTTTAGAATAACATAAAAGTATAAAATGTGTGAAGTGCACTCGCGATGACTTGACAATATGACTAATCAAATAATGACAAGTATTATTTCTGAGTCTAAAAAATTATTTAAAATGTATCATATAGTAAAGAAAAAAAATGATTAAAGAAAGACAAATTATTTTAAAGTAAAAAAATATATATGAAAAAAATAGTAACTTACCCACCCCTCTCTTCCCCTGCTATCCACCTTTCCCTCTATAATGCCATTTTCTTCCTGGGAACCTCCTTTTACAGCGCAATACTGAACAAGACAATCCTTTGTATCCTCATCCTAATTTTCAGCGATAACTTTCTTCTTCGTCCCATTTTAGATACGAGAAAGATGAAAAGAAATTGTTGGAAAAATTAATGAGTTTCGATTCACATTGTCGAAACAATTAGAGTTATTTCACATTTCTTTCGTGTTTCATAGCTGATTATTTATATTTTTGTGGTTGAAGAACTTTCTTACTTCACACAAATATACATCAATTTGAAGGCAAACAACACATTCAATATAAATATGAGCAAAACAAATCTTAAATAGAAAAATTTTCCAATAAAATTCACACAACTAGACATCAATTTAACACTAAATCACTACATTAACAGCAAAGAGATAAGTTGGTTCAGCTTTTTATTTTTATTTTTATGATTGTTGAAAAGAAATAGAAAAAGAAAAAAACAGAAAAAATGGAGATTCTTTAGTTGTGTTTGAAGATTTAAATTTGGGGAAGAAGATGACTTGAGGGGTGGTAGGGGTGCTCTTTCTTTTTTTACTTAAGAATATTATTTTTAAAAATATGAAAAAATTATTTTAATTCATTAAAGGCCAAGTGTCAATTAAAGAAGAAAAAATTTAAGTTTTTTTGGAAAAAATAAAAATAAAAAAGCATTTCAAAAACGTTCACGCGCCCATAGAAAGTGAAAAACACTCTTTTTGTCATATCAGCATTTTGTGTTTAATATGTACAATTTTTGAACAATTTAAGTGCTCAATAGGTAATAGTCTTAGTTGAGGTGCCTAAGTGAATTATGCGGACAACTTTAAGGGGCCGTGTATGACTTAAGCCTTTATAAATCGTCCAAATTTCTTGATCTTTTCATATGTATTAGCCCATGGATATATGACGCTTGGAGCACCCAAAGTTTTTTTTCTCAAAATATATTATGATAATCTCTATAATGAATTGGTGAATCTTCGGGTATACTCACACCATTTTATAAACAATTTTCCCGCATTTACAACTTTTTTTATTAATCTCCTAAATTTCCCATTTTATCATGTGTAGTCCATAAATATGGCGCCCGGAGCACCCAAATTTTTTTTTATGAAGACCTCCGCAATTAGTTGGGAACCTTCACTTATACTCGCACCATTTTTTTAACACCCATTTTCTCATTTACGAGCCTTTTTTTTTACAATCGCCGAAATGTTTTGATTTTTCGTGTGTATTTTCCCATTTATATGGCGCCCGGAGCACCTTACTTTTTTTTAATCGAAAGGATTATGATGACTTCCGTAATGAGTGGGGAACCTTCACGCATGTTCACATCATTTTATTAATTTTCATTTTCGCATTTACTAGCTTTTTTAAGAATCGACCAAATTTTTTAATTTTTCGTGTGTATTAGCCCATAAATTTGACGTCTAGAGCATCCATATTTTTTATTAAAAAACTTTATGAGGAACTCTATAATGAGTTGGGAAACCTTCACGTATACTTACGCCAATATTTTACGCACATTTCCCCATTTACATGATCTTTTTTTTAAGAATCACCCAAATTCCTGATTGTTCGTGTGTATTAGCTCATGGATCTGACGCCAGGAGCACCCAAAAATTTACTCTCAAAAAACTTTATGAAGACCTCCGTAATAAGTTGGGGAGACTTCAATTATAATCACACCATTTTTAAACGCTTATTTCCGTATTTACAAATCATTTTTTAACAATCGCTCAAACCCCATCAATCTGGCACCTGAAGCACCCAAAGAAAAATTTCTCAAAAAACTCTATGAGGACCTCCATAGTGAGTCAGGTAACCTTCACGTGTACTAACACCATTTTATTAAAACTTTATGAGTACTTCCTTAGTGAGTTGGAAAATCGCCACGTATATTCACTCCATTTTTAATGCCCGTTTCCATATTTACAAACCCTTTTTCTTAGAAATTACCCAAATTTCTATAAAAAATTTATGTGTATAATGTCCATCGATCTGATGCTCGGAGCACCCAAACCTTTTTTCTAAAAAATCTCAAGTGAACCTCTGTAATGAGTTAGGGAACCTCCATTTATACTCACACTATTTTTTAACACTCGGTTCCGTAGTTACAAACCTCTTTTTAGAAATGACCGAAATTCCTCAATTTTTCATGTGTATTAGCCCTTAGATCTAGCAACCCAAAATACCCAAAAAAAATTCTCAAAAAACTTTATGAGAACCTTCGTAATTAGTTAGGGAACTACCATGTGTATTCACACAATTTTCAACGCATGTTTTCGTATTTACAAACCTCTTTTTAGGAAAAACACAAATTTCTCAATTTTTCATGTGTATTATTAGCCTATGGATCTGGCGCATGGGAGAACCCAATTTTGTTTTCTAGAAAAACTTTATTAGAACATCCATAATGAGTTATGAAACCGACATGTATACTCACGCCATTTTTAACGCTTGCTTTCGCATTTACATACCCTTTTTAGGAATTACCCAAATTCATCGATTTTCATGTGTAGCCCATTAATCTGGAGCTATGAGGAACTCCGTAATGAGTTGGAACCACCAGGTATACTCACACCATATTTAACGTTCATTTCCATATTTACAGACCCCTTTTGAAGAATTACTCAAATTCATCGATTTTTCGTATGTATTAGTCAATGATTCTAGCGCTCTCGAGCACCCAAATTTTTTCTCAAAAAAAATTATGAGGTCCTCCGTACTGAGTTGGGGAATTATCACGTATACTCACACCATTTTTAACCTATGTTTCAACATTTACAGACCCCTTTTTAGAAATTAGCCAAATTCCTCGATTTTAGTGTATAATCCTATGGATCTAGTGCTTCGGAGCACCCAAATTTTTTCTCAAAATTTTTTATGAGGACCTCAGTAATAAGTTAGGAAACCGCCACTTATACTCATATTCATTTTTAACGCCTATTTACGCATTTACAATCCCTTTATTAGGAATTATCCCAATTTTTTCAATTTTTCGCGTGTATTAGCCCCTAAACTAGTGCTCTAGATCACCTAAATATATTTTATCAAACAATATTATGAGGACCTCCGTAATAAGTTGGGGAATCATCACGTATACTCATACCATTTTTCTTATGTCCATTTCCGCATTTAAACACCCTTATTAGAAATTACCTAAATTTCTTGATTTTTCGTGTGTATTAGCCCATCGATTTGGCATCCCGGAGCCTCAAACAAATTTCTCAAAAATATTTATGAAGACCTCCGTAATGAGTTGGGGAACTTCCCCATATACTAACATCATTTTAATGCTTGTAGAGCATTTATAGACCCATTTTTAGGAATTACATGATTCATCAATTTTTTGTATGTATTAGCCATGGATCTGGCGCTCTGGAGCACCCAAAATATTTTTCTCGAAAATCTTTATGAGGACCTCCGTAATGAGTTGGTTTACCGCCATGTATACTCACACCACTTTCTAAACGTCTATGTCCGCATTAACACACCCTTATGAGGAATTACTCAAATTCCTCGATTTCTCATGTGTATTAGCTTATGGATCTAGCGCCCCTGAGCATCAAAAACTTTCTTCTAAAAATAATTATGAGAACCTCCATAATGAGTTGGGGAACCTCCATGTATGCTCACACAATTTTTTTAACGTCTATTTTCATATTTACAGACCCTTTTTAATAAATTATCCAAATTCATCGATCTTTCATGTGTATTAACCATGGATCAGGCGCCTCGGACACCCAAATTTTTTTTCTTAAAAAACTTTATAAGAACCTGTTTAATGAGTTGGTAAACCGTCACGTATACCTACATCATTTTCTAACTCACATTTTTACATTTATTCACCCTTTTTAGGAATTATCCAAATTCCTCGATTTCTTGTTTGTATTAGCCCATAGATTTGGTGCCTTTTAGAACCCAAAAAAAATTCTCAAAGAAATTTATGAGGACCTCCGTAATGAGTTGTAAACTGTAACGTATACTCACACCCTTTATTTAATACCTGTTTCTGCATTTGCAGACCCCTTTTTAGGATTACACAAATTTTTCATTTTTACTTGTGTATTAGCCCATGAATTTGGCACCCCAGAGCATCAAAAAAAATTTTCTCAAAAAACTTTATTAGGACCTATGCACTGAGTTGGAGAACCGCCACACTCACACCATTTTGGATGCTCGTTTTCATATTTATAGACCATTTTTAGGACCTATCCAAATTCCTCGGTTTTCATGTGAATTAGAATGGATCTGGCGATCCAAAATACCAAATTTTTTTCTCAAAATAATTTATGAGGACCTCTGTAATGAGTTGGGAAATTGCCATGCATTCTCACACCGTTTACTTGACGCTCATTTCCACATTTACAAACCCCTATTTAGGAATTATCCAAATTCCTCAATTTTTTATATGTATTCGCCCATGGATTTAGCATTCTAGAGAATCCAAAAAAAAAATCTCAAAAAACTTTATAAGCACCTCCGTAATGAGTAGGGAACCTTCACGTATACTCACACCTTTTTTAATGTCCATTTTTGCATTTACAGCCCTTCTTTTAGGAATTATCCAAATTTCTTGATTTTTTGTGTTAGTCCATAGATCTGGCGCCTAATGCACCCAATTTTTTTCTCAAACAAATATATAAGAACCTCCATAATGAGTTGGGAAATTGTCAAGTATAATCACACAATTTTTTAATGTCTGTTTTCGCATTTACAAACTCATTTTTAGGAATTACCCAAATTTTCTCAATTTTTTGTGTGTCCATGAATTTGGGGCTCGGAGCATCTAAATTTTTTTCTCTAAAAACACTTTGAGTACTTCCATTATGAGTTGGAGAACCTTCACGTATATTCACTCCATTTTCGCATTTACAAACCTCTTTTTTGGAATTAGCCAAATTTTGCGATTTTTCATATGTATTACTCATTGATCTGGCACCCTAGAAAACCACAACAAAATATTCCAAAAAAATTCATGAGAAATTTCTTAATGAGTTGGGAAAGTCCACATACACTCACACCAATTTTTAACACCCGTTTTCGTATTTACATGACCCTTTTAGAAATTACCACAATTTTTCGATTTTTCATGTGTATTAGGCCATAGATCCTAGCATCATGGAGCACCCAAAAAATTTTACTCAAAAAACTTTATGAGGACCTCCATAATTAGTTGGGGAACCACCACGTATACTTAAATCATTTTTAAAGGCCGCTTCCAAATTTACATACCTCTTTTTAGGAACAACCCAAATTCCTAGATTTTTTGTGTGTATTAGCACAAGAATCTAACGCCCGGGAGAACACAAAAAAAATTCTCCACGAAATTTATGAGGACAACCATAATGAGTTGGGAAATCGACATGTATACTGACAAAATTTTTGTAACGTCTGCTTCCGCATTTATAAACCTTTTTTTAGGAATTACTCAAATTTCTCAATTTTTCATGTGTATTACCCATAGATCTGGCGCTATGAGGACCTCCGTAATGAGTTGGGGAACCGCCACGTATACTCACACCATTTTGTAACACCCATTTTCGTATTTACACCCCTTTTTAAAATTACTTAAATTTCTCAATTTTTCATATGTATCTATACTTTTATTTTAATATTTGAACTTAGATTAGTATTTATAGAATTAATTTTAGGGTATTTTGATAAAAATATACAATTTATTTAAAAAAAACATATTGACATAGTCCCTAATAATAATTGTACTCCCATAGCTCATGAACGTATATACGATATATAACACTATACTCTTACCATACAGTATACACAAATGTTTAAACTTGAATAAACATCCATAATAATGTAAAAGAGATAAGAATATACTATTTTATCTTGAGGCCAAATATATAAACAGATCTCTAAATTTGTTGGATTTTTTCCCTTAAGTAACTCAACTATGCTATTTTCCTATTGAATAATTGAATCACCTATAATTTGTTCCTTTTAAACACCGTTGGTTGATGTGAAACCATATTTTGTGAAGGATATTGATACATGATAGTTTTAGCGCTCCAGAGCACCCAAATTTTTTTCCCAAAAGAAATTATGAGGACCTTCGTAATGAGTCGGGGAACCGTCACGTATACTCACACCAGTTTTTTAACCTCCATTTCAGTATCTACAGACCCCTTTTAGAAATTATCTAAATTCCTCAATAGTTTCTTGTGTAATAGCCTATGGATCTGATGCATTGGAGCACCTAAATTTTTTCTAAAATTCTTTATAAGACCTTTGTAATGAGTTGGGGAACCACCACGTATACTCAATTTTTTATTTGTATTAGCCCATGAATATTTCGTGTTAAAGCATTCTTTAAAGGACCTCCATAATGTGTTGGGGAACCAAAACGTGTACTCACACCATTTTTAACACATATATCTGCATTTATAGGCCATTTTTAAGGAATTACCCAAATTTTTTGATTTTTCTTGTGTATTAGCCTATGAATTTGGCTCCTAGGAGCCCTTAATTTTTTTTTTGTGAAAAAACTTATGAGGAACTTCGTAATGAGTTGGGGAACCACCATGTATACTGACGTTATTTTTACCACCTATTTCCGCATTTGCAGGCTCAATTTATATAGGAATGACCAAAATTCCTAGATTTTTAGTGTGTATTAGCCCATTGATCTTGGGTCTCGGAGCACCCATAATTTTATTCTGGAAAAAGTTACGAGGACCTCCATAATGATTTGGGAACCATCACGTATACTCATATATTTGAATGCTTATTTCCATATTTACAGATAGTTTTTGTTTTGGAATTACTTAATTTTTTATGTGTATTAGCCCATGAATAGCGCTTCTGAGAATCCAATTTTTTTCTAGAAAAACTTTATCAGGACCTCTCTAATGAGTTGGGGAACCACTACGTATACGATCACACCATTTTTATAACGCCTATGCATTTATGGGCCACTTTTAGAAATTACTCAAATTTCTTAATTTTTCGTGTGCATTAGCCCATGGACCTCAGAAAATTTTTGGGGTGCACCAAGGCGCAAGATTCATGGGATAATACACAAGCAAAATCAATAAAATCGCGTAATTCCTCAAAATTGACTCGTAAATGCAAGAATAAGTTAAAATGGTGAGACTATACACAATGTTACCCAACTCATTACAGAGGTCTTCATTAAGATATATTACTATTTATCTATAAGTGTGGATAACTACACAAGTGACGATCAACATGCCTGTTTCACTTTGTTCTACTGTTAATAATATATTTGTCTAGTTTTTTCCTCCGTTTTAATTTGTTTGTCCCATTTTTAAATATTTTTTGTATATTTAAAAATCGCATAAAATATATATAAATCATGATAATTGAAAACTTAAAATACTTATTAAGAAAACATATTAATAGTTCAATTTCTTATGAAAAAAGTTCGACTGATTCGTAAAATTAATCTATTTGTGTCACATAAAATGAGACAAAAGAAGTACTATGTATTAGTTAATTTGAAACCTACGTAAAAAATATTGTAAAATTCCAATAATTAACAACATATTGACTCTTGAAATTCTCTTTGATATATATATATATATACACACATATCTATATGTATATACACACACACTTAATTGTTGCATATACGAAAAAATTACAAAGATAATCTCTTATTTTTAAGATAGGCTTAGAATAGTCATTTTTTCGTATATGCAACAAATATCCCAAATTTTACACATACATTATTTTCATATTTGAGATAAATCCATTTTTTTTCTTCAAAAAATTGGAAAATGAATATTTTCTTACTAAAGTTGGGAATCTTAAATTTCTTTATAATCATTGTTAATTAGTAAATTTCTTTGATTAAGAAAACTAATTAATCTAGACTTTTAGGGTGTGTTTGGTATGAAGTAAAACATTTTTCAATTTTGTCATGTTGAGACTAGGGGTGTACATGACCGGATTGGTTCGGATTTTTCAATTAAAAAACTAAACCAATCGTGTAAAATCTATACATTTATAAACCAAGCCAAACTAATAAAATTTGGATTTTTTTGGTTTTTTCAACCTCGGGTTGGTTCGGGTTTTTCAAATACCAAACCAAATCATTGTATCAAATTTTTTAATTTATAAATCAAACCAAACTAATAAACTTTAGATTTTTCCAGATTTTTGGATTTTTCGGTAAAGTTTGCATACGTTAACTTGTGCCCTAAATATTTCTTTAGTCCAACAAAAGTATAATTATCTTAGGTGTTCCTTTAAAAAAATAACACAAAATATGAGATGAGTATTGATGACACAAAAATATTCAGTAAAAATAATAATGAAATCATCATATAAAATAAATATTGTAAAGTGATAATGAAAATAATCATAATTTAAAAGTACTAAATCATGCTAAAATAAGTTTAATAAGTATTAGTTACATTACTAAATATTAAAGAAAAATTAAAATTAGATTATGTATTTTAATTGTCTAAACCAATGTAAAGAACAAATATTCAATATTATTGTCATTCTTAGTGTTGATTTTTTTTTGTGTGCATTAGTATTAATTTGATTTTGATTCAAGTTTTTTTATAATTATCAACATCTATGAACTATAATCTTTATTGGACCATTCCGAATTTTAAGTTTTAAACTTGAAATAATATTAAAGATTAAAATTATGAAATAGTATAAGAAATATTTTAAAATGATATCAAAGTAATTTTTTTTATGTATAATATAAAATTTTAAAATTACATATATAATGTTGGGTAGGTTTGGTCTCGGGTTGAGTTTTTTTAGTTGAAATCAAACCAACCCAAATATAGTCGGGTTTTTTTTTAATGTCAAACCAAGTCATTAGTTGTGTGTTTTTCTGATTTGACTCGATTTGTGGTTTGATTCGATTTTCGGTTCAATTTTGTACACCCCTAGTTGGGACAAAAGTTTTGAAAATGTTTTCCAAATCAACTCATTTTCCTCAAAATTAAAAAAAATGACTTTCCTTCAAAAGTTAAGAAAAATATTTTACAAAACTCTCATCAAACTTCAAATTACATTTTTTGTTTTGAAAAACATCCATTTCTAAAAAATATTTTCTATTTCAAAATTTTATATTTTCACTCCGCCCTCCCCAACCCCGATCATCCCTCCACCCCCTCCAAAAAAGATTAAATTTATTATTAAAAATTATTTTCAATTTCAAAATTTTATTTTTTCACCCCGATCCCGGACCCCCCACACCCATACTACCCACCCCCGGCAACCCCTCCCCCCTTTCGAAAAAAATTAAGTTTGTTTTAAAAAAATTTTTTCGATTTCACATTTTAATTTTTTTCACCCCTACACTCGACCTCCCCACCCAACCCAACTCAACCCCACCTCCCAAAATAAATTTTCAATTTTGATTTAAAAAAAATATTTTCAAATTCAAATTTTTAGCTTTCATCCCTACCCCACCCCACCCCCCTCCCACACACACACACAAAAAAAAAGATCGTTTTTAAAAAATATTTTCAACTTTCAATTTTTATGTTTTTTCACCCATACTCCCTCCTCCCCCCACCCCCTACCAGCTCCCCCCCCCATCTATAAAATATTTAAGTTTGTTTTTAAAAAATATTCTTGAATTCAAATTTTTGTTTTTTTCACCCCTACCTCGACCCCGCCACCCCACCCACCTCCCAAAATAAATTTTCATTTTGTTTTTAAAAATATTTTCAACTTCAAAAATTGGTTATTTCACCCCTACCTCCCCTAGCCCGCCACCCCGCCAGCCCCCCTCCCAAAATAAATATTTTCAATTTGAAAATTATTTTCTACTTCTGGAAAAAATAAAAGATATTTCTCAAAAATATTTTTTCATTCATAAATCAAACACTAAAAACTATTTCCTAAAATATTTTCAACTCACCAACCAATCATGAGAAAATAAGTCATAAATTTACTTGTTTTCCTGGAAAACATTTTTTATAAAAATATTTTTCATGGAAAACATTTTTCTTTATACCAAACACACCTTTAATATTTAAGTAAAATAGGTATGATACATCTAAGTAGAAACTTGGGGAAAATAGATAGGATCCAGATATGGTGATGTCAAAATACCAAAATTGCCTTTAATGATAGATTAACAAATAAAACACGTTTGAGGAATGCGATTTATTTTCTCTTTCTGTTTTTTATCACATCAAGTGAGTTTTTCCTATATGTCACATCAAATGATTCCTAAGGTAGGACTTAATATTAAAAAAAAAATTGTGGTCATTGTCACTTTGTTAGTGTAGTGATGAAGTTGTTATTATGTATATATTTTTAATAATCGTGATAATTAAGACGACAAGAATCCAACAAATATGTATGGTATATTTTCCTTTTTAAAAGTCAAATTATATAAAATTTGACTGTGATTTCAAAATCTATATTTTTGTCAAATTGTGAATAAATTGTAATTTACATTATTTTCATATAGTTTTTTGAATATTAGAATCTTAATTACAAAAATTGAATTGATATATTCAAATTTTGTTTCTTAAGATGAGTCAAATTGACCTCATAAATAGTCCCTTAACTAACTCGTAAGATTTTACCGAATATGTTATTGTTTAATGCTTGCTCATAATTTGACTTAAATAAATTTATTTTTCAAACTTTAAAATAAAACATTGCCTTCAAATTAAGTTACATTCAAATGTACAAAACCTAGTATTCTTATAACAAAATATATTTCTGTTAACATAATATGTCAATGACCATATAATTTGAATTTATCTTTTCCAAAAAATAAAAAGTTAAAACGAAGGGCATATAAAAACGAATCCCTTCAAAATTCTAATCCTTCTGTTGTCAGCTCCTAACGGATGCCTAAAATCAGCCCTCTTTTTCAAAATGTCAATTCAAATTTGCAGAATAACGACTTCTTCTTCCTTCTCTTGAAGAACCTGGGTGATGTAAAGGCGTTCATCTGTGGCGAAGAGACAAGCAATGGGCGGCGAATTCATCAGGGTTGGAGAATAATCAAATCGGAAAATTGAATGCTGGAGCTCCCAACTGTTACTGCTCGATTTCTCATTCCTCCAAACTTGTGAGTCTTTCTATGTTTTTGATTAATTGTTTTATCATTCAATTTTTTGTATGGGGTTTCTCGCGTCAATTTGTGTACGGAAGGAAAATATGGGTGGGTTTTGTGATTTCTTTTTTTGGGTTTTCTTTTTGGTCGAGATTGTGATATTTGGTAGTTGAATTCTTTGATTATTGACTTCCTTTGTGTAAACAATTTCACTGTTTTAAAAATTATGTTTGAGTTAAGAAGTATTTTCGATGAATGGAAAATTTGAAACACTTCAAGTGGATGAATATTCTACCACTGAGGTAAAATCAGATGATTCTTCAAAGTCTTTTGTATCATCATCACCACTTGATCAATTAAAAAAGGGAGATTTGGTGGGTGATGCGCTTCGAGGCCGGGGTGGGGGTGGGTGGGGCGGCCTTGGGGAAGGGCGCCTCGAGGCCGGGGGTGGGGGTGGGGGTGGGTGGGATGGCCTCGGGGAAGGGCGCCTCGAGGCCGGGGGTGGTCGGCAGCCTAGGGGCGCCTCGAGGCTTGGGTTGGGTAAGGCAACCTCGGGGCAGGGCGCCTCGAGGTCAGAGGGTGGGGTGGGGTGGGGATAGGGGCCTCGAGGCCGGTGGTAGGGGTGGATGTGGGTGGGGCAGCCTCGGGGAAGGGCGCCTCGAGGTCGAGGGGTGGGGTGGGGAGGGGGCCTCGGGGCTTGGTGCCTTGAGGCCGAAGGGTGAGGTGGGGAGGGGGCCTCAGCGCTGGGTGCCTCGAGGCCGTGGGGTGGGGTAGAGAGGGGGCCTCGCGGCAGGGCACCTCGACGACGGGGTATGGGGATGGGGGCGTCCTCGGGGGTGGGCGGCGGCCTCGACCTCGGGGTGCCTCGAGGCCGAGGGTGGGGGTCGGGCTGGGGGGGGCCGCCTCGGGGCATGGCTCCTCAAGGCCGGGGGTGGGGGTGGGGGGCATCCTCAGGGCAGGACGCCTCGAGGACGTGGGTGAGGGCGAGGGGCGGCATCAGGGCTGGCCTCGGGGATGGGCGCCTCGAGGCCGGAGAGGCCAGGGGTGGGGGTGGCTGAGGCGGCCTCGAGGTAGGGTGCCTTAAGGCCTGGGTGGGGGGGGGCGTCCTCGAGGCGCCTCGAGGTCGGGGTGGGGGTGGGCAGCGGTCTCGGGGTGCCTCGAGGCCGGGGTGGGTGCGACGGCCTCGGGTCGGGGCGCCTCGAGGCCGGGGGTGGAGGGGCAGCCTCGGGGTAGGGCGCCTCAAGGCCGGGGGTCGGGGTGGGGAGCGGCCTCGGGGCAGGGCACCTCGAGGCCAGGGGTGGGGGTGGGTAAGAGGCGGCCTCGGGCAAGGCGCCTCGAGGTCGGGGGTGGGCGGCGGCCTCGAGGCCGGGGTAGGGGCTTCCTTGAGGCAGGGCGCCTCGAGATCGGAGGTTGAGGGTAGGGGATCGGCCTCGGGGCAGGACGTCTCAAGGCCATGGGGGGTAGGGTGGGGCAGCGCGCCTAGAGGCTGTGAGGGTGGGGAGCTTGGGGTTGGTTAGCGGCCTCTGGGCAGGGCGTCTCGAGGCCGTGGGCTGGGGAGCGGCCTCGGGGCAGGACGCGTCGAGGCCGGGTGTGGGGAGCGGGGGGTGGGAGGCGGCCTCGGGGTAGGGCGCCTCATGTTGATCAGGTGTACTAGTTGATATATAATTGTGAATGTTACGTACAAATTAATTTCTTTTTTATCTTCTACTTGCTTCTTGACCTAGAATTTGTGTTTTCTTCTCATTCTTTGTGGCCACCACAATTAATAGATCATCTAGCCATAAATTTTGGGTCTTATAGCTTTAGGTTGAGATTTTATGAATGCTGGTCTTAAAAATACCTGACAAATTACGATCTTATTGGTGCTAGAAAAAGAAGACATAGTTTTCAGTTTGGTAAATTGCTATTTGTCTTATTTGTCTTGTCTTGGTATTTATGTTTTGGTTTCCTTTGTATTTAAGAGTAAACTGCTAATCAAGAAGCCGAAGTATGTGCAAATTTCTGTTGAATCTAATTCATATTTGACTTGACTGGAGGATCAAGTTAAGTCTCTCGAGGAACAAGTGAATGGCTTAGAGGATTTGAATGAAAAGTTCTCTGCTGCGCAGTTAAAAATGACTAATAACGAGAACCTACTAAAGTTTAAGCTGTCTCAGGTGATGTTTTGACGACGTATGTTTTTCTTGCAATAACTGTTCTGTAACTTAGTATTGAGTTATTTTATAGACATCTCTCCGAACAGGTTGGGAGAAGTCTGAGTCAGAAGCCGCAACACTGAAAAATCACCTGGAATCTGTCACTCTTTTGAAGCTTACTGCTGAAGACAGGGCATCACATTAGGATGATGGTGCACTGAATGAGTGCATGCAGCAGATATGTAATTTGAAAGAACATCATGAACAGAAGCTGCATGATGCGATTCAGAATAAAGCCAAACAGTTTGACAAAATGAAGCATGAGTTTGAAGCAAAGATAGCTAACTTGGAACAACAGTTACTCAGGTATGCAGCAGAAAATTCTGCACTCTCAAGCTCTTTGCATTCTAGCATGGTGATACAGCTCAGTGAAAAAAAATCCCAAGCTGAAGCAGAAATAGAGATGTTGAAGAGCAATATTGAGTCATGTGAAAGGGAAATATATTCTCTGAAATATTAACTCCATGTTAACTCAAAGGAACTAGAAATTCATAATGAGGAGAAAACTATGAGTGTACGGTCTGCTTAAGTTGCAAATAAACAACACCTGGAGGGAGTGAAGAAAATTGCAAAATTGGAAGCAAATTGTCAGAGATTACGTTGTCTTGTCCGGAAGAAGTATCCTGGGCCTGCAGCCTTGGCCCAAATGAAGCTTGAGATTGAGAGTTTGGGTAGAGATTACAGGGATACCGTGCAAAGAATTACCAAGGAAGGCCTTCTATAGCCCACAGTTTTCCAGTTTGCCAATTTTTCATTTGAGAATGAGATATTAACGGAACACCTTTTGGCAATGAAAGAGGAAACAAAGATGTTGAAAGTAGCTTTGGCACACCGGAAACAGTGAATTACGAGAATCCAGGAGTATTTGTGCAAAGACGTCCAGCAAGCTTCAAAGTTTGGAAGCACAGCTTCAAGCAAATTTTGAACAGAAAAGCCCACAAAAGTCCACCATTCGACAACAACTTTCTGAGGGTTCCTTTAGCCATGAAGCAAATCTTCTACCAAGATTGTCTTACATGTCTGAAGATAGAAATGACAATCCTGTTAGTTGTGCTAACTCTTGGACGACAGCATTAAGGTGTGATCTCTCCCATGTCAAGAAGGAAAAGAACTCTGACAGTCCACATAAATCTGAGAGTGCGATCCAGCATGGATGACTTTTTTGAGATGGAGAAATTAGCTTATCAGTCGAGTGACAGAGACGGAGCTGTTTCAAGTCCAGATATTCCAAATAATGCAAGACCCATAACTACAAAACTTGACAACTCCGTGCATGTCACCACAAGCCTAGATTCTCAGTTGAAAGAACATAATGAGACAAGTGTATCATGAGATCAAGAATCCCATGTCCATGAAGCTCCAATCAAGAATTTCAACAGTTTTTGAGTCTTTGTCAAAGGAAGCTAACATTCAACGAATTCAAGAGGGTCTCAGAGAGATTGTGCAGGAAATGCACAACGCCATCATACCGCTATCAACGAAGAGCATTGTTGAGATAACTCTTTCCTCGAAGACTGCTATTGAATCTCAGCCCTTTCTTGATGATGGCAAGGCAAACTTAGAGAAAGAAATTCCTGTCTCAGAAGATAGTAAGTCCTTCAATGAGTCTATCCATGATATTAGCAAAGAATTAGCAGATTCTATGTCTCAAATTCATGACTTTGTACTCTTTCTGGGCAAAGAAGCAAAGTCTATCTAGGGAACAGCTCCTGATGGAAGTGGAATCAATGAAAAATTAGATGATTTTTCGGCCACTTATGTTAAGGTGATAAGCAAAAGGTTGAGGATGGTGAATTTTGTCGTTGATCTATCTCATGTACTGAGTAAGTTATCACATTGTTCTTCGTCCTATCGAATGGATTTTACTTGTGGAAGTAGCTACTGATATCTCAAATACTTGAAGATTCTGTGTATCAGTGAATTTTACTCCACCCCCCTAATCTTTGGATGAAAAGAGTCAAAGTTTTTTCTTTGACCATGATTGTCTTATATTTTGAATTATTAACATGCTATAGGAAATTGACCTCTTACAACCTATCTAATGTGTCCATATCCTTTCTCCCATAGGTTGAAGCAGCCATGGTCACCTGGACTATCTTCATTTCTCGGTCGGTTATATTTTTATTGTTTTTATCGGGTGGATATATGTATTCATCAATATGATTCAATTCTAATTTTAACTGTTCACTATCTTCTCATCCATTCAGGTTATCAAATGGTGATATGACTATGAATTCCAACTTCCATGGCTGCAGGTGGCATGGCTGATTAAGGGATACAATCACTTACTTTCCAGGGTTTTGGTGTTACTCCATTCATGCAGCCAAGGTTTGATGATTTTCTTATTGGCAGCAAATGACAATGAATGAAATCGGAAAATTAGATTCTTTCTAGTTGGTCTTTGCCCAACAGTAGGATTCTTTACGGTACAGGTACACAATGGTACATTAGTATTTTGACAATTAGCAATATATAAAAAAAGGGTATGAGATAGTAATAAAGTGATCCGCCCAACCTTCGATTTTCGTAATCAAGTTTTTCTTTCTCATTCCTTATGTACTTTTTTTTCTTTTTTTTCTTTTTACTTTATCCACTCCTTTTTACTTTTTCAAAATGTAGGGCAAATGGAACCCTTTATAGCTTCTTCTAAGAAAAAGTTGTTCAATCGTCTATCTTTCCAAATGACAATGACCATCTACCCATTATATCAAACCATCTCTCCAAACCTCATTTTACAAATTTGTCTTTTAAGTTCTAGTATGTACTCTCTCATTTGTTGTCAATTACATCGGTAAGAGTTCTTATGATTGTAGATAAGTTTTTTATGCCTGTGATTCTATATGAGTTATTCATTACTGATTGATTTATAGAACTGAAAAAATTATGGTGTTTCATTAGGAGAGTTTTTGTCACTCCAAAAATGAACGTGATGACACTTGTCATTACACCAACACAAGTCAGCCTCAATCCAACGAAAATGAAAAAAATATGGAAATATAAAGCGAGACAATCGCGGAAAACTTATTCATTTTGTTAAAACCCTCCAAATCTGGTTGTCCCTGTGTACAAGTTACTAGTGAAAATGCAGAATTCAAAAGCGAAACATAATATGTCTTAGTCTTTGTTTCTCAAGTAGGAAAAAATTTAAATAAAAAAGGAAAAGAGGGACCGTTAGAATGACAAACAACTACCACTCAAGTCCTTCAACAAGCCTTGAATCTTCCTAGGAAGAACCTAGACGGTTTCTGAAATGTTAGGAGAAAAAGAATAATATCACACGAGTCTGGGTTCGGAACCTACATAAATGTAGAAACAAGGGGTGAGCACCAATAACACGATACCCAACAAAGCAACTTGCTAGCAAAATTAATTCCCCTCACACTACAACCAGACCTCCTCAAACTACAACTTGTACATAATTTAGCCCAACCTAATAATTCTACAATACACACTCACAAGGTCCAATATACATAGTTCAATAATCACAATCAAACAAATCAAGTATGTCAATCTCAAAGTCAAGTCACTCACACGCAAAGTACATCAATCTTATGTAACAAGCAAGTCACACATAAGCATCAAATGCATCAAGTCACAATAATTAATCTTTTGTCGGAACCATTTCCCTTCGACACAATATTACTAGACGAAACAAATCACCAGCCAAAACCATTTTCCATCGGCTTTATATCAAATCACTAGTCAAAACAATTTCCCATCGGCTTTATATCAAATTACTAACCGGAACCGTTTCCCATCGAATTTATATCAAATCACTAGTCGAAATAACACTCGCTAAAAAATACCTCGATATCATAAATCATCTCATGTTTCATCACGGTGTTCACAATCACTGTACACAAGCAATATCACAACACAGACGAGATAACAATTCAAGTCCACGTTCATACTTTCATGCATTTGGTCAAACAATTAACTAGGGGCCACGAAAACGCAAATCTCATCATCATGTTCATCATATGGACCTTTTCATTTCAACCCTTTTTTATTCATTTAGATGTATCAAGTGGACAATTAAACCCTTCACCTCATCACCATTACTCCAAACATACAAGTAACGAAGGAAGTATACGACTAAAATACAAGGTTTTGGAAGTCGCTTGCCTTAAATCAATGAACGATCACACCAAGAGTTGAGTCTTCTCTTTTGAATCACTTTCAAAGTCACACAATCTATAATAATGAAGTATTCAGAATCACTCATCGGAAACAACAATTAACACATAAATTATATAGAGAAATGGGCCAATCAACTCAAAATCCAATTCCAAAATGGAAATTTGAATTCGGAAAATATTACTTGAAAATTTTCGGCCAAAAATTAATCGGGATCACATATTACCCAAAATCTATGGACTATACTTGAAAATGGAAATATTTGGTATTTCCCATTTTTGACCCCGTTTAACTTTAAATGCAGATGCCCCTCCGAACAAATGCACGCCAACGTCATTTTTTCTAAAATTTTTTTGGATGCTCCACGACATTAGATATATGGGCTAATAACACGAAATACAACAAAAATCGCGTAAGTTCTAAAATTTGACTCGTAAATGAGAAAATATGTCTTAAAATGGTGGGACTGTAGATAATGTTTCCGCAACTTATTACTGAGGTCCTGATAATTTTTTTTTACGATTTTTTTTGCTGATCCAAGGCGTCAAATCCATTGACTAATACACACAAAAAATCACAAAATTTATGTAATTCTAAAAAGTTTGATCATAAATGGGATAATATGCCTTTAAAATGGATCACCGGAGCTCCAGATTTTTTTCTCAAAAAACTTTATGAAGACCTCAGTAATGAGTTAGGGAATCACCACAAATTTTTAACGCATGTTTCCACATTTACATACCCTTTTTAGGAAATACCTAAATCCTCGATTTTTTGTGTGTATCATGAGCTCATGGTTCTGATGCCCCAGAGCACCTAAAAATTTTTCTCAAAAAATATTATGAGGACCATCGTAATAAGTTTAGGAGCCATCACGTATACTTACACCATTTTTCTAATGCATGTTTTCGTATTTTAAAACCTTTTTTAGGAATTACCAAATTTCTTGATTTTTCGTGTGTTAGCCCATGGATCTAGCGTTTCGGAGCACATTAAAAAAAAATCTCAAAAAAATTTATGAGGACCTCCGTAATGAGTTGAGGAATGTCCATGTATACTCACACCATATTTTAATGTCTGCTTCTGCATTTACAGATCGATTTTTTAGGAATTATCCTGATTCCTCAATCTTTTGTGTGTCTCTTAGCCATGAATCTGGTGCTCTAGAGCACCCAAAAAAATATCTCAAAAAATATTATTTAGACCTCCATAATGAGTTGGTTTACCGCCACTTGTATTCATACCATTTTTTAACGTCCGTTTCTGCGTTTACAGACCCTTTTGAAGAATTATCAAATTCATCGATTTCTCGTATGTATTAGTCCATAGATCTGTCACCCTGGAGCACCAAAAAAAAATTCTCAAAAAAAATTATGAGAACCTCCGTAATTAGTTGAGGAGCCTCCACATATGCTCACACCATTTTATATGCATGTTTCTGCATTTACAAACCCCCATTTAGGAGTTACCAAAATTTCTTGATTTTTTGTGTGTATTAACCCATGGATCTGGCGCCCCAGAGCACCAAAAAAAAATTTCTAAAAAAACTTTATGAGAATTTTTGTAATGAGTTAGGGAATCATCACATAACCACAGGAATACTCACACTATTTTTAATGACCGTAATGAGTTGTGAAACCGTCACGTACAACTGACACCATTATTAGTGACCGTTTTCGCATTTGCAGACCCCTTTTATTACTCAAATTCCTCAATTTTTCTTGTGTATTAATGGATTTAGCACCCCGTAGCATCTAAAATCTTTTTCTCAAAAAAATTTGTTAGAACCTCTGCACTAAGTTCGAGAACTATCACGTAGACTCACACAATTTATAATGCCCGTTTTAACATTTGTAGACCATTTTTGCGGAATTAGCCAAATTCCTCAATTTTTCATGTGAATTAACCTATGGATCTGGCGCCCGGAGCACCCAAATTTTTTTCTCACAAAGGACCTCCGTAATGAGTTGAGGAACCGCCACGTATTCTCACATAATTTATTTAACATCCGCTTCCACATTTACAAACCCCTATTTAGGAATTATTCAAATTTCTCAATATTTCATGTGTATTAGCCCATTGATCTAGCGCCTTGGAGAACCCAAATTTTGTTTCAAAAAACTTTATGAGGACCTTCGTAATGAGTTGGGGAACCTTCGCGTATACTCACATTATTT
Organism: Solanum lycopersicoides; assembly: GCA_022817965.1. Classification (NCBI taxonomy): domain Eukaryota; kingdom Viridiplantae; phylum Streptophyta; class Magnoliopsida; order Solanales; family Solanaceae; genus Solanum; species Solanum lycopersicoides. Next base: position 52,858,647 of record CM040621.1, on the reverse strand, counting down.
ATTTAGCGTCCGTTTCCGCATTTATTGAGCTTTTTTAGGAAATACCCAAATTTCTTGTGTGAATTAGTCCATTGATCTAGCGCCCCGGAATACCCAAATTTCTTTCTCAAACAAATTTATGAGGACATCCGTAATGAGTTGGGGAACCGCCAAGTATACTCACACTATTTTTTTAATGTCTATTTTGTATATACATACCTATTTTTAGGAATTACCAAAAAAAAATTCGTGTATATTAGCCCATGAAACCGGCGTCCCCGAGCATCCAATTTTTTTTTATGTTTATGAGGACTTGGGAATCCGCCACATATACTCACTCCATTTGTATAACTCCCATTTTCGCATTTATAGACCCTTTTTAGGAATTGTCGAATTCCTTGATTTTCCGTGTATATTAGCACACGGATCCGAAGCTGTGGAGCACCCAACATTATTTTCTTAAAAAAGTTTATGAAGACCTCTATAGTGAGTTGGAGAACCACCACGTATACTCACACCATTCTCTTAACGTTTTTTTCTGCATTGAACAACCCTTTTTAGGAAGTATCCAAATTAGTCGACTTTTTGTGTGTATTAGCCCATGGATCTGGTGCCTCAGAGTATCACAAATTTTTTCTCAACAAAATTGAGGATCTCTGTAATGAATTTTTGAACCGCCACGTATACTCACACCATTTTCTAACGTTTGTTTCTGCATTTTAAAAGCTTTTTTGGAATGACTTAAATTCCTCGATTTCTCGTGTGTATTAGCCCATGGATATGACGCCCCGGAGCACCAAAAACTTTTTTCTACAAAAATTATGAGAACCTCCGTAATGAGTTGGGGAACCACCCATATACTCACATAATTTTTTTAAACGCTTGTTTCCCCATTTACAGACCCTTTTTAAGGAATTTTACAAATTCCTCGATTTTTCGTGTGTATTAACCCATGGATCTGGCGCCCCGGAGCACTCTATTTTTTTCTCTAGAACATTTATGAGTACTTTCGTAATGAGTTGGGAAATCGACACGTATACTCACTCCATTTTTAATGTTCGTTTCCGCATTAACAGACCCTTTTTAGAAATTACCCAAATTTCTCAATTTTTGTGTGTTAGTCCATTGATTTGGCGCCCAGAGTACCCAAAAAGATTTTCTAAAAAAATCTGATGAGGACATCTGTAATGAGTTGGGGAACTTCCATGTATACTCACACATTTTTAACCCCTGTTTCCGTATTTACAAACCCTATTTTAGAAATGACCCAAATTCCTCAATTTTTCATGTGTATTAGCCCATAGATCTAGCGCCCCGGAGCATTCAATTTTTTTTTTCTCAAAAAACATTCTGACCTCTTTTTAGGACATGTGTAATTAGTTGGGGAACAACCACGTATACCCATATTATTTTTATAACACATGTTTCCGTATTTACAAATCTCTTTTTAGGAATAACCCAAATTTCTCTTCTTTTTTTTGTGTGAATTAGCCTATGGATCTGACGCCCGGGAGAACCCTTAATTATTTTCTAAGGGAACTTTATGAGGACATCCATAATGAGTTGGGAACCGACACATATACTCACACTACTTTTTTAACACCCGCTTCCGCATTTATAGACCCATTTTAGGAATTACCCGAATTTCTCAATTTTTCATGTGTATTAGCCCATGGATCTGGCGCTATGAGGAACTCCTTAATGAGTTGGGGAAACACCACGTATACTCACACCATTTTAATGCTCATTTCCATATTTACAGACATCTTTTTAGGAATTACTCAAATTTCTTAATTTTTCGTATGTATTAGCCCATGATTCTAGCGCTCCTGAGCACCCAATTTTTTTAAAAAATTATTTTTTGAGCACCTCTGGAATGAGTTGGGGAACCGTCACGAACTCACACTATTTCAAACCTCAGCTTCATCATTTATAGACCCCTTTTTAGATATTATCCAAATTCTTTTATTTTTCGTGTGTATTAGCCTATGGATCTGGTGATCCGGAGCACCTAAATTTTTTATCTCAAAAAGATTTATGAGGACCTCACTAATGAGTTAGGGAACCGCCACGTATACTCACACAATTTTTAACACATGTTTCTGTATTTGCAGACCCTTTATTAGGAATTACCCCAATTCCCTGATTTTTCGTGTGTAGACCAGACAACAAACTGGTGCCCCAGAGCACCTAATTTTTTTATCAAATATAATTATGAGGAACTCCGTAATGAGTTGGTTTATCACCATGTATACTCACACCATTGTTTAAACGCATGTGTTCGCATTAACAACGAACTTATGAGGAATTACTCCAATTCCTCAATTTCTCGTGTGTATTAGCACATGGATTTGGCGCCCTCGAGCACCAAAAATTATTTTCTAAAAACAATTTATGAGAACCTCGTAATAATTTGGAGAACCGCCACGTATAGTCACACAATTTTTTTAACGTCTGATTCCATATTTATCTTTTTAAAGAATTACCCAAATTTCTCAATTTTTTTGTGTATTAACCCATGGATATGGAGACCCAGAGCACCCCCAATTTTATTTTTAAAAAACTTTATGAGAACCTCAGTAATGATTTAGGGAACCGTCACATATACCCACATCATTTCTTAACTCCCGTTTTCGTATTTGTCGACCCTTTTTAGAGATTATTCAAATTTCTCAATTTCTTATGGGTATTAGACCATAGATCTGGCGCCCTAGAGAACCCATCAACTTTTTCTCAAAGAAATTTATCAGGACCTCCATAATGAGTTGTAAAATCATTATGTATACTCACACCATTTTTAATGCATATTTCCGCATTTGCAAACCCCTTTTAGGATTACCCAAATTTATCAATTTTTCTTGATAATTAGCCTATAATCTGACACCCCGGAGCACCCAAAATATTTTTATCAAAAAACTTTATTAGGACCTATGCACTGAGTTGGAGAACCTCCACGTATACTCACACCATTTTTAACGGTCGTTTTCATATTTATAGACCACTTTTAGGACTTACCCAAATTCCTCAGTTTTCTTGTGAATTAGTATGGATCTGGCGACCCGAAGCAACCAATTTTTTTCTTGAAAGAGTTTATGAGGACCTCCATAATGAGTTGGAGAATTTCCATGTATTCTCACACCATTTATTTAACGCCCGTTTCCTCATTAACAAACCCCTATTTAAAAATTATCCAAATTTATCAATTTTTATGTATATTAGCCCATGGATCTAGCGCCCTAGAGAACCCAAAACTTTTTTCTCATAAAAACTTTATTAGGACCTCCATAATGAGTAAGGGAACCTTCATTTATACTTCACATCATTTTTTTAATGTCTGTTTCTGCATTTACAGACTTCTTTTTAGGATTTACACAATTGTTTTAATTGTCCGTGTGTATTAGTCCATAGATCTGGCTCCCAAGAGCAACCAAATTTTTTTTCTCAACCAAATTTATGAGATGTTCTTGAATGAGTTGGGGAACTGCCATGTATACTCACACCGTTTTTTAATTTCTGTTTCTGCATTTACAGACTCGTTTGTAGGAATTACCCAAATTCCTTGATTTTTCGTGTGTATTAACCCATGGATCGGTGCCCCGTAGCATCTAATTTTTTTTCTCTAAAAACTTTATGAGTACTTCCATTATGAGTTGGGGAACCGTTAGGTATACTCACTCTATTTTCTTAATGCCCGTTTCCTCATTTTAAATCTCTTTTTAGAAATTACCCAAATTTCATAATTTTTGATGTGTATTAGCTCATTGATCTGGCGCCCTGGAGCACCCAAAATGTTTTTGTAGAATATATCATGAGGACTTCTATAATGAGTTGGGAACCTCCACGTATACTCACACCATTTTAACACCCATTTTCGTATTTACAGACCCCTTTTTAGAAATTATTCAAATTCCTTAATTTTTCATGTTTATTAGCCCATAGATCTAGCACCCCGGAGCACCCAATTTTTTTTCCAAAAAACTTTATGAGGACTTCTATAATTAGTTGGGGATACACCACGTATATCTACACAATTTTGATGTCTGTTTCCATATTTACAGACCTTTTTTTTAGGAATAACCAAAATTTCTCTATTTTTTGTGTGTATTAGCCTATGGATCTGGCGCCTGGGAGAACCCAACTTTTTTTCTTAGAAAACATTATGAGGACATCCATAATGAGTTGGAAAACTTACACATATACTTACTCCATTTTTTTAACGCCTGCTTCGTCATTTATATACCCTATTTTTAGGAATTACTCAAATTTCTCGATGATTTGGGGAACTTCCACTTATAGTCACACCATTTTTAACACTCGTTTCCATATTTATAGACCCCTTTTTAGAAATTTCTCAAATTCCTTGATTTTCGCATCTATTAGCCCATGATTCTAGAGCTCCAAAGCACCTATATTTTTTTCTCAAAAACAATTATGAGGACCTCCATAATGAGTTGGGGAACCGTCACGTATACTCACAACATCTTTTATACTCTGTTCAACATTTACAGACCCTTTTTTAGAAATTATCTAAATTTCTCGATTTTTCGTATGTATTATCCTATGGATCTGGTGTTCCGGAGAACCCAAATTTTTTTTGTCAAAAAACTTTATGAAAACCTCAGTTATGAGTTAGGAAACCACCACATATACCTACACCAATTTTAACGTCTGTTTCCTCATTTATAGACCCTTTATTAGGAATTATCCCAATTTCTCGAATTTTCGAGTGTATTGACCCATAGTTCTGGAACCTTAGAGTACCTAAATTTTTTTATCAAACAATATTATGAGGACCTCCGTAATAAGTTAGGGAACCATCACATACACTCACACCATTTTTCTAATGTTTGTTCCGCATTTAATGACTCTTTTTAGGAATTACCCAAATTCCTTAATTTTTCGTGTGTATTATAAGCCCATAGATCTGGCGTTCCGAAGCATGCAAAAAAAATCTCAAAAAAATTTATGAGGACCTTTTTCATGAGTTGGGGAACGTCACATATACTCACATTATTTTTTGACGCTTGTTCTTGCATTTACACACCCATTTTTAGGAATTTCCCTGATGCATCACTTTTTAAGTGTATTAGCCATGGATCTGGCGCTTCGGAGCACCCGAAGTATTTTCTCAAAAAACTTTATAAGTACCTCCGTAATAAGTTGGTTTACCGACATGTATACTCATACCATTTTTTAAGTTCTCGTGTCCACATTAACACACCCTTATGAGAAATTACTCAAATTTCTCAATTTCTCGTCTGTATTAGCCCATGGATCTGGCGCCCTTGATCACCAGAAAAAAATTCTAACTTTTTTCATTAACACCTTCGTAATGAGTCGAGGAACCGCCACATATACTCACACAATTTTTTAATGCCTGTTTCCGCATTTACAGACCCTTTTAAGGAATTACTCAATTTTTTTTATTTTTTGTGTATTAACCCATGGATCTTACGCCCCATAGCACCGCTACAAATTTTCTTAAAAACTTTATGAGAACCTCTGTAATGAGTTGGGGAACCGTAACGTATACCAACACCATTTCTTAACTCTCATTTTTGCATTTATTGACCCTTTTTAGAAATTACCCAAATTCCTCGATTTCTTGTCTGTATTAACCCGTAGATTTGGTGCACTAGAGAATCCAAAAAAAATTGTTAAATAAATTTATGAGGACCTCCGTGATGAGTTGTAAAACCGTTACGTATACTCACATTATTTTTTTAATGTCCATTTCCGCATTTGCAAACCCCTTTTTAGGAATTACCCAAGTTTATCGAATTTAATTTATCAAATTTTTCTTGTGTATTAGCCCATTGATCTATCACCTCGGAGAACCCAAAATCTTTTTCTCTAAAAACTTTATTAGGAGCCGTGCACTGAGTTGGACAACCACCACGTATACTCACACCATTTTTAACGCACACTTTCATATTTATAGACCATTATTTAGCACTTACCCAAATTCTTTGATTTTCATGTGAATTAGCATGGATCTAGCGACCCGGAGCACCCAATTTTTTCTCAAAAGAATTCATGAGGACCTCCGTGATGAGTTGGAAAATTGCCACATATTCTTACATCATTTATTTAATGCACGTTTCCGCATTTATAAACCCATATTTAGGAATTATGCAAATTTCTCAAATTTTTATGTGTATTAGCTCATGGATCTAGCGCCCTGGAGAACCCAAAACTTTTTTCTCAAAAAACTTTATAAGGACCTCTGTAATGAGTTGGGGAACCTTTACGTATACTCACATCATCTTTTCAACATCCGTTTCCGCATTTATAGGCCTTTTTTAGGAATTACCCAAATTACTTGATTTTTCGTGTGTAATAGCCCATGGATATGGCGCCCCGGAGCACCAAAGTTTCTTTCATAAACAAATTTATGAGGACCTTCGTAAATAGTAGGAAAACCGCCACATATAGTCACACCATTTTTTAACGATAGTTTTCGCATTTACAGAGCCTTTTATTAAAAAAATCCAAATTCTTTGATTTATCGTGTATATTAGCCCATGGATTTGGCGCCCGGAGCATATTAAATTTTTTTCTCAAAATAATTTTTGAGGACCTCCGTAATGAGTAGGGAACCTTCATGTATACTCATATCATTTACTTACGCCCATTTTCGCATTTATAAGCCAATTTTTAACAATCGTCAATTTCCACATTTTTCGTGTGTATGAGCCCTTGAATCTAGCGCCCGGAGCACCATAAAAATTTTCTCAAAAAACATAAAGAGGACCTTCGTAATGAGTTGCGAACCTTCACATATACTCACCATTTATTAACATTCATTTCCGCATTTTCAAACTCTTTTTTAACAATCAAACAAATTCCTCGATTTTTCGTGTGTATTAGGCCATGGATCTGGTGCTCGAAGCACTCAAAATAATTTTCTCAAAATACACATGAAAAATCGAGGAATTTGGGTAATTTTAAAAAAGGGGCATGTAAATACGAAAATGGTTGTTAAATAATGGTATGAGTGCACGTGAATGTTCCCCAACTCATTAAGAAGGTCCTCATGAATATTTTTTGAAAATTTTTTTGGTGCTCTGGGGTGCCAGATCAATGGGCTAATACACGAAAAATTACAAAATTTGGATAATTCCTAAAAAGAGGTATGTAAATGCGGAAATGTGCATTAAGAAAATGGAGTGAGTATACGTGACGGTTCCCCAACTCATAATCGAAGTACTCATAAAGTTTTTAGAGAAAATTTTATTAGATGCTCCAAGCGCTAGATTCATGGGCTAATACAGACGAAGGAATTTGCATAATTTCTAAAATGAGTTTGTACATGCGGAAATAGACATTAAAAAAATCGTGTGAGTATACGAGACAATTCCCTAACTCATTACGGAGGTTCTTATAAATTTGTTAGAGAAAAAAAATTTGGGTGCTCTAGACGCCAGATCTATGGACTAACACACGAAAAATCAAGAAATTTGTGTAATTCCTAAAAAAGGTTTGTATATGCAAAAACGGACATTACAAAATGGTGTGAGTATACGTGAAGGTTCCCCAACTCATTACGGAGGTGCTTATAAAGTTTTATGAGAAAAAAGTTTTGAATTCTCCAGGACGCTAGATGCATGGGCTAATACACATTAAAATTTGAGGAATTTGAATAATTCCTAAATATGGGTTTGTAAATGCAGAAACGAGCATTAAATAATGGTATGAGAATACGTTTAAATTTTCCAACTCATTACGGAGGTCCTCATAAATTCTTTTGAGAAAAAAATTGGGTGTTTCGAGTTGCCAGATCCATACTAATTTACATGAAAATCGAGGAATTTGGGTAAGACCTAAAAATGGTCTATAAATATGAAAACGAGCATTAAAAATGGTGTGAGTGTGGCGGTTCTCCAACTCAGTGCATAGTTATTAATAAAAATTTTTTAGAAAAATATATGAGTGCTCTGGGGTGCCAGATCCATGGGCTAATATACAAGAAAAATTGACAAATTTGTGTAATTCCTAAAAAGGTGTCTGCAAATGTAGAAATGGGCATTAAAAAAATGGTGTGAGTATACGTAACGATTTCACAACTCATTACGGAGGTCCTCATAAATTTCTTTGAGAATTTTTTTTTGGGTTCTCTAGGGCGCCAGATATAGGGCTAATACACATAAGAAATCAAGGAATTTGAGTAATTTCTAAAAAGGGTCAATAAATGTGAAAAGGAGAGTTATAAAATGATGTGGGTATATGTGACAGTTTCCCAACTCATTATAGAAGTTTTATAAAGTTTTTTATGAAAAAAAAATTAGGATGCTCCGAGGCGCCAGATTTTTGGGTTAATATACACGAAAAATAGACGAATTTGGGTAATTCCTTAAAAGGGATCTGTAATGCGAATATAGGCGTTAAAAAAATTGTGTGAGTATATATGGAAGTTCCTCAACTCATTAGAAGGTTCTCATAAATTTTTTTAGAAAAAAGTTTTTGATGATCAGGGGACAGATCGATGGGCTAATACACATGAAAAATTGAGGAATTTGAGTAATTCCTCATAAGGGTGTGTTAATGCAGACACATGCATTTAAAAAATGGTGTGAGTATACATTGCGGTAAATCAACTCATTACAGAGGTCCTCATAAAGTTTTTCGAGAAAAATATTTTGGGTGCTCCAGAGCGCCACATCCATGACTAATACATACAAAAAATTGATGAATCATGTAATTCTTAAAGATGGGTCTATAAATGCTCTGCAAGCGTTAAAATGATGTTAGTATATGACACGGTTCCCCAACTCATTACGGAGGTCCTCATAATTGTTTTTGATAAAAAATTTTGAGGCTCCGGAATGCCAGATTGATGGGTAAAACACACCAAAAAATCAAGGAATTTGGGTCATTCCTAATAAGGGTCTTTAAATGCGGAAAGAGACGTAAGAAAAATGATATGAGTATACGTGATGGTTCCCCAACTTATTACGGAGGTCCTCATAATATTGTTTGATAAAAGAAATTAGGTGCTCTAGGGCGCTAGTTTATGGGCTAATACACACGAAAATCGAAGAATTGGAATAATTCATATTAAAGGGATTGTAAATGCGGAGACAAGAGTTAAAAATAGTGCGATTGTAACTGGCGGTTTCCTAACTCATTACTGAGGTCCTCGTAAAGTTTTTTGATAAAAAAATTTGGGTGCTCCGAAGCACTAGATCCATAGGCTAATATACACGAAAAATCAAAAAATTTGAATAATTTCTAAAAAGGGGTATGTAAATGTTGAAATAGAGGTTAAAAATGGTGTGAGTACACGTGATGGTTCACAAACTCAGTACGGAGGACCTCATAATTTTTTTTTGAGAAAAAAAATTGGGTGCTCAGGAGCGCTAGAATCATGGGCATTTACATACGAAAGATCGAGGAATTTTAGTAATTCTTCAAAAGGGGTCTGTAAATATGGAAATGGGCGTTAAAAATGATGTGAGTATACGTGGTGGTTCTCCAACTCATTACGGAGTTCCTCATAGCGCTAGATTCATAGGCTAATACATATGAAAATTGATGAATTTGGGTAATTCCTAAAAAAAGGTATGTAAATGCGGAAGCAGGCGTTACAAAATGGTGTGAGTATATATGTCAGTTCCCCAACTCATTAGGAATGTCCTCATAAAGTTTTTTGAAGAAAAAAAATGGATTCTCCAGGGCGCCAGATTCATAGGTTAATAATACACACGAAAAATTGATAAATTTGAGTTATTCCTAAAAAGAGGTTTGTAAATACAGAAACATGCGTTAAAAATGGTGTGGGTATTTAGGTATATGGGCTAATACATATGAAAAATTGAGGAATTTAGGTCATTTCTAATAAGGGGTGTGTAAATACGGAAATGGGTGTTAAAAAATTGAGATTTTTTTGAAAAAATATTTGGGTTCTCCGAGCGTCAGATCAATGTACTAATACACAAAAAAAATTTGAAAAAAATTGAATAATTTCTAAAAAAATGTTTGTAATACGGAAGCGGGCATTAAAAATGGAGTGAATATACGTGGAAGTTCCCCAACTCATTACGGAAGTAATCATAAAGTTTTAGTGAAAAAATTCTTGAATGCTCTGGAGCGCCAGATCTATGAGCTAATACACACAAAAAATCAAGGAATTTGAGTAATTGATTAAAAAGGCTTGTAAATGCGGTAATGAGCGTTAATAAAATTTTTGGGTGGTCTCGGTGCCAGATCCGTGAGCTAATACACATGAAAAATCAGGAAGTTTGGGTGATTCTTTAAAAAGATCATGTAAATGGGGAAGTGAGCGTAAAATATTGGTGTAAGTATACGTGAAGGTTTCCCAACTCATTATAGAGGTCTTCATGAATTTTTTTGATAAAAATTATGGATGCTCTAGACGTTAAATTCATGGGCTAATAAACACAAAATTCGGAAATTTGAACGATTCTTAAAAAAAGCTAGTAAATGAGGAAATGAACGTTAATAAAATGGTGTGAATATGTTTGAAGGTTCCCTACTCATTACAGAAGTCCTCATAATGCTTTCGATTAAAAAATTTAAGGTGCTCCGGCCGCTAGATCAATGGGCAAATATAGACGAAAAATCAAAAAATTGGGCGAATGTTAAAAAAAGGCTCGTAAATGAGAAAATGGCCGTTAAAAAAATGGTATGAGTATAAGTGAAGGTTCCTAATTAATTACGGAGATCTTCATAAAGTTTTTTGGGAAAAATCCAAAAAACTTTGGGGTACTCCGGGCGCCATATCCTTGGACAAAAAAAAGTTATAAATGCGGGAAAGATGTTTATAAAATGATGTGATTATACCTAAAGGTTCCCCAATTCATTACAGAGATAATCATAATGTTTTTTGAGAAAAAACTTTGAGTGCTCCAAGCGCCATATCCATGGGCTAAAACATATGAAAAAATCAAAAAATTTGAACGATTTATAAATACGGAATTGTAAACGCAGAAAGTGTGAGTATACGTTAAGGTTCCAAACTCATTACGGAGGTTCACAAAATTTTTCTAAAATAAAATTTTGGGTTCTGTGGGCTCTAGATCAATGGGGTAATACAGGCGAAAAATTGGAGAATTTTGGCGAGTGTTAAAAAATGATTGTAAATGCATAAATGAAAGTTAATAAAATGTTTTGAGTATACATGAAGGTTCAACAACTCAATATGGAGGTTCATAAAAAAAATTGAGAAAAAAAAATTGGGAGCTCTGGGTACCAGATGCATGGGCTCATAAACACGAAAAATTGAGGAATTTGGGAGATTATTGAAAAAGGGCTTTTAAATACAATAATTTACGTTAAAATGGAGTAAGTATATGTTAATGTTACCCAACTCATTACATATATCCTCATAATTGTTTTGATAAAATTATTTGAGTGCTCCGAGCACTAGATTCATGGGCTAACACACACGAAAAATCAAGAATCTGGGCGATTGATAAAAAAGGCTTGTAAATGTAAAAATGGGTGTTAAAAATGGTGTGAGTATACATGAAGGTTCCCCAATTTATTAAGGAGGTCCTCATAATGTTTTTGATTAAAAATTTTTGGGTGCTCCAGGCGCTATATTCATGGGCTCATACACACGAAAAATGTGGAAATTTAGGCGATTGTTAAAAAATGGCTTATAAATGCAAAAAAGGAAATTAAAAAAATGGTATGAGTATAAATAATGATTCCCTACTTATTACAGATGTCCTCATAAAGTATTTGGAGAACAAAAATTTAAGGTGCTCCGAGCGCCAAATCCATGGGATCAACACACAATAAATCGGAGAAGATGAACAATTCTTAAAAAAGGCTTGTAAATGCAGAACGATGCATTAAAAATGTTGTGTGCATACGTGAAGGTTACCCAACTCATTTCGGAGGTCCTCATATATATTTTTGTGAAGTATTTTGTGTGGTTCGGGCGCTAGGTCCATGGGCTAATAGAAACGAAATATCGAGGAATTTGGGCGATTATTTAAAAAGGGATTGTAAATGCAGTAATGGACGTTAATAAAATGGTGTTACGTGAAGGTTCCTTGACTCATTACGGAGATCCTCATATATTTTTTTGAGAAAAGAAATTTGGATGCTCCGGGCACCAGATCCATAGGAACATGAAAAGTTGAGGAATTTGGGTGATTGTTAAAAAGGGCTTCTAAATGCGAAAATGAGCATTTAAAAATGGTGTGATTATACGTGAAGGTTCCCCAACTCATTACGGATGTTCTCAAAAAGTTTTTAAAATTAATTTTAAGGTGCTCTGGGCGCCAAATCTATGGGCTAATATATGTGAAAAATTGGAAAATTTGGGCGATTTTTTAAAAAAGGATTGTAAATGTGAAAATGAAAGTTAATAAAATGGTGAGTATACATGAAGGATCACCAACTCAATACGAAGGTCCTCTTAAATTTTTTTGAGGAAAATATTTTGGGAGCTTGGGCGCCAGATACATGTCTCATAAACATGAAACATTGAGAAATTTGAGCGATTGTTGAAAAAGGGCTTTTAAATGCAGTAGTTGGCGTTAAAAAATGGGGTGAATATATTCGAAGGTTTCCAAACTCATTACATAGGTCCTCATAAAGTTTTTTGAGAAAATTATTTTGAGTGCTCCGAGAACCAGATTCGTGGGCTAATACTCACAAAAAATCGAGGAATTTGTGTGATTGTTAAAAAGGGTTTGCAAATGCGGAAATGAGTGTTAATAAATGGTGTGAGTATACGTGAAGGTTCCCCAACTCATTACAAAGGTCCTCTTAATGTTTTTTGAGAAAAACAAAATTGGTGCTCCGGGCGCCAGATTCGAGGGGTCATACACACGAAAAATGTGGAAATTTGGTGATTATTAAAAAAAGGCTTATAAATGCGGAAATGGGCGTTAGTAAAATGGTATGAGTTTATATGAAGGTTCCCTACTCATTACGGAGGTACTCATAAAGTGTTTTGAAAAAAAAATTAAGGTGCTCCGGGCGCCAGATCCATGGGCTAATACACATGTTAAATCAACGAATTTGGACAATTTTTAATAAAAGGCTCTGTAAATGCGGAAATAGTCGTTAAAAAAATAGTGTGACTATACGTGGAGGTTTTTCAACTCATTACGGAGGTCCTCATAAAGTTATTTGAGAAAGAAATTTTGGTTCTCCGGGGAGCCATACACGAAGAATCGAGAAATTTTTGTAGTTCCTAAAAAAGCTCTGGAAATGAGGAAACAAACGTTAAAAAAATAGTGTGAGTACACGTGGAGGTTCGACAAGTCATTACAGAGATCCTCAAAAAATATTTTTGAGAAAAAAATTTCGATGCTCCGGGGCGCTAGATCCATGGGCTATAATACACACAAAAACTTGAGTAATTTCAATTAATCCTAAAAGAGGGTTGTTCAATGCGGAAACAAGCATTTAGAAAATGGTGTGAGTATACGTGGCGGTTCTCAACTCACTATGGAGGTCCTCATAAACTTTTTAATAAAATAATATTTGATTCTCCAAAGCGTCGGATCCATGCCGAGGTAATTTCTGATAAATGTTTATAAAGCTAATGGGAAATGATTCCAACTAGTGATTTGATATAAATTTGATGAGAATTGATTTCGGTTAGTGATTTGATATAAATTCGATGGAAAATGATTTTTACTAGTGATTTGATATATAAACCGTTGGAAAATGGTTTTGGCTGGTGATTGGATATAAAGCCAATGAGAAATGGTTTCGTCTAGTGATATTGTGCCGACGGGAAATGATTCGATAAAAGATTGATTATTGTGACTCGATGCATTTGATGATTATGCGTAACTTGCTTGTTACATGAGATTGATGTACTTTTTGCGCGTGAGTGAACTACTTGACTTTGAGATTGACATACTTGATTTGTTTGATTGATGATTGTGACTATTGAACTGTGTTTATTGGACCTTGTGAGTGTGTATTGTAGGATTATTAGGTTGGGCTAAATTATGTGCAGGTTGTAGTTTGAGGAGGTATGGTTGCAGTGTGAGGGGTATTCTTTTTTTAGCTAGTTGTTTTGTTTAATAGATATCTTGTTGGGTACCGTGTTATTGTACTCACCCCTTGTTTCTACATTTATGTAGGTTTTGAACCCAGACTCGAGTGATATTCTTCTTTTTCTCCTGACATTCGAGGCTCGTTGAAGGACTTCTGAGGTAGTTGTTTGTCATTCTAGAGGTCCCTCTTTTCCTTTTATTTAAGTTTGTCCTACTTGAGAAACAAAGACTAAGACTTATGTTTCGCTTTTGAATTCAGCATTTTCATTAGTGGCATGTACATTTGACAACCAGATTTTGAGGGTTTTAATAGAATGAATAAGTTTTCCGCCTTTGTCTTGTTCTTGCTTTTTTATTCCATATTTTTTTCACTTCGATAAATTAATCATAAGAACTCTTATCGATGTAATTGACAACAACTTAGAGAGTCCATACTAGAACTTAAAAGACAACTTTGTAAAATGAGGTTTGAAGAGATGATTTGATATAATGGGTAAATGGTCATTGTCATTTGGAAAGATATAAAGGGATTCTATCTGAACTTACATTTTGAAAATGTAAAAAGGAGCGGATAAAGTAAAAAGAAACAAAAAAAAAAGTACATAAGAAATGAGAAAGAAAAACTTGATTACGAAAACCGAAGGTATCACTTTATTTCTATCTCATACCCTTTTTTATATATATTGCTAATTGTCAAAATACTAATGTACCCTCGTGTACTACAAAGAATCCTACTGTTGGGCAAAGAGACCAACTAGAAAGAACCTAAAGACACTAACAAATATGCATCTCAACCTTAAATGATCACTCTAATTTTCGGATTTCATTCATTGTCATTTGCTGCCAATAAGAGAATCATCAAACCTTGGCTGCATCAATGGAGTAACACCAAAACCCCGGAAATAACCCTTAATCAGCCATGCGACCTGCAGCCATGGAAGTTAGAATTCATAGTCATATCACCATTTGATAGACCTGAATGGATGAGAAGATAGTGAACAGTTGAAATTAGAACTGAATCATATTGATGAATATAGATATCCCCCGATAAAACCAACAAAAATATGTCCGACCAAGAAATGAAGATAGTCCAGGTGACCATGGCCGCTTCAACCTAAGGGAGAAAGGAGATGGACACATTAGAAAGGTTGTAAGAGGTTCAATTTCCTATAGCAAGTTAATAATTCAAAATATAAGACAATCATGGTCAAATAAAAAACTTTGACTCTTTTCATCCAAAGATTAGGGGGTTGGAGTAAAATTCACTGATACACAAAATCTTCAAGTATTTGAGATATCAGTAGCTACTTCCACACTAAAGAAAAATCCATTCGATAGGACGAAGAACAATGCGATATACTCAGTACATGAGATAGATCAACGACAAAATTCACCATTCTACCTTGTTGCTTATTACCTCAACATAAGTGGCCGAAAAATCATCTAATTTTTCATTGATTCCACTTCCATCAGGAGTTGTTCCCTGGATAGCCTTTGCTTATTTGCCCAGCAAGAGTACAAAGTCATGAATTTGAGACACATAATCTGCTAATTCTTTGTTATTACCGTGGATAGACTCATTGTAGGACTTACTATCTTCTGAGAGGGCTGAGATTCAGTAGCAGTCTTCGAGGAAAAAGTTATCTCAACAATGCTCTTAGTTGATTGCGGTATGACAGCGTTGCGCATTTCCTGCACAATCTCTCTGAGATCCTCTTGAATTCTTTGAATGTTAGCTTCCTTTGACAAAGATTCCAAAAAAATTGAAATTCTTGATTGGAGCTTCATGGATATGGATGTATCTGAAAGATGCTTTATCTCCTGATACACTTGTCTCATTATGTTCTTTCAGCAGAGAATCTAGGCTTGTGGTGACATGCACGGAGTTGTCAAATGTTGTAGTTACGAGTCTTGCATTATTTGGAATATCTGGACTTCAAACAGCTTCGTTTCTGTCACTCGACTGATAAGCTAATTTCTCCATCTCCAAAAAGTCATCCTTGCTGGATCGCACTCTCAGATTTATGTGGACTGTCAGAGTTCTTTTTCCTTTTTGACATGGGAGAGATCAGACCTTAATGTTGTCGTCCAAGAGCTATCACAACTAACATGATCGTCATTTTCATCTTCAGACATGAAAGCCAATCTTGGAAGATGATTTGCTTCATGGATAAAGGAACCCTCAGAAGGCTGACGTCGAATGATGGACTTTTGTTTGCTTCTCTGTTCAAAATTTTCTTGCAGCTGTGCTTCCAAACTCTGAAGCTTGCTGGACGTCTTTGCACAAATACTCCTGGATGCTCGTAATTCACTGTTCCGGTGTGCCAAAGCTTCTTTCAACATCTTTGTTTCCTCTTCCATTGCCAAAAGGTGTTACGTTAATATCTCATTCTCAAATGAAAAATCTGGTAAACTGAAAACTGTGGGCTATAGAAGGCCTTCCTTGGTATTTCTTTGCACGGCTATCCCTGTAATCTCTACCTAAACTCTCAATCTCAAGCTTCATTTGGGCCAAGGCTGCAGGCCCAGGATACTTCTTCCGGACAAGACCACGTAAATCTCTAACACTCTGCTTCCAATTTCGCATTTCCCTCCATCCAGGTTTTGTTTATTAGCAACTTCAGCAGACCGTACACTGATATTTTTCTCCTCATTATGAATTTCAAGTTCCTTTGAGTTACTATGGTGTTCATATTTCAGAGAATATATTTCCCTTTCACATGACTCAATATTGCTCTTCAACATCTCTATTTCTGCTTCAACTTGGATTTTTTTTCACTGAGATGTATCACCATGCTAGAATGCTCCTGCAAAGAGCTTGAGAGTGCAGAATTTTTTGCTGCATACCTGAGTGTAACTGTTGGTCCAAGTTAGCTATCTTTTCTTCAAACTCATGCTTCATTTTGTCAAACTGTTTGGCTTTATTCTGAATCGCATCATGCAGCTTCTGTTCATGCTCTTCTTTCAATTACGTATCTGCCGCATGCACTCATTCAGTGCACCATTCTAATGTGATGCCCTGTTTTCAGCAGTACGCTTCAAAGGAGTGACAGATTCCAGGTGATTTTTCAGTGTTGCGGCTTCTGACTCAGCCTTCTCCCAACCTGTCCAGAGAGATGTCTATAAAATAACTCACTACTTTAGAGAACACTTAGTTCAAGAAAAACATAAGTCAATAGGAACATCACCTGAGACAGCTTAAACTTTAGCAGGTTCTCCTTATTAGTCATTTCTAACTGCGCAGCAGAGAACTTTTCATTCAAATCCTTGACTTCATCCTCTAAGCCATTCACTTGTTCCTCGAGAGACTTAAATTGATCCTCCAGACAAGTCAAATGTGAATTAGATTCAACAGAAATTTGCACACACTTTGGTTTCTTGATTAGTTGTTTTACTCTGAAATACAACGGAAACCAAAACATAAATTACCAAGACAAGACAAATTGAATGAAGATTTCTCACAATGTATAATTGTCAAAACAATCTGATTCATTTACCAAACTGAAAACTATGTCTTCTTCTTTCTAGCACCAATAAGATTGTAATTTGTCAGGCTATTTTTTAAGACCAACATTCATCAAATCTCAACCTAAAGTTATAAGACCAAAATTTACGGCTAGATAATCTAACAATTGAGGTGGCCACAAAGAATGAGAAGAAAACACAAATCCTAGAGCAAGTAGAAGATAAAAAATAAATTAACTTGTACATATAACATTCAATTATATAGATATCAACTAGTACACCTGATCAACATGAGGCCACACCCACCCTTGGCCTCGAGGTGCCCTGCCCCGATGCCACCCCCACCCTCGAGGCGCCCTGCCCCGATGCCACCCCCACCCTCGAGGTCACCTCGGCCTCTGAGCGAGACGCCCGAGGCCGACCCCACCCCCACCCCGGCCTTGGAGCGTCCTGCCCTGAGGTCAACCCCGCCTCGACGCGTCCTGACCCGAGGCCGCCCCCCACACCCCACTCCATGGCCTCGAGGTGCCCTACCCCGAGGCTGCCCACCCCTAACCCATGGCCTCGAGGCGCCCTACACCGACGCCGAGACACCCAGCCCCGAGGCCTCCCCCTCGAGGCCGGGGGAGGGGCGCCATGGCCTCGAGGCCCCTCCCTCCCCCGACCTTGAGGCGCCATGGCCTCGAGCCTCCCCCCACCCTCCTACGACCTTGAGGCGCAATGGCCTCGAGGCCCCCTCCCTCCCTCGACCTCGAGGCGCCCTGTCCCGAGGCCCTCCCTCCCTCCCCCGACCTCTAGGCGCCCTGCCCGAGGCCCCCCTCCCTCCCCGACCTCTAGGCGCCCTGCCCCGAGCCGCGTCCCCCTCCCCCGGCCTCGAGGTGCCCTCCCCCGAGGTCGGGACCCCCCCCTCACCTCCTGGCTGCGAGGCGCTCAGCCCCGGGACCCTCCACTTCCCCTCCTGGCCGCGAGGAACCCTACCTCGGGACCCCCCTTTCCCCCTCCCGGCCGCGAGGCACCCAGCCCCGAGACCCTCCCCCTTCCCCCCCGGCCATAAGGCACCCAGCCCCGGGACCGCACCCCTCCCTCCCCCGACCTCGAGTCGCCCAGCCTCAGGACCCTCTACCTTCCCCTCGCGGCCGTGAGGCCCAGCCTCGAGACCCCCCGCCCCTCCTACCCCCTCCCGGACGTGAGGCACCCAGCCCCGAGACCCCCCCCTTCCCCTTACCGGCCGCGAGGCACCCAGCCACAAGACCGCCCCCTACCCCCCCTCCCCGACCTCCAGGTGCCCAGCCCTTAGGCCGCCCTCCACTCCACCCCCACCCCCGGCCTTGCGGCACCTAGCCCCGAGGCCGCCCCCTCCCTCTCCAGATGCCCAACCGTTAGGCCGCCCTCCACCCCACCCCCAGCCCCGGCCTTGAGGCACCATCACCGAGCCGCTAAGTAATGTTCTATCATATGATGTGCTAAGAAAGTTTTAAATTTTCCTTTAAATTTACCTATGACAATGCGATGAATGATAACTATGGGCTTGTATAAGAACTCTGAGAGGTCAAGTACGCCATGTTACTTCTAGGGGGTGTTCCCCGGATGTGACAAACGTGATATCAGAGCTTGAGGTTTATGAAAGTGGTTTAGGTTCCAAAAGTCTCATATTGCCACGTCTAGTAGAGTCTCGATCATCGGTGTAACTCGGGACATGTCTATGAGCGAGAGGCTATAGGATGATAGAGTTTCCCTTCTTCACTATTCTCATGTCGTGCCATATAACTTAACTCTATGAGATCTCTCTCTTATGTTTTCTTGTCCGGTGGTCTTTTAGATATGATTGCTTTGATGAGATTGTATATATATGCTTGAGGGAGAAAAGGTGAGTTTTGATGCTTATCTTGGTTTTATGGTTTCATGAGTATGTGTGAAAGTGAATTTTTCAATGATATGTTTATATGATGTCCCTTGGCTATATGTGAGACCTATGTGAAATAGCATGTTGTGTTGGAAATTATATGTTATGATATGGTTAAAGCATGCTAGGAGTTGATATGGTGAAAATGAGTTTGTTTTTTGAATGGTATGATACTGTATGGTTTTGCATGATGGTAGCCTAATGATATGTTTAAACTTGAAATACTTTAGGAATATGTTACATGGTAAATATGCATGTTGCCTAAGTGTATGTGTATATTGTTTCAAATGTTGCCATTGTTTATATGTATGAACCTTCATGATAGATTTGCATGGATTGGAGTCTTTTGTATAGTCTTGGTCTTAACAAGTAAAGGTAGGATGATTATCTTTGTAGGGTGACGATGTGGGTTTGATTGACATAGAAGTCACCTTACTGTAAGGTTGAATGAAAAGGAAGAGTCCTTATGACTAAGTCTTCTCAATTTTTTACTCTAATGTTGTATGACCTTTGTGTTTATTATATTGTTGAAAAACCTTATGTGGTTGAATAGTGTGTCCTACGTTGATAATTTGGGGATAAATTACCTAGATGATAAGGTTTAGAATGCCTTGGTGTTCATAGGTTGACTTTCTGTAATTCCTTCAAAAATGGTAACCACTTTTAAGTGATGAAAATGAAGGTCGTTAAGTTAAGATCCTTTTGAGGTTGAGTTATGTTGCTCTTAATTGGGTTTACCCTAAGTGGAGATGGTGATGTGAGTAGTAAGGTTGTAGATATTTCTACCTTATCCTTCTATTTTTACTTGAACTTGAAACAAATAATTTTTAGTAAAATTGTTCATGATAGGAGTCTCGTATAAAGTATGAATAGCATGACCTTTATATGTTTGGTATGTCTTGATTGACAACATCTTGAGAGTATTTTGAAGATTCTAAAGTAGTTGAAAAGAAAGTTTTTATTAACTTCATGGTTTTCTCATGTTGATTGTGCATCTTGATATGCTAGTTGTGCATTTAACTTCATGAGATAAGGCAAAAAGCATGTTTGAAGTAACTCTTAATGTGTAATGTTTAGCCTTATAATGAGAAATTGAGCCTCTTTAAAATGAAATATGTTGAGTCTCTTGGAAAGTGTAACACTCCGGAAATGCCATGACTTAGACTAGAGCTTAATCTATTTAATAATGCTTAAAATGATGTTTCCAGAAAATGTACTTGTCTGGTGAAGAGTCTATTAGGTTTTACGAATATGTATTGAGGTACATAGGCATCCCAATGCCCAATATTGAGTAATATTGGGCATGTTAGAGAATATTGGCTTAAGGGTGTTAGCCAAATTTTATGTATTAACAAGTATCTTGACATACACTCCAATCCAAGCTTATTTAGAAATTGTACCTGCAATGAAAACCCTAAGCTAAAATAACTATATTCTTCACATACACACATTAGGTACGAGGCATCCAATTGTCAAGCCTAGGTACCATAGCACATGATCATTTAAAATAATCATGTAGATTAAGAAGTACCCAAGGACATAGTGAGGATCCATGGACAAGAAGTGAACTTCCTAGAGTGCACGGTCAGGAGAGTGCATGGCAACACATGTGCAAGCATATGTGCTACCGGCTGAGAGACCAAGCCCAATCGATTCGGTTACGCGGTTATGGGGCAGGCACGCGTCGAGTTCATCCACGTGGGCCCGAGCTTCCTAACCAATCATAGGCTCTAACTAACTTACCTAACTAGATAACTAACCTAGGACTAACTAAAATGAATCAACTAGTGTGCCCGAAATCCTAAGACCTAACCGGTTCACACTAGCCGAGTAGCTAACTAAAGAAATATCCTAGTACCTAACCTAGGATGGTCCAAAGGGGTTGATTATGGTCCTAACGACTTAGGGGTACTTTAGTAATTACCCTAGGTCACTTAATTAATTAAATTAGAAACTTAATTAATTAATTTAAATGGTCAAACCCAAGACCCTTAAGCAATTTTTCAAAATTTGGCTAAGTCAAATGTTCTCCTATTTTTAGTCAATTTAGGAGGGGCGTTTTGCTAATGTAAGTGGAGGGTCTTTTGGGTAATTCATTGAACGACTATATATTGATATTAGGTCAGTTTTATAAAACTTTTACACGTCCAAAATTAGATCAACCGAAATTTCTCTCAATCTCTCAAGAAAGCTCTCTTTTCCAAACTCCATTGAAGAACAAGAAAAGATTAAGGAAGAAGATGAAGGTTTCGAAGTTCCAATCAGATTTTGTTGATTATTCATCTATAAAGTATGGGTTTTTCACTCTTGGGCTTCCTTTCCCCAAGAGGTCCTTTAAATATAAGTTTTCAATAATTTCAAATAATAGGGTTTTTACTCTACAAAATGGATTTTCTTCCTAACCCTAGATCTAAGATTTTCGATGAAAAGTAAACATTTTCTATATTTGATTTCACATGAATTATTGATTTATTAATTGATTGATAATGTTTGAATGTCGTGTGATACATGATCTTTCTATAAGTGATGGTTTCGAAAGGGTAGTTTCTAGTGTTTGATAATGTGTAACGTTAGGGTTAAAATTTAAGGTTTGAATGAACCCTTTTAACGACCGGTTTACCTTCTCCTATGCTATGTGTTGATCTTGTACGTGATTTGATGAGTTTTTCTTTATTATGCCACTGAGTATTTCACTATTTATGATTATGAATATTGCATGATGAATAGGATTCTTGGAAGCAAGAGGTAAGTCTTCTAACTGTGATTACTCTCAATGTATATGTTAGCCTATAATTATGATGCTATGTTATGAAAAGTATGTATGATGTTGCTATGTGAATATGCTGGGCTATGAACATGTTACTTGTGATATTATGATAAGAATACGAATATTCAAGTTATGATACTCTCTTGTATGCTTTACACAAGATGATTATGCCATGTAAATATCACAAAATAAAGGTTATGATGAAAGGAAATTCTCGTCTAATCTAAAAGAGCTCATGATCATGTTATACAAGGAGTTAATCTCCTATGACCTATGACAAGTTTATGATAAAAGAAAACTTAAAGGTTATTTAAGAAAGCGACTTAAGCTAAGCACCGATGAACTAGATATGGGAAGTGTCCCTTCCCTAGAGGGAAGGTAGGCTCACAATGATTCTCATGAGATTGAGGCTGCCATGCAATGTGGAACTATAAGTCTCTAATACATCTCCTAGTTCTTGAACTATGTTGCCACCATAGAATACTAGCTAGTGGATCCACCTAGAAAGCTATGTCATGTAAGGTTCTACTTTGGCTGGTAGACCACCTCTTTTTGGTGTGGGAAAGACACTGAATTTCATGTTTAGCTCACATGGTCTATGTCGGTTAATGCGAATGTTCCCTCATGTAAAATAAAAGACAAGTAAATGAACGTTGACCAGGGTGACTTGAAGAGTTTGCTTAGTATAGGTTGGGGTATGTGACTCTACCTAGACATTGCACAAGTTGACTCTAAGGGAAGTTCTAGGAGATTGTTCTTATGTAATATGATAACGTGAAAGGTATGATGCTTATGATATATGATGTTACTCTTACATGAATGTCGGTCATTATGATGAATATGTTATTCGGTTATATTGCTATGTGAAGTGATGACTAACTATGTTACAAGTAGAGGTGGCAAATGGGCGGGTTGGGTCAAATATGGGCGGGTTGAAAATGGATAAACATAAAATGGGTAATCATTCAATCCGCCCATATTTGATATGGGTAAAAATGTGCTGGGTAATAAATGGGTTGGGTAAAATACTAGTTTACCCATATTTTACCCATATTTCATGAATAAATAGTTCTTTACTTAAGAATTCAATATGGAGATTATATTTTATTCTTTTTTTAGATGAAATCTATTGAAAATGCTTCATTTAGTTTTATTTTATTATAAAAGTAAAAAAAAAATTTTAAAATTTCGTGGTTGTTTGGGGGTGAAAAAAAATATAAGTTAAAAATATTGGTTAGACAAACTTAATATTTTTGAAGGGTGGGGGTTGGTTGGGGTAAGGGGTGGGGGTGGGGTGGGTCTAGGGTATGGTAAAAAAATAAATATTTGAAGTTGAAAATTTTAAAACAAACTTAATTTTATTTTGGGTGGGGTGTGGGGTGATGGGGGGACGATGGTAGGGATGAAAAAAATGAAATTTGAAGTTGAAAACATTTTTTAAAAATAAACTTAAATTTTATTTCTTTTGGGGGTGGGTGTTGAGGGGGCTGGTGTGGGGGTGGGGGTGGGGTGGGTTGGGGGGGGGTCGAGTATAGGGGTGAAAAAATGAAATTTTAAAGTTCAAATATTTTTTTTAATTTTTTTTAAAATTTTTTTGTTGAAAGCGTAGGGTGGAGGTCGAGAGTTGAAATATTAATAGGGACACCTATATGAAAGTTTTGAAAAATCGCTTCTAAAACTTGATAACATAAGGTTTTTTGAAAATTTGAAGAAAACTTGCACTATCCATATTTGACCCGTAGTTTACCCATAATATACCCATATTTTAATGGGTAAAATATGGGTATAATGCCAAATATTACCCATATTTAAAATCACTCTTTCAACCCATATTTGAAGGGCTATTTGGGCGGATAATTGGAAAATGGGCTTAAATTGCCAACACTAGTTACAAGTTACATAAAGCAAGACTTTACTTATGGTCTCCTATCTTACCTACTCGGTTATGTGGGGTTATGGGGCTTCACATGACTATTGCACTTGTAGGTTGGGGATGAGGTCATTGGTAAATGTTTTGTATGTTATGTTTATATGATTTATTGAATATGAAATGTTAACATGACTCTAAGAGAATATGTCTTTGATTATGATGATTCTTTAAGTGATGGAATCTTTAACTTGTATATGTTATATGGTATGTGCATTGAAGACTTTCATATGACTTAGCATGTTTTCTAAAGAGATGATAAATGATTCTTTTACATGCATGCCCTTAAGTGTTATGTGCATATACCCGTACTTAGTACATGTGGCGTACTAACCCCATTACTTTATATTGCTACAACTATAGGTTCCGGCCATTGAGGTTAAGGAGGTTGATTTGAAGAAGCTTGGAACTCTTTCTCCAAGTCCTGGTAGGTCCTTATGTTCGGTACGGTATCACTTATATTCCAGCCTATGAAGACTTAGTAGTTTTTAGAATACGTTATTCCCATTATGTTGTTTGGATTCTTTTGTATTAAGGCCTATATGGCGTATTGACTATTATTGGCTAAGTCCAGATTTGCATTCTTAGATGGTTTCTATATATGTGAGACAGTTTTAGAATATCGTATGGTTTTATAAATCTTAAGTATGAAGTCTAAGTATACTTCATTAGTTTGTTAAAAGTTTTTAATTTTCCGCAAAATGTAACTGTATGATTGTGATGAAAGCTAAGAAGAGACTTGTTTGCGACCTCTGAGAAGTTACGACGCCTGTCTCATCCGGGGTCTAGGATCTGGGTGTGACAGAAACTATGTGACTTCTATGATTTGGAAAACATGATTGTAGGCTCACTTTTGAGAAGTGAAGGCATGATTAGCTAGTGTCCTTGTGAGTACCTAGGATTTGTGTTATTTTTCCCGAATGATGCTTACTATGAAGGCTATTATTATGTTAGAAATTGGCATTTTGTGAAATGTCTTCCTATTTTTTGTGATATGCTTAATGTGACTTACCATTTAGACTTCACTAGAAGGATATTTGAGCATGCCATGATTAAAACTTGAGGAATTTTCATGTTAAAGTAAAGTTGACTTTTGTGCATTTTTCTTGGGTGTGAACTCATCAGACATGTAAGTGTGTTGAAGAAAATTACATTCCTCCATGGACACAACTAAGCATGGTATGGTTGAGTATGACCCTCATGGCACTAGGCTTAACTAATAAGAATACATTGTCAACCTATCTTACTCAAGTCTATGTGCATTGAAGTATGAGTACCTACTTGTTCTTGAGTTTAGTTGAAACTGCCTATGTGTGACTTAAAGATGGTTGCAAGATGAGCTATTAATAAAATGAAATGTAATGACCATGTTATTATTTGGAGAAGTGTAAGATCCTGAAAATGACATAGGGGAACTAGATACTAACATTGTGGTCAAGATGTTCTAAGGTCCTAAATAGGTTTATTAAATGGTATTGAGGCAGTGTCTAAGTTATTAGGTGCATTGGAAGTCAAACGTCAAGGGACTACCAAGACGTTCGACGACTATGTCACCTAAGTGCCTCGTATGTGGTTCTATGTGTTTATATGTGATTCATGATGTTGTGAAGTCCTTATATAAGTGTAAATGATGTATATAGGTAGTGTGTCAAGATTCGAGAAGTTTGGAGGTCAAACGTCCAAGAACGTTCATGACGTTCGAATATGTGCCTTTAAGTGACCTTGTGTGTCTAGGCATGTTTCATCGAGTTTTACATTTTTGTTTTGGGTGAAATTCATGTGAGGTCTTAAACTCGTATACAGTCATGTTTGGGTTGGAAACATCTGGGCAAGTATCCCCAAGGACCATCCAAGGGTCCCTGAGGAAGGACACTTCATGGTGTTCAATACAGCCGAACCAACGGTTGACAATCGATGGCTTGTGGGCCAGTCGACGCCCTGTCGATGGTGTTTCATTGATTTAGAGTTAGTAGTGGGTGAATAGAATCCAAGGACCAGACTGATTCCCAAACCACGGACCAACAGGATGGTCCGTTGGTCAAGGGATGGTCCGTTGGTGGCTGTTGGTCGATTGGCCTGTGTTTCCTGCGCAGGTCACTATTAAGTGAGGGGTGAAAATGTAATTTCACCCCACTTCAAAATAGATGGTTTGGAGGTTTCTAAGGGTTATATTAGGTATTTTAAAGGTGTTTATTAGTCATTAACACATAGATCATTTTATTCTTCAAAATCAAAACCCCAAAATACCTTAAGAATTCCATAAGACTCCATTTGAAGTCCAAAGTCAAGGAAACTCTTGGTGTGACGAATTGAGTGGAGATTCCTCATCAAATTGAAAAATTAGCTTCATTGAGGTATAACTCGTTTCATCAAGGATGAAACCTTTCAAAGATGTTCTCTAAGTTTTCTAAAGTTGAATTGACCTATTTCATGATCTACCATGGGTTCTTGACTTAATGGTTTTCAATCATTGTTTAGTGATTTAATTGTTGTTATTAAGGTGATTTTAACTCAATTAACCTATGAACCCATGTAATTGATGAACCCTAGTTTTTGACTAATTTATGGGTTACTTGATATTGGTCTAATGTTTATGAATTCATGTGTAGTTTCTTATGGGCTTTCTAATGATATAAGAATTGTGTTCAATTTATGTATAATTGTGTATTAGATTGTTGTATGTATATTGAATTGGTTTAGATTTAATTGAGTACTGTAGTTTATGTATTGAATGAGTGTTCATGGTCATTGGTAAGGGCCTTATGATGTTGAATTGGATGGTTTGGTATTGACTTGAAGTGTTGATGATGAAGAGGTGGTATGCTGCCCTATTTCTTATTATTTAATGTTATTTTAGATTTCAATTATGTTATGATTGGTTTGGTCCACTTATGGTCGCCGTGTTATGTGAATTGATGTGGCCTTGTCGGCGTTATTTTAAGTGTATTGATGATCATGGCCTTGCCGGCACTACTTGAAGTTATATGGCTATTTGTGTAGTTGATTAGGTGATGTATGATCATATCTACTTACATGTGAAAGTATGTGTTAGTCTATTGATGATATGTAGGAAATCATGTTATGCTATGACTATGTGTTAAGTGTGTAGTCTTAGAGTTGATAAATAGTTGTTCCTAACTTAGCTATATGAGTCTATAATGGTTATGTTGACTTAAGGATTCGTTTGTTAAAATGTGAAGAGGACATAAATGATTATCTCTTCATGTCTTATCTGTGGAAGTCTTGAGAATGACTCTAGTTAGGGAAGTTGCTTGTTATGTTGACATGATGTAAACTTAGAAAGTCTTAAGGATTATTTAGGTAGCCTTGAAGAGAGTGTATGGGCGTTCTTTTCTACGAATACTTAAGTAAGTCTTTTTGATAGCCTTGGTAGGGGAGATTGTTATATTATGTATGTCTTGTATGATGATGTATTGTAGGTGTGTAGGTGTCTCATTATGAATAATCCTAAGGATCGTTTAGGCACACCTAGAGAGGGTGTATGGGCGGTCTTTCTTCGTGTGAATTAAGTGAATCTTAGGATAACTTTAGTGAGGAGAATACATGTTAGAATGTGTTAAAAAGGAAGTAAACAGTGAAGTAATTCACTGTACACTGAAGTGAGTTCACTGGAAACGGTCTCCTTACATTGTGATATTTGGTTTAAATGTTCTCTTATGTGATTCTAAGTTGATAAATGTTATTCTTATGATGATATTATGAGATTTAAATGAAAAGATGCATATTTCCAATAAATATCCGTTTTCATTATTTTTATGCATAAGTCATACTTAGTACATGTGGTTGTACTAATTCCATGCTTTTATCTATCCATATAGTTCTTGGTAGTTGAAGAGCTTTTAGGAAGAAGACTTGAATTTAGAAGATCGTTCAAGTGAAGTTTAAGTATGTCCTCATTCGACTCGAGGACATATATGTCTTTTATGTTTCGTATTGAAGTATTGTAAGAGACTTAATAGTACTATGTTTTGTATCTCGTATGGGCCTCTCCCAAGTACTCTTGTGTCTTAAGATGATGAGATTGAGACTTAGTATTTTCTATTACTTCTATATGAAAGAGTTTTTAAGACTATGATATTGTTTTTTGAAAGTTTTTAATTCCGCACTACTTTTCATTATGTATATGTGATGAATGATACGAAAGGCTTGTATGAGACCTCTGAGAGGTCGAGTACGCATACGTCACAATCCTAGATTGTTCCCTAACTTCTAGGGTGGGGTCTCGGGCTGTGACAAAGCTTGGTATCAGAGCATAGGTTGGTAAAAGTAGTCTTAGGAATCAGAAAGTCTCATCAAGTCACGTCTAGTAGAGTCTTGACCATCGGTGTGAGTCGCGACACATCTATGGGCGAGAGTCTATAGGAAGAAAGAGTTTCCCTTCTTTTCTATTCCTATGTCGTGCGGTAGAGTAATGTTATGAGTATCCTTCTTAATGTGTTTCCTTGTGTTTCTAGGATATTAATACCAAAAGGATGGCGACTAGAAGGTTGGAAGAGGAATGGTTGAATGAGGAGATTCCTCCTCAAGTTGAGAAAGTTGATGAAGTTCTTCAAGATGGGCAAGGTGTCGAAGGTGCTCAAGGTGCTAAAGTGCCTCCTCAAGGTGATCATTCCCCTAATGTGGAAGGAGGTAATGAGGTTCTGGTGGTTCCCGCGGAATTGACTAATCAAGATATTAGAGAGGCTTTGCTTGCTTTAGCCCGAGCTGTAACTACTCAAGTGAATTTGAATATGGTGCCTAGGGTGAATGTTGTGGAGAGCACTATGACCTCTAGGTTGAGAGACTTTGTGAGGTTGAATCCTCCAATCTTTCTTTTCTCTAAGGTAGATGAGGATCCCCAACAATTTCTTGATGGTGTGTACAAGGTATTGAGTGCTATGGAGGTTACATATAGGGAGAAGGCGGAGTTGGCTTCGTATCAATTGAGAGATGTGTCTCAAATTTGGTACATTCAATGGAAGGATAATAGGCCGGTCGAGTGGGATCCTATTGAGTGGGAAGAATTCAAGGAAGCTTTTCTAGGCAAGTACTTTCCCTGTGAGAGGAGAGAGGTAAAAGTAGAGGAGTTTATCAATCTCAAGCAAGGCAATATGAGTGTTGAGGAATACTCTTTGAAGTTGTAAACTTTTTCTAGATATGCACCATCCCTAGTGTCTAATCCAAGGGATATGAGTCGCTTTCTGACGGGTGTAGCCGACTTAGTGAGGGAAGAATGTCGTACGGCTATGCTACATATTGATATGACCTTAGCTATACTCATGGTGTATGCACAATCAATTGAAGAGTCTAAA
Organism: Solanum lycopersicoides; assembly: GCA_022817965.1. Lineage (NCBI taxonomy): Eukaryota > Viridiplantae > Streptophyta > Magnoliopsida > Solanales > Solanaceae > Solanum > Solanum lycopersicoides. The sequence goes on along the minus strand of CM040621.1, from coordinate 52,829,303 downwards.
CTTAGGAGGATGTCAAGGAAATTTAAAAGGAGTGTTGCTAGTGATCAAGTGCAACCTAGGTTCAAAAAGAGGGTTCACACTCAAGAAGAATCTAGGAGTGCTAAGTTCAATGTTGAGAAACGAGGTAGTTCCAAAGATGGAAAACCTACATGTGACACTTGTGGTAAGAAACATTATGGTGAGTGTCTATTGAGTACCGGTAGTTGCTTTGGATGTGCAAAAGATGAACACAAAGTTAGATATTGTCCTAAAATTGCTTCTAGAGGAAAAGAGGGTAAGAAAGTTGATCCTAGTGTTCCAAAGGAAGATGCTCCAACAAGGAGGCGTTTATATGCAATCCAGACTAGAGGGGAGATGCCGGATGAGTGTGATCATGATATTGGTAATTCCTTGTCTTTCTCTTATTGTGATATGGATCCCTTCTAAGTGGGGGAGTATGGCTAGATAGGTGTGCTAGTTGTTGCATGTGCATGATGTTTAAGAGTTTGGTTGAAATTGAATTTCATTAACTTCTTACATTGTGTGTTATATTGAACTATGAGCATGTTGTAAAAGTTGTTTATATTATGGTACCTTGCATATTAGAATGTCTATATCATGAATTGCCTAAAATTGCATCCTTAGAAACAATTGGCCTAAATCACTGTAGCTTGGAAACTGCTCAGTGTTAAATTTTGCAAAATTTGACTAATTGATTCTTTGGTCTATAATTATTGTAATATGGTTATAACTTATGTACATGAGTATAATAATGAATATAAAATGAGTTTTTGCTATTTGGAATGAAGCATGTGAGTTTTGTATCATAATGATTTATAGAAGTGTATTCTAGTTTCTTGTTGTGTTGTGAATCTCTTGACTGTGTTATATTGATGTTTTCTCCTTAATTGTGAGTTATTTGGTTTAGTTATGTGCTGCTAGTTGATTCTCTATTCTTGGAAGTGTTCGGAGAGTGGCAAGTGTCATTCGAGGACGAATGTTGTCCAAGTGGGGGAGAATGTAAGATCCCGAAAATGACATAGGTGAACTGAGCCTAACATTGTGTTCAAGATGGTCTAAGGTACTAAATAGGTCTATTAAATTGTATTGAGGCAGTGTCTAAGGTATTAGGTGCATTGGAAGTCAAACGTCAAGGGACGACCAAGACGTTCGACGACTAAGTCACCTAAGTGCCTCGTATGTGGTTCTATATGTTTATATGTGATTGATGATGTTGTGAAGTCTTTAAATGAGTTTAAATGATGTATATAGGTAGTGTGTCAAGTTTCGAGATGTTTGGAGGTCAAACGTCCAAGAACGTTCATGACGTTCGAAAGATGTGCCTTGAAGTGACCTTCTGTGTCTAGGCATGTTTCATCGAGTTTTACGTGTTCGTTTTGGGTGAAATTAATGTGAGATGTCTTAAACTCATATACAGTCATGTTTGGGTTGGAAACATCCGGTCAAGTATCCCCAAGCACCATCCAAGGGTACTTGAGGAAGGACCTTTCATGGTGTCCAAGACTGCCCAAGACAGCCCAACCAACAGTTGACAATCGACGGCTCGTGTGCCAGTCGACGCCCCGTCGGTGGTGGATCATCGATTGGGAGTTAGTCGTGGGTGAATAGAAGCCAAGGACCAGCCTCAGTCCCAGACCACGGACAAACAGGACGGTCCGTTGGTCAAGGGACGGTCCGTTGGTGGCTGTCCGTCGATTTGCTTGTGTTTCATGCGCAGGTCACTGTTAAGTGAGGGGTGAAAGTGTAATTTCACCACTTAAAAATATATGGTTTGGAGTTTACTAAGCGGTATATTGTGTATTTTAAAGGTGTTTATAAGTCATTAAAACTTAGAAGATTTTATTCTTCAAAATCAAAACCCCAAAATCCCTTAAGAATTCCCAAAGACTCCATTGAAGTCCAAAGTCAAGAAATAGCTTGGTGTGAAGAATTGAGTGGAGATTCTTCATCAAATTTAATAATTAGATTCATTTAGTATGGTTTTGGATCCTTGAAACTCATTTCATCAAGGAGCCAACTTTCAAAGATGTTCTCTAAGTTTTCTAAAGTTGAATTAACCTATTTCATGATCTACCATGGGTTCTTTCATTAATGGTTTTTAATCATTGTTTAGTGATTGAATTGTGGTTATTAAGATGATTTTAACTCAATTAACCTATGAACCCATGTAATTGATGAATCCTAGTTTTTGACTAATTTATGGGTTACTTGATATTGGTCTAATGTTTATGAATTCATGTGTAGTTTCTTATGGGCTTTCTAATGATATAAGAATTGTATTCAATTCATGTCTAATTGGTTTTATATTGTTGAATCTATATTGAATTGGTTTAGATTTCAGTGAGTATTATATTTTATATGTTGAATTAGTGTTCATGGCCATGGGTAAGGGCCTTATGATGTTGAATTGGATGGTTTGGTATTGACTTTAAGTGTTAATTATGAAGAGGTGGTATGCTGCCCTATTTCTTCTTATTTAATTTTATTTTAGATTTCAATTATGTTATGATTGGTTTGGTCCACTTACGGTCGCCGTGTTATGTGAATTGATGTGGCCTTGTCGGCGTTATTTTAAGTGTATTGATGATCATAGCCTTGTTGGCACTACTTGAAGTTATATGACTATTTGTGTAGTTTATTAGGTGATGTATGATCATATCTACTTACATGTGAAAGTATGTGTTAGTCTATTGATGCTATGTAGGAAATCATGTTATGCTATGACTATGTGTTAAGTGTGTAGTCTTAGAGTTGATACATGGTTGCTCCTAACTTAGCTATATGAGTCTATAATGGTTATGTTGATGATGTTAAGGTATTGAATAGATTGACTAAATGATGTTAAGGGTCATTACTAAGTGTCTAAAGAATGTATGTTATATGTGCTAAAGTAATGTATGTGGTGTCTTGTTTAAGTAGACTTGTGTCCCTTACTTGATGCTTGTATGAATATGAATATGTGATATCTTGACTTAGGAATCTAAAGAGTCTTAGTCTTGAAAAAATGCATGTAAGGTGAGACCTTGAATGATGATAAGAGGGTCCTTTATGTGAAACCTTGAACCTAGTGGTAAGGTTATGAAACTTGAAGTCGAAAGCCGAAATGGTATCCTTCATGTAATGAATGATGGACTTAAAGTTTGATTGGCTGGAATTGAATCATATCAATTCCTTGGAAAGTCATGATGAGCTTCTGGTCGCCATAGTGAGATAGCCCTAGTGGACCTTGCTTTGGTAGGGTAAATGTAATTGGGTCATGAACATGATATGGGACCCATTTGTATGAACCTTAGTGTGATTAAATTTATGAGAACGAAGGCTAGCACCGAATGAGTATGGTAAGTGAAGTAGATCTAGTTAAAGTATGAGACTAGATTACAAAGCATGCCCTTCATATTTCCTTAACCATGTGCCTACATGGTATGTGTCTAAGTTCTACCATTGGACAAGTAGAACAACCTCATCGGAGTAGGATAGAACTCGCTGTCCATGTTTTGCTACAATGGTCTATGTCCGTAATTGACCATTCTCATCATATGGGATACCTATTAGCATTAGAGAGTTCTATGAGGTTTAGGTGGTGGTATGGGACGCTATCTAGACATTGCACAATAGGCTTTTAAGATATTAGTAAGAGTCCCTAGGTCTTCTCCAAGACCATTATTTGAATGTCCTTTATGTGATGTATGTCTCTTAAATGAACTAATGAACTAATGATTTAATGATATAAAGTATGTAAATGAATAAGTACCTAATCTAAAAAACTTAAGGATTCTTAGTAAAAGTGTGAAGAGGGCATAAAGTATGTTCTCTTCATGTCTTATCTATGGAAGTCTTGAGAATGACTCTAGTTAGGAAAGTTGCTTTTTATGTTTGACATGATCTAAACTTAGGAAGTCTTAAGGATTATTTAGGTAGCCTTGAAGAGAGTGTATGGGCGTTCTCTTCTAGGAATACTTAAGTAAGTCTTTTTTATAGCCTTGGCAGGGGAGATTGTCATATTATGTATGTCTTGTATGTTGATGTATTGTAGGTGTGTAGGTGTCTCATTATGAGTAATCCAAAGGATCGTTTAGGCACACCTAGAGAGGGTGTATGGTCGGTCTCTCTTTGTGTGACTTAAGTAAATCTTAGGATAACTTTAGTAAGGAGACTACATGTTAGAATCTGTTAAAAAGGAAGGAAGGTAACTTCATTGTAACAGTGAAGTAATTCACTGTACATGAAGTGAGTTCAGTGGAAAGTGTCTCTTTAAATTGTGATATTTGGTTTAAATATTTTCTTATGTGATTCTAAGTTGATAAATGTTATTCTTATGATGATAATATGATATTTAAATGAAAAGATGCATATTTCTAATAAATGTCCGTTTTCATGATTTATATGCATAAGCCATACTTAGTACATGTGGTTGTACTAATTTCATGCTTTTATCTATCTATATAGTTCTTGGTAGGTGAAGAGCTTTTGGGAAGAAGAATTGGATTTAGAAAATCATTCAACTGAAGTTTAAGTATGTCCTCATTCGACTCGAGGGCATATATGTAATTTATGTTTCGTATTGAAGTATTGTAATAGACATAATAGTACTATGATTTGTATTTCGTATTGGACGTGTCCCAAGTACTCTTGTGTCTTAAGATGATGAGATTGAGACTTAGTATTTCCTATTACTTCTATATGAAAGAGTTTTTAAGACTATGATATTATTTTATGAAATGTTTTAATTCTGCACTACTTTTCAGTATGTATATGTGATGAATGATATGAAGGGCTTGTATGAAACCTCCGAGAGGTCGAGTACGCATACGTCACAATCCGAGATTGTTCCCTAACTTCTAGGGTGGGGTCTCGGGCTGTGACAAGAAGGATGTTCCTTCTACGAAAGTGATAAGAGCCTATGTGTTTGATGCATTAAAGAGTGAGTGAATAGACATTTTGCTTGCCTGTGTTGCATTGAGTGCTAAATTGTTGGAAGTTGTGTTTCTTATAAGTTTGGTTCATTAACTTCTATATGATGAGGTTATGAATGTTGTGAGCTGCTAAATGATTCATTGAAGTCCTTGTTGAGATTAAAGTGTTCTAGGTGTCATTCTAGGTGAATGTTCCCAAGTGGGGGATATTGTAAGACCCCCGAATTGAGTTAGGGTGCCTAGAGCCTAAATTGTATCTATAAGCTTTTTATCATGTTAATTAAGTATTTTAAAGTATGCTTGGGTGATTTGAAGTCATTTGGAAATCAAACGTCAAGAGGCGACCAAGACGTTCGACGACTAGTCACCTAAGGGGGCTTATTTCTTTTTATGTGCTTATGTGTATGTCATAGGATTATGAAGTCTTAAAATGATTATTATTTATTTTTATAGGTATTGTATGGAGTTTCATGAAGTTTGGAGGTCAAACATCCAAGAACATCTAAGACGTTCCAAAGTTTGCCCTTGAGACGTTCATGTATGTCTTGAGTGTGCCTTGCATGTTAGGAAGTGTTTTAAGTGTTCATTTTGGGTGAAACTTGTATGAAAGATCTTCAAAATTTTAAGGTATTTATTAACGTTGAAAACGTTTGGGTACGACTCCCCAAGGGCCCCGCAAGAAGACCACAAGAGAGACCCAAAGGCTGTCAGGACAGTGCTTTTGCAGTGTCAATTGACTGAACCAGACGACTCCCCGTTGTTGACTGACGTCCCGTCGATGGGGAGGAATCGATCAACACTTATCCTAGGGGAAGGCTCATCCAAATAACAGCCCAAGACCCAATCGACAGAATCCACAGACGATCCGTCGATGGATGTACTAGGCGTCAATTGTGGCCATTGGTGCAAGCTATTTCATGCTGCTTGCGCACTATTTCATTAAAGGAGAGAATGGGAAATTCACCCACCGTGATAACCTGAACCTACATGGTTTATTTGGTGAATTTTGGGTGCATTTAAGTGATAAAAACGTGATCAACCCATTCCCAATCCAATTCACACAAGTTAGACTTTCCCTCCAAAACCAATTCTCTCTAGAAACCTTCATTGAAGTTGAAGATCAAGAACAGATTGAAGATTGGATTTCCATGGATTCTTCATCAAGTGTTAGAGGTTTTCTTCTATATTAAGGTATGGTGATCCTTCATCTCTAGTTATCCTTTCATCTAGAGAGTTAATCTTAATGTTTTCAAAGATATTTCATGATCAAACTTCTTCTTCTTCAATCTAGCCATGTGTTCTTTCTCAAAACGTTTTCAAAGGTTTAATCATGATAAATTTATGATAATGTGTTGGTTTACCGTGAATTTCAATTCAATTGCATTGTGAACCCATGTCCCTTCCCAAATTCGATTTAGCCTATGCATGGGCATTATGATCATGACTTGTTATTGGTGGATTTGTGATTCTATTATGTTGAATTACTTATATATACTATTTATTATGTATATTGATGGTGAATTGTTGATGAATGATCCACTTGAATAAATATATGAAGATTTGAATAAGTCTAGCCTATGTCTATATGAGTTCACTATAGCATTGACCTTATAATGTATGAATGTGGAATTCGATCATGTTAAGATGATTGTAGATACTGCCTTAGGTTAATATAATTGTTGAATTATGGATATGAATCTTTTATGATCAATTTAAAGAAGGCTTGGTATGAATTGATGTAGGTTCTTCTAGTCTATTAATTGATAATGCTATGTATGTGATGTGATCTCGATTTTACGTTAGATGAAGCATGATTCCATTTGAGTAATGATCTCTTTAGCTACTGCCTAACATGTACATTATTGCTAAAATATGATTGATGATCAAGGATTTAGGGAATTAGTAGGATTGCCTATTTCCTCTACTCTCTATTGAATTAATAGTTTAGTGCCTATGTTGGTATCTTGATATTGTAGGGATTTAAGTATGATTTCGTTATGTTAAGTGTATATTTACATACTTCCCTATAAGGTATATTGTTGATAAATTGTTATTAATGATCAATGCAAGTGAATTTTGTTAAAGATCTATGTCCTTCTACTTTCTAGTATATTGGTGATGTATTGTACTATTTTGTAGCTTGGTCTTGTAGTGTCTTATGCATGGCTTCTCTTATGATTAAATAATATTTAGCTACTGGCTTTGTATAAATTGTTTATGAAAAAGGAGTATTGATCAAGGATGATCAAAGGGTAATAAATTGGTAAGAATGGTTGTTCCTCTCTACTTTCTTATAGTATTGATAGTTGATGAAGCGTTGTATGGCATTTTGTGGTATGGTAAACTTATAGTAGTGGTGTTTGCTTTATTGCCAATATATATATATGATGTGAACATGGCCTGGAAGGCAATTATACTATGAATGTGTGTTGATGCTGAAGCACCCTATGTGAAGCCCATGCCTAGTTTCCTATTCTAACTATGATCTAGGTTGAGTTGCTAATGTCATTAGCATGTAAATGGTTATGTTAAGTTTATGTGTGCTTGCTGCCTATGATGAGGTCCTATACTGCTATAAGTAAAGAAAAGCTAAAATAGGTGCATGAAGACTAGAGCTTACTGTAAGAATGTTGTAAGTCTTGAATAAATGAGTCTTATTCTATGCTAACCATTCTATGATGTTGTGTGATGTATCATTCACTAGGATGACTTGATAGGTGTACTAGTATGGGCAAGGGTATGAGACCTTGTCTATGCATTGCACATGTGTACCTTGATAGGATATTTCCTACGTTTGTCTGCCAAGTACATGCATAGGATTGTATGAACATGTTATGAATATGTCTTACATGCTATGATGTTAAGTATATGATATGATGAAACATGAATGTGCATAGTGTTTTGGTGTGCTTATATGAAAGGATTGCTCATATAGTTATACCTATAGACTTGTGTTGATATATGAACATGTGTGACATTTATATGTTATGTGAAAGGTTTTATCACATATAAGTACACACACACATGTAGGAATATCTTGACAACAGAGGGGCCTTTAAAGGTGTTCTCATGTGTACCCTAAAACTATATAGGTGCTTGAATATGCTATAAGTAAAAAAGAGTCGATATCCTAAGGCTATGTTTTATGAAATAATGTAATAAAGGCTTTTCAATAAAGGAAACTTAGCTTAGCACCGAGTGAACTTGACAATGACAGGTGTTGGCTTCCCTTGGAGTAAGATGAACAATTGGGTTCTTATAGAGTGTTGCCTTCCCTTAGAAGAATATTCACCTATGGTTCCACATGAGGTGGTATCTTCTCTTTTAGGAAGGTTCACCTATGTTTTTGTAACACCCCGTATTCAAAACAGACCAAAACCCAGTTTTTCTGAAATATCTACAGGTGCAATCGACAGTTGCCATCGACGGACCGTAGCCTGACCAACGGTCCGTCCTGCACATCCGTCGATTGAGTCAAAAACCACCAAAATCTAAGCCCAGAAAAATTTGACTAAGTGTCGAACGATGGACGGACCTACGGTCCATAGGTCAGACTACAGTCCGTAGTATGTGTGTGTCAATCAACACCCCATTTACCCACTCTCTGAAAAGAACCACAATTGACCAGCACGGTCATTAGATGGACCCACGGACATAGGTATGACCGTGGGTGGAAATTAGCAGACAATTAGGGGGAAATTGCAGTTGGGTAAACTTTAAATGATCATAACTCTTGGCACAGAATGAATTAGGTGTCCCATGACATATTTGTAACAAACCTAAAAATGGCTATGCTAAGTAATGCTTAATGTGGCTAGAATGCCTGCGATTAGACCGGGTTCACACAGATTGATGCGCGTAGAACCAGACCTCTGAACCCTTGCAACAGCTGAGCCAACCAACTTGGTGAGTTAGTTGAGCTAGGAAAGGTTGGGTCCAGCCATGTAGGGAACCCTAATATGAAGATCTACCTGGATGAGTCTTAACCGGACTTAAAAAGGGGTAATCTTAAGTTTGGAGGGTCTAGGGGTAAAATGGTCTTCTCCAAGCTAGGGGTAGTATTGTAATTACCCTAAATATTTAATTAATTAATTATTTAATATGGTGGAGGGGCAATTAGGGGAGAAAGGGACAAAATTGGCCCTTTGAGTGAAATCTTGCTCCACCCGGGTTCGAACCTAGGTGGGAGCAATGATTTAATTTGACTTATTTAATTTGGTGAATTAATTTAATTAATTAATATTTAATTGTTGATTTAGGAAAAAGGAAAATCAGATTTTTATTATTAATTATTATTTATTAATTAATATATTTTATTTGACTACGTCTTGCCTAAAAGTCCTAGTTCAAAGGGAACACTACCTCACATCTCTCTCTCTCTTTCACGTCTATTTCTCTCTCTTCAAACACTCTCTCACGATGTCACTCTCTTTATGGTTACAAAACAGAAAACAAAACAAAAACCAAAAATTCTTCACACTTGAAGAACTTACAAAAAATACAAACGACAAGGTAATTTGAAAACGTAAAGCAAAAAGGTAATTTCTCGTCGGGTAAGGTGGGACGTTGGTTTAGTGGTGGATTTGGCAGAACTTTGAACGTATTGAAAGCTAAAACCAGGTATGGGTTTCTTCCTCTTGGTCCTTTTCCCAATAGACCCTTAAGTCTCAGATGAATCTACTCCGAAAACTAGGGTTGTTCACCGTTACATGTTCCTTGTCACTAGCTCCTATCAATGATCTTAGGTTGGTATGTTTTTTGGTAAAATTTAGGGATACTGTGTTTGTGGTGATGATCTCGTTTCGAGTGTGTGTTCATGATTATGTGCTTATGATTTTGTGTCTTTCAGAAATATGAATGTAGACATGTATGTATGTGTGTAAGGTTGTGACCATGACTTTCAGTCTTTGTTTGAGCATGCTAATAGCATAGAATCACTCGTGTTTTATGTGCAATTAGATGTTCCTAAATCGTGATATTCACATGGTTGAAATGCTATCAATTCTAGTTAAAAAAAGACCAAATCATTCGTCTAACTTGTCTTAAGAACCCTAACGAACGACTAAGAATGAAATGCTCAAATGACGTGTAAAATGCTGCATAAAAACGTGGAATAAATTTCCAGAACCTGGAAATAGACTGTATATGGTTTCTGGAAATTTTGGGAATCTAAAATTTTTTTAAAAAAAGGTGAGGTCTGCAGGGATCAAACCCAAGACCTCAGTAAGGCATACCTTAATAAATTAATAAAAAGGGGTGTGCTAGGCAGGGCTCGAACTGGGGCTGGGGCGGCAAAATTTGGAAGAAAAAGGGGAAATAATAAAATGTTGCCATTGGGTTTTGATCCCACGACATGGAAGACCATTTATTTAAAATAAGTAAGGCACACGGGATTCAAACCCGTGTGCCCTTAGACGAATTCTCTTACCTAAAACGAAAATAAATAAATGAGAGGAATGGGATTCGAACCCACGTCCACTCAGTAGGTAGAGAAGGAGAAGAGAAAATAAATGAGAGGAATGGGATTCGAACCCACATCCTCTCAGTAGGTAGCGAAGGAGAAGAGAAAATTATAAAGAAAGGGGGTTGTGGGGAATCGATCCACCAACCCCTTGACCAGTAGAGAAAATGAGAAGATACAAGAGGGAAAATTATTAAGGGAAAAATATGGGGTCGTGGGGAATCGATCCCACGCCCCTCAGAAAATTGCAGAAATTAAAAGTGAAGAAAAAGAAAAGGGAAAAATTAACTTGAGCAATGGAGATCGAACCTGGATCCCCAAGTCGAGTGACACGAAAGTTGAAATTGAGGAAATGGCTAAGTGTTGTTCAAGGGTTGAAACCGGGTTCCCTTGCCCAAATTCCGTATTGACACATAAGTCTTACGTGATTAAATAATTAATGAATGTTGTCTATAAGAATTAAATTGAGACTTTGACATACTTACAAGATGCATAAGTCTTGTACGACAAAATCTTGGACATTATGAATCACTTAAATGAACTATGAATGGAGCCTCATGGCTTGTGTGTGTGGACTCATAAGTCCATCATACGTTACAAAGTGAACCTAAGATGTTATGTGAGGAATGATGAGACCCCAAAAGGGTTAAGTAAGAGTGTGAAATAAACTAAAAGGCCAATTGCATTTGCATATGATGAAATGAATATTCACGTAAAGGGGTGAGTAATTATGAAGAGTAAATGTGCTAAAGTTAAAGAATGTGGTGACAACATGATAAGAGGCTAGTGCGAAAGGTGACAGAAATCTCAAATGAGCCTAAATAAATGTTACCAAAACTTACTCACCTATGAGAGTGTGAAGTTAATGAAGAGACTAGTCTCTATAAACACTCTAATGAAAGTATTGAAGTTAATACATACTAAATACTAATGATGAGATGAGAAATCATCTAATGAGCTATAATGTCCTCATGCTAGAAGCCAGCTTCTATGATGTATGAGATGAATGTAATGGAAATTTATACTAAGCACCGATAGGCTAGCTATGAGTTCCGATTCCTTCTTTCGTGAAGGCAGAGGTTCGTGTGATTCTCATGAGATGAGACTGTTTGTCCTGACTGGTATGGGTCTCCTTATATCTCTTAATCTTTGAACCTATACTGCCAATATAGGGTTCTAGAAGGGTTCGAGTCCCTATATATGCTAGCATATTTTGGTTCACTTTGGCCGGTGATTCCACCTCTTTTTGTTGTGGGGTTAAACACAGGATTTCATGATGCTTACATGATCTATGTCGGTTAAGGTTAAACTTCCCAAAGAAAGAATGAGGCCAGCCTCAAGTAATGCACATAAATAAATGAACGATACCAAAGGTGTTAGGGTAGGATAATCAGGAGGTGAACTAGACTTAAGTAATGACACTAGGTCATTCTTGGTCATTGCAAAGTGAACCCGATGAAAGTCTTAAACTACATCCTAGGTATGACTTGTGTTTACACTAGTCTATGAATGAATGAAAATGAAGTATGTATGAATGAAAGAAACAGACTCTGTATTTGCTAAAGAAGGCTCCCTAGTTGAGGTCTCATATGTTGAGCCCTCATTTTGGGAAGTCTTAATGTCAAGTCCATGATTCCAAGGTCTCATGGCATATGAACGAATGATATGAACTATGTTATGTGATATATACAATATGTTATGTGGTGTTTGCAAAATGAAATGTATGATGATGCATGTTACTCTCATAGCATGACTTTCCTAAACCAATTTGGCAAGTCCATTGACTTGATTTTCCATAATTCATATCGTTAGGAAAGAGCTCTTCCTAATCATGAATGTCCTTGGTGTGTGCTTGCATATACCCATACTTAGTACAAGTGTGTACTAATCCCATACAACTCTCTACTTTTAGGTGCAGGTGCTGCTGGACGCTAGAGCTTACGAGTCGATGTTGGAGTTATCTGGACGTGGAGCTTTTATCCGAATTTGGTAGGCCCTCATGCTTCGAGGACGCTTACTATTTTATTCTAGCATTAGACGTAGACATTAGCTAGTGGAGTATGTTCCATTAGTGTTTCTTTCCCATATTATTTCAGACATTGTATTGGTGCCGTTTAAGCAAGTTTACGTTTAATACAGTATTGAACTATTTCTTTCATTTGATGATCTTAATATTGGATGGTTGATTGTGAAAGCCTATGATGTTAAGTAGAATATGTTTCATATGAAATAAGTAAACAAAAAGTTCAAATTCTCCGCTAAAATTAACCTAGATGAAGTAACGATGACATAAGTAGGCTTGTCTGCGACCTCTAAGAGGTCAACGACGTCGGTCTCGTCTGGGGTCTAGACTCCGGTCGTGACAAAGTTGGTATTAGAGCCCCAGGTTAAATTCCGAGGATAATAAGTTCACATCAACCACATAGAGTAGTTTCTAAGTCATGGTAGTGAAGTGCACCAGTATCCAGAATTAGAGACTGCATGATGCGTAGGAAAAATTTCCTTCTTCTGATGTTATCGTGCCTTTTCTAATGTCTGATTTCTAGGTGTTATGAGCGTGTCTAACATCGATTCTTATCTTTTTTTAGAAAATGAAACAAGAAGGAACGCTGGTCGGGGAAGAGGAGGAGCAGCTGCTGGGGGCAGCCAAGTTCCACCCAGGCTCCACCTGAAGGAGTGGCCATGCCAGTTAACCCAATTGGATTGACTGATTGGGAGGTGCGGACCGCTTTGGCTCAGATGGCTCAAGCCATCACTATGCAGGCCCAGGCTATGACGGCCCAGGACAACAGACAGGAAGTTCATCGGGAGAACCCACCAGCACGTAGCATGGCAGACAGACTTCGGGACTTTACGAGGATGAATCCTCCGATTTTCACAAGGTCCAAGACTTCAGAGGATCCCCAGGAGTTGATTGATGAGGTGCATAAGATTTTAGTGGCTATGGGGGCCACCGATACTGAAAAGGCTGAGTTGGCTTCCTACCAGCTCAATGATGTTGCACAGTCTTGGTGCAAGATGTGGCAGGTTAGCCAAGCTTTAGGCGGAGGTCCGTTCACGTGGGAGCTGTTTAGAACAGCCTTCCTGGAGAGATTCTTTTCCAAGGAGATGAAGGAGGCCAAGGTTGAGGAGTTTATCAACCTTAAACATGGATCGATGACAGTCAGGGATTATTCCCTGAAGTTTGTTAAATTGTCCAGGTATGCCACTTCCCTTGTATCTAACAGCAGGGATGAGATGTGTAGGTTCCTCACATGAATCTCAGAGGAATTGGAGGAGGAGTGTCTGGCTGCGATGCTTCATGATAGCATGGACTTGTCCAGGCTAATGGTGCATGTCCAGCAGGTTGAGGATAGAAGGAAGAAGAGGAGAGTCCGTGAGGTCAGGAGACCTAACCGTTCTGACCAGACAGGTTCCAGCAGAGGGGCTGGCAAGAACACTTTTGGAGTTCGTGATTAGCCCAGATTTAAGAAGGGGCATCAGAGTTCAGGGAACTCTAACTCTCAGAGGAGTGCAGCACCTAGAAGAGGCAGACCTGAGCCAAAGAAGGGCAATGGAGGTGATGTCCAGCGTCCAAGAAAGGAATGTGGCAAGTGTGGCCAAATTCACAGTGGAGAGTGCATACTAGGCACAAATGCCTGCTTCGGTTGTGGAAAGAGCGGACACATGGTTAGGGACTATCCACAGAATAGGGGTCAGGATGGAGGTAATGCTCAGTCTAGGCCTAATCCCCAGAATGCTACTGCAATCGAGCCTCCTAAAAGGAACAAATTCTATGCCTTGAAGGGCAAGGAGGAGCAGGAAAAGTCTGCTGATGTGGTCACAGGTATGCTGCAAGTTTTCTCAACCTATGCTTTACTTGATCCAGGGTCTACGCTTTCCTTTATAACTCCTCTACATTTTCTCACTTTTGAGATATTGCCTAAAGTTTTGCATGATCCTATAGTGGTTAGTACACCTTTAGGAGAAAATGTAAGAGCTGATAGAGTGTACAAGGATTGCCCAATAGTTGTATGCGGTAGGACTATGTGTGCAGACTTGGTTGAGTTACCTATGAACGATTTTGACATCATTCTTGGCATGGATTGGCTTCATAGTTGTTATGCTTGTATGGATTGCCGTAGTAGGGTTGTGAAATTTCGTTTCCCTAATAAGGTAGAGCTGGTCTAGGAGGGGTACGATTCGAGTCGTCCTAATCCCTTGATTTCGAACCTTAAAGCCAATAAAATGATGTCCAAGGTATTACTATGTCATCTTGTGAGTTTCAATGATCTAGATCATGACATTCCTTCCATAGACTCAGTGCCTATAGTTAATGAGTTCCCAGATGTGTTTCCTGATGATTTGCCTAGAGTTCCTCCCCCTTGATAGATTGACTTTGGTATTGACCTAGATCCCGATACCAAACCGATTTCAATTCCTCCTTAGAGAATGGCTCCAGTTGAACTCAAAGAGTTGAAGCTGCAGTTAAAAGATCTCACTGATAAGGGTTTCATTCAGCCGAGCATATCCCCTTGGGGCGCTCCAGTGTTGTTTGTGAAAAAGAAGGATGGAACTCTTAGAATGTGTATCGATTATCAACAGCTCAACAAAGTCACTATAAAGAATAAGTATCCACTTCCTAGAATAGATGACTTGTCCAATTAGCTCCAAGGGTCTAGTTTCTTCTCGAAGATTGATCTTCGTTCAGGGTATCATCATCTTAGCTTTAGGGATGTAGATATCCCAAAGAAAGGCTTTCCTACCCGTTATGGTCATTATGAGTTCTTAGTCATGTCATTTGGTCTCACTAATGCACCAGCTACATTTATGGACCTCATGAACCGAGTCTTCCGTGAATACCTTCATTCTTTCGTCATAGTATTCATTGATGACATCCTCATCTACTCTAGGACCAAGGAAGAGCATGAACAACATTTGAGACTAACCTTGTAGGTACTTAGACAACATCAGTTGTATGCCAAATTCAGCAAGTGTGAATTCTGGCTTAGATCAGTGACCTTCCTGGGTCATGTTCTGTCCGATCAGGGTGTGGAGGTGGACCCCAGGATGACTGAGGCTGTGAAGAACTGGCCGAAACCTCTAACTCCCACCGATATCCGTAGCTTTCTGGGATTGGATGGTTACTACCGCAGGTTCGTGGAGGGTTTTTCTTCCGTTGCTGCCCCACTGACAGCTTTGACTAAGAAGAAGGCCAAGTTCGAATGGACGGAGACTTGTGAGAAGAGTTTCCAGGAGCTCAAGGACAGACTCACTTCAGACCAGTGCTTACTTTTCCTAATTGTGGTGAGAATTACACTATTTATTGTGATGTATCTAGGGTTGGTTTGGGTTGTGTTCTTATGCACGGTGGTAAGGTGATAGGCTATGCGTCCAGATAGCTCAAGGTTCATGAGAAGAATTATCCCACTCATGACCTAGAGTTAGCAGCTGTGGTCTTTGCATTGAAGCTGTGGAGGCATTACTTGTACGGACTGCACGTGGATGTGTTCACAATCCACAAGAGTCTCCAGTACGTGTTCACACAGAGAGAGAGTTGAATCTACGGCAGCGGAGATGGTTTGAGTTGTTGAAGGACTATGATATGAGTGTCCACTACCATCCAGGTAAAGCAAATGTTGTAGCTGATGCTTTGAGCAGGTTGAGCATGGGGAGTACAACCCACGTTGATGATGAGAAGAAGGAGTTGGTGAAAGATGTACACAGACTGGCTAGCTGGGTGTGCGATTGATGGCTTCTACTAGCGGGGATGTTTCAGTTCATCCTAGTTCTGAATCATCCTTGGTAGTTGAGTTCAAAAAGGGTCAGCATCGTGATCCTGTTTTGATGGAGTTAAAGGACTCATAGCTGATAAAGATGAATGAGTCCTTTGCTTTGGGAGGTGACGACATACTTAGGTACTAGGACAGGCTGTGTGTACCAGATGTGGATGATTTGCGGACCAAGATTGTTGCTGAGGCCCATGGTTCTAGGTATTCGATACATCCAGGTTCCACCAAGATGTATCATGACCTCAAGAAGATCTATTGGTGGATGGAATTAAGAAGGACATTGTTGAGTATGTGTCCAAGTGTCCTAATTATCAGCAGGTTAAGGAAGAGCACCTTAAGCCTGGTGGTCTCACTCAGATGATCGAGGTTCCAACTTGGAAGTGGAAGGCCATTAACATGGACTTCGTGGTTGGTCTTCCGAAGACTAGGAGATAGCATGACTCCATATGGGTTATTGTGGACAAATGACTAAGTCTGCCCACTTTATCCCTGTGAAGTCTACTTACAGAGCCGAGGATTATGTGAGCCTCTACCTTGATGAGATTGTGAGATGGCATGGGATTCCTTTGTCTATCATTTCAGATAGAGGATCTCAGTTCACTTCACATTTCTGGAGATCCTTCCAGAAGATCTTAGGCACGTAGGTAAAGCTTAGTACTGCCTTTCATTCTCAGACTGATAGGCAGGCAGAGCGTACCATTCAGACATTAGAGGACATGTTGAGAGCGTGTGTGATTGACTTCAGAGGTAGTTGGGACGACCATCTGCCTTTGATAGAGTTCTCGTATAATAACAGCTATCACTCCAGCATTGGGATGGCACCGTTTGAGGCATTAAATGGTAGGAGGTGTAGGTCTCCAGTTGGGTAGTTCGAGGTTGGAGAGTCATCCATTTTGGGTCCAGAGATCATTCATGAGGCCTTAGAGAAGATCAGGGTGATTAGGAACAGGTTGGATACTGCTTACAGTTGGCAGAAGTCTTATGCAAACAACAGAAAACGGCCCTTAGAGTTTGATGTTGGTGACCAGGTCTATTTGAAGATATCACCTATGAAGGGGGTGATGAGGTTTGGCAGGAAGGGGAAGTTGAGTCTGAGGTATGTTGGGCCATATGAGATCCTACAGCGTGTGGGTGAGGTGGCCTATGAGTTGGCATTGCCTGCGGAGCTAGCTTCTGTTCATCTAGTATTTCATGTCTCTATGTTAAAGAAGTGCCTAGGTGATCCAACATCGATTCTACCTGTTGAAGGTTTGGGGGTTGATGAAGACGTGTCCTATGAGGAGGTACCTGTTGAGATTTTAGACAGACAGATCAAGAGGCTGAGGAACAAGGAGATTGCCACAGTGAAGGTATTGTGGAGGAATCATCTTTTTGAGGGTGCTACGTGGGAGGCCGAGGCCGATATGAGATCCCGCTACCCTCATCTTTTCAGCTCTTGAGGTTAGACTTCCTACTCTTAAGTCTAAGTTTCCTTATCTCCTCTGTTCTTGGTTGTTATTGCTTCATTGTGTATAATACCTATGTTATGATATGACTGGGGTTGTGCTTGGTTATAAGAAGTGTCATTCGGGGACGAATGTTCCTAAGGGGGGGATAATGTAACAACCCTAAAAATGGCTATGCTAAGTAATGCTTAATGTGGCTAGAATGCCTGCGATTAGATCGGGTTCACACAGATTGATGCGCGTAGAACCAGACCTCTGAACCCTTGCAACAGCTGAGCCAACCAACTTGGTGAGTTAGTTGAGCTTGGAATGGTTGGGTCCAGCCATGTAGGGCACCCGAATATGAAGATCTACTTGGATGAGTCTTAATCGGACTTAAAAAGGGGTAATCTTAAGTTTGGAGGGTCTAGGGTAAAATGGTCTTTTCCAGGCTAGGGGTAGTATTGTAATTACCCTAAATATTTAATTAATTAATTATTTAATATGGTGGAGGGGCAATTTGGAGAAAGGGACGAAATTGGCCCTTTGAGTGAAATCTTGCTCCACCCGGGTTCGAACCTAGGTGGGAGCAATGATTTAATTTGACTTATTTAATTTGGTGAATTAATTTAATTAATTAATATTTAATTACTGATTTAAGAAAAAGGAAAATTAGATTTTTATTATTAATTATTATTTATTAATTAATATATTTTATTTGACTAAGTCTTGCCTAAAAGTCCTAGTTCTAAGGGAACACTACCTCACATCTCTCTCTCTCTTTCACGTCTATATCTCTCTCTTCAAACACTCTCTCACGATTTCACTCTCTTTATGGTTACAAAACAGAAAACAAAACAAAAACCAAAAGTTCTTCACACTTGAAGAACTTACAAAAAATACAAACGACAAGGTAATTTGAAAACGTAAAGCAAAAAGGTAATTTCTCGTCGGGTAAGGTGGGACGTTGGTTTGGTGGAGGATTTGGCAGCACTTTGAAGGTGTTGAAAGCTAAAACCAGGTATGGGTATCTTCCTCTTGGTCCTTTTCCCAATAGACCCTTAAGTCTCAGATGAATCTACTCCGAAAACTAGGGTTGTTCCCCATTACATGTTCCCTATCACTAGATCCTATCAATGATCTTAGGTTGGTTTTGCTGGTAGAAATTAGGGATACTATTTTTGTGGTGATGATCTCATTTTGAGTATGTGTTCATGATTATGTGCTTATGTTTTTGTGTCTTTCGGAAATATGAATGTAGACATGTATGTATGTGTGCAAGGTTGTGACCATGACTTTGAGTCTTTGTTTGAGCATGCTAATAGCATAGAATCACTCGTGTTTTATGTGCAATTCGATGTTCCTAAATTGTGATATTCACATGGTTGAAATGCTATCAATTCTAGTTAAAACAAATGACCAAATCATTCCTCTAACTTGTCTTAAGAACCCTAATGAACGACTAAGAAAGAAATGCTCAAATTACCTGTAAAATGCTGCATAAAAGCTTGGAATAAATTTCCAGAACCTGGAAATAGACTGTACATGGTTTCTGGAAATTTTGGGCATCTAAAAATTAAAAATAAAATAGGTGAGGTCTGCAGGGATCGAACCCAAGACCTCACTAAGGCATACCTTAATAAATTAATAAAAAGGGATGTGCTAGGCGGGGCTCGAACTGGGGCTGGGGTCGGCAAAATTCGGAAGAAAAAGGGGAAACAATAAAATGTTGCCGTGGGGTTTCGATCCCACGACACAGAAGACCATTTATTTGAAAGAAGTAAGGCACATGGGATTCAAACCCGTGTGCCCTTATCCGAATTCTCTTACTTAAAACGAAAATAAATAAATTGGAGGAATGGGATTCAAACCCACGTCCTCTCAGTAGGTAGCCAAGGAGAAGAGAAAATAAATGAGAGGAATTGGATTCGAACCCACATCCTCTCAGTAGGTAGCGAAGGAGAAGAGAAAATAATAAATAAAGGGGGTTGTAGGGAATCGATTCCCCAACTCCTTGACCAGTAGCGAAAATGAGAAGATAAAAGAGGGAAAATTTATTAAGGGAAAAATATGGGGTCGTGGGGAATCGATCCCACGCCCCTAAGCTAATTGCAGAAATTAAAAGTGAAGAAAAAGAAAAGGGAAAAATTAATGTGAGCAATGGGGATCGAACCTTCATCCCCAAGTCGAGTGACAAGAAAGTTGAAATTGAGGAAATGGCTAAGTGTTGTTCAAGGGATTGAAACCGGGTTCTCTTGCCCAAATTCCGTATTGAAACATAAGTCTTACGTTATTAAATAATTAATGAATGTTGTCTATACCAATTAAATTGACACTTTGGCATACTTACAAGATGCATAAGTCTTGTACCACAAAATCTTGGGCATTATGAATCACTTAAATTAACTATGAATGGAACCTCATGGCTTGTGTATGTGGACTCATAAGTCCAGCATACGTTATAAAGTGAACCTAAGATGTTATGTGAGGAATGATGAGACTTCAAAACGGTTAAGTAAGAGTGTGAAATAAACTAAAAGGCCAATTGCATTGGCATATGATAAAATGAATATTCACGTAAAGGGGTGAGTAATTATGAAGAGTAAATGTGCTAAAGTTAAAGAATGTGGTGACAACATGATAAGAGGCTAATGCGAAAGGTGAGAGAAATCTCAAATGAGCCTAAGTAAATGTTACCAAAACGTACTCACCTATGAGAGTGTGAACTTAATGAAGAGACCAGTCTCTATGAACACTCTAATGAAAGTATTGAAGTTAATACATACTTAATACTAGTGATGAGATGAGAAATCATCTAATGAGCTATGATGTCCTCATGCTAGAAGCCAGCTTCTATGATGTATGAGATGAATGTAATGGAACTTTATGCTGAGCACCGATAGGCTAGCTATGAGTTGTGATTCCTTCTTTTCAGAAGGAAGAGGTTCGTGTGATTCTCATGAGATGAGACTGTCCGTCCTGACGGGTATGGGTCTCCTTATATCTCCTAGTCTTTGAACCTATACTGCCAATATAGGGTTCTAGCAGGGTTTGAGTCCCTATATACGCTAGCATGTTTTGGTTCACTTTGGCCTGTGATTCCACCTCTTTTCGGTGTGGTGTCAAACACAGGATTTCATGATGCTCACATGATCTATGTTCGTTAAGGTTAAAATTTCCAAAGAAAGAATGAGGCCAGCCTCAAGTAATGCACATAAATAAATGAACGATACCAAAGGTGTTAGGGTAGGATAATCAGGAGGTGAACTAGACTTAAGTAATGACACTAGGTCATTCTTTGTCATTGCACAGTGAACCCGATGAAAGTCTTAAACTACATCCTAGGTATGACTGGTGTTTACACTAGTCTATGATTGAATGAAAATGAAGTACGTATGAATGAATGAAGCAGACTCTGTGTTTGCTAAAGGAGGCTCCCTAGTTGAGGTCCCATATGTTGAGCCCTCATTTTGGGAAGTCTTAATGTCAAGTCCATGATTCCAAGGTCTCATGGCATATGAACGAATGATATGAACTATGTTATGTGATATATACAATATGTTATGTGCTGTTTGCAAAATGAAATGTATGATGATGCATGTTACTCTCATAGCATGACTTTCCTAAACCGATTTGGCAAGTCCACTTACTTGATTTTCCATAATTCATATCGTTAGGAAAGAGCTCTTCCTAATCATGAATGTACTTGGTGTGTGCTTGCATATACCCATACTTAGTACAAGTGTGTACTAATCCCATACAACTCTCTACTTTTAGGTGCAGGTGCAGCTGGACGCTAGAGCTTACGAGTCGACGTTGGAGTTATCTGGATGTGGAGCTTTTATCCGAATTTGGTAGGCCCTCATGCTTCGAGGACGCTTACTATTTTATTCTAGCATTAGACGTAGACATTAGCTAGTGGAGTATGTTCCACTAGTGTTTCTTTCCCATATTATTTCAGACATTGTATTGGTGCCGTTTAAGCAAGTTTACGTTTAATACAGTATTGAATTATTTCTTTCATTTGATGATCTTAATATTGGATGGTTGATTGTGAAAGCCTATGATGTTAAGTAGAATATGTTTCATATGAAATAAGTAAACAAAAAGTTCAAATTCTCCGCTAAAATTAGCCTAGATGAAGTAACGATGACGTAAGTAGGCTTGTCTGTGACCTCTGAGAGATCAATGATGCCGGTATTGTCTGGGGTCTAGAATCCTGTGGTGACAACATTAAAATATAAATAATTGAATTACCTTTCCATTGCCACCGACTTTGCTAAAATTAGACCTCCGAGTAAAAAGTTATGCCTATTTTAGTAAAGGCCTGTCGAACAGACCCAACCTACGGACCCAAATGACGGACCGTCGATTGAAAGACGGACCGTCGATTGAAAGACGGACCGTCAGTCCAGGTCATCGTTTGGTCTGACAACAATTAACTCAGGGGTATTTTGGTCTTTTCCCACTTCCTTTAAACCCTAAGATACGTTGTTTTGACCCTAAATCATCAGATTTTAGTCAGTTTAAGCCTAGAAACATAACAAGAATTTACCTAAGTCAAAATCATAAATCAAAATTTAGAAAATTAGAAGCAAGAAAGGAGAAAAAGGTCAAGAACCCTAGTTCAAGAACGCAACAAGGTTCCAGCAGTTCCAGCCCCGAAACCTAAGTGTTTTTCCGTGAATTTCATCACCCGGTATGTGGGATTTCACTAGTGGGTTCCTTTCACCCATTGTGTCCCTAGTTTTCTGTCAGTTCTTGATTCTCTTATCATGATTTAACCTAGGGTTTCTAGAATTACAGCAGAACTTCATGACTTGGTTAAAATATATGTTCCAAATCAGATCATCATATTATTAATCAGTTTAACGCATGAATTTTAGAACCATAGCTATGTATTTCTTTAGTTCTTAAACTACATATGTCGGGTCAGATATTTCAGTTATTCAATCATGCATGCCTTAGTTATTAATGCATCATTATCTTATTAAATGTTGCATTCTCAGTTTGCATGTTCAGTTTTGAGCTATCCATTATTTTATAGAAATTCAGATAAAATCAGTTAACTACAGAAATCAATGGTAATTGCATAATACCGAGTTGGACTAGGGTTCATCGTACCCAATTAGTCCCAGAACTACTAGCCAAGTAGGTTGTAAGTCCCCTCTGTGGGCAATCAGTGTAGTGATCACGCCAGCATGCCTTTATACCTCTTGCAGGATATATTGGGTCCTCTCGATGGGGCGTATACATTGGACTCCACATTTAGCTCATGTGGTTTTATTATCGGTTATTATTAGCTCCCACAGTTCAGTTAGACTCTTTTGCATTGACTATTTATCACTATATCCAGTATTCAGTTTCAAAATGTTATACATTGGTCATTGCATCCGATTAGCTCAGAATTCAGTACATCATGTTCAGATTTTTATACTTGCTTTTGTGCTTGTTCAATTATGTTTTATTTCAGCTTTATTCTATCCTACATGATCAGTACCCTTCAAGTACTGATGCATACGTGTGGTACATCTTCTCGTGATGTAGGTTCAGGTTCTCAGCATCCAGATCATGCATAGATCGACCGATCTCAAGTTCAGCAGATTGAGTGGTGAGTCCTTATTCTCCGAGGACAACAGTCATGAGTTTTTTTTCAGTATTTAGTCCTTTAATTTTAGTTTTTGATAGACATAGCTGGGGCTTGTCCCAGTATTTCTAGTCCAGTTTAGAGGTTATTTTAAGACATGGTAGAGCTCAATCTACAACTTCATCAGCACCAGCAATTCGCCCGACTCAGTAGTGTAACTCATCTGGTACAGGTGGCGGTCAGCGCCAGAACATGTTGTATGCTCTTCAGTCTCTCTAGGATCAGAAAGGTTGTCCTGATGTAGTTACTCGTACATTACGAGTCTTTGACCTTTATGTTTATGCATTGTTAGATCCAGGGGCTACTCTTTCTTTTGTACCTTCTTACATAGCAGTACAATTCTGTTTCAGTCCAAAAACTCTGTCAGAACCTTTCTCAGTCGCTACTCCAGTATGCGACCCAGTTATAGCTAGATAGGTATACAGAAATTGCCTTATCACAGTCTTTGAAAAAAGTCACCTCAGCAGATCTTGTGGAGTTAGAAATGGTAGACTTTGATGTCATTCTAGGCATGGATTGGTTACATATATATTATGCCTCAGTCGATTGTAGAACAAGGATTGTGCGTTTTCAATTTCCAGACGAACCAATCTTATAATGGAAGGGTAGTAGCTTAGTGCCTATGGGTCGATTTATTTCTCACCTTAAGGCCAGAAAGATGATCTCTAAGGGTTATCTCTATCATCTAGTTCGGGTTAAGGATTCTAGCTCTGAAACTCTAACTCTTGAGTTAGTTCCAGTAGTCAATGAGTTTCCAGAAGTGTTTCGAGAAGACCTTCCCGGAGTTTCTCCCGAAAGGGAAATCGAGTTTGGGATTAATCTCCTTCAGGACACCCAACATATTTATATTACTCCTTACAAAATGGCTCCAGCAGAGCTTAAGGAATTAAACGAGCAGTTGAAAGACCTTCTAGATAAGGGTTTCATCAGACCTAGTATTTCACCATGGGGTGCACCAGTGTTGTTCGTAAAGAAGAAAGATGGTTCTCTCAGAATGTGCACTTACTATAGACAGTTGAACAAGGTCACAATCAAGAATAAGTATTCCATCCCCAGGATTGACGACTTGTTTGACCAACTTAAGGTTGCTAGCCATTTCTCAAAGATAGACCTCAGATCGCGTTATCATCATCTCAGAGTCAAAGATTGTGACATTCCAAAAACAGCCTTCTGAACTCGGTATGGTCATTATGAATTTGTAGTTATGTCATTTGGACTAACCAATGCTCCTGCATCTTTCATGGATTTGATGAACAGAGTGTTCAAGCAGTACTTTGACTTGTTCATTATCGTCTTATTGATGATATCCTCATTTACTCTAGGAATGAGGAAGAACATGCAAGTCATTTGAGAGTTGTTCTGCAGACTCTCAAAGTTCGTCAGCTATTCGCTATGTTTAACAAATGTGATTTCTGGTGAAGTGTGTGTGTACATTGGTCAACATGATCACATAATGACTATAAAATAGCATTGAGGAAGCCACCCTCTAAAGATCACAACATATATACAACATTCATCAAGTCTTAATTCAAATACATCTATAGTATCAAGCACTATATACTACACACACTCACATTACATCACAGGAGGCAAGAACATATTCAACATTAGAATAGAAGACTCTTAGGTAGAGGTCAAGCTATAAGGGTATTCATCATCATTAGCCATATAGACCACAGATTACCCTAACATGATCATCCACATATATACAACATCATCCACACATCTAGATCATGCAACTAGTGTGGAAGACTATACATATAACTTCACATAACATCAATTCACTTAGACATGATACTATAATCAAGGGTTACAACCATCAACTTCATAAACATGTCATCATATCAATTAATCTTGCATCTAATGCCTTCAAGGCCATGATCACAACACATAAAGATGTACAAGAATGTAAACACCGCCACCATAAGTGGACCATACCAAGCATCACAATTCAATATACTTTTTAATCTAATTAGAGGAAATAAGTCAACTTACAAAACTCTCCAAGCTATGATCATCATTGATCAATTCCAAACAATTCAATATTAATTAAGATAGATAACATTAGGAATAAACAATACACTATAATCAAATCATAATTGGTTCATTATCTAATCAAGATCACAAGACCCATATCAAAGGCTAATTTGAAGGATTAAGGGAAAGATGGGTTCATCATGGAATTGTATTTTAAATCATGTTTAAACAATATATTAACCATTAGAATGCTTTTTTAGTATCTTTAACGATGAACCCATGGCTCGATTGAAAGATAGGATTTTTGACTTTAGAATCATGTTTGAAAAACCTTTGAAAGAACTCCTTAGATGGAAGATTATCTAAGGATGAATTATTATCACACCTTATACAAGAAAAGCCATGAAATTTGTAGAAGAATGCATCAAGAATCCACCTCCAAAGCTTGTTCTTGAGTTTGGTATTTAACGGAGGTTTCGGGGTTTCATATTTTGAAGGGAAGGTTTGATTTAGAAGATTAAAATTCTAAATTAGAGTTTCGGCTTACAACGGGAATTACAATAACGAAATATACCTAAAATAACCGTCCATGTTTTAATTAGGACGTGGGGTGAATTTCCTCATTCATCACTAGCATGGCAGCGTCTAAAGACAGAACTGCAGGCTAAAATCGACGTGCAGACTGACAGACAGTAGTTGGAACGACGGCGCCATACTGCACGTCCATCGATGGTGACTGAGGCTAGCATTTTCAAGGCTTAGCTCACAAGTCTAAATGTGGATCAACGTCCCCAGTTGAAGGGGCGTCGACTTATTCAACGTAATTGAACACTGCCAAGGCAGTCCTTGGCCAGCCTTTGAGTCCTCCTCAAGGACCCTTTGGGTGGTCCTTGGTGAGTCGTGCCCGAACGTTTCGAAACTAAATACATCCTTTTAAAAGTTAGGATCCTTACCTATTATTTTAGACCCCAAACAACACAGAAAACATACAAAGGGACACTAGAACACACTAGTACGTCTAAAGACCAACTTTCGGACGTCTTGGTCGTTCTTTGACGTTTCACCTCCAAACTACTTCAAATCTACTATAAAAGCTCTAAAACACTTCATTATCATGTTAATGTGCTTTTTAGGCACATGTGAAGATTTAGACACCTTAGTTCATTTTGAGGGTCTTGACACTTGGGGAAGAACTTCCTCATTCACCCCTTCCTCTTCCAATCTTCTTGCGGCCATTATTTTAATAGTCATATCTTATAATCCCAAGAGAATAGGTTAGGAATATACACTTATAACCTCAACTCTATGGAATGACACAATAGTGATAAAGAAAGTGAAACTCTATCGTCTTATAGCCTTTCACTCATAGATATTTCGCGACTCACCCCTATAAACAAGACTCTAATAGGTGTCGCTTTGAAGAGATTTTGGATTTCTAGAGACAACATCATTACCTATGCTCTGATAGCAAGCTTGTCACGACTCAAAGTGCACCCTAGAAAATAGGGCATCCTTCTAGTAGCCGCATGGCATACTCGAGCTCTCGGAGGTCTTGCACAAGCCCTTAGACATCATTCATTGCATATGTATATATGAAAAGTAGTGTGGAATTAAAATTTTTCACAACAAATGAACAATAGTTCAAAATCTCTTCTAGAGACAAAAATAAGAAATGCTAAGTCTCTTTGTAGCCATCTTAGATACGCAAATATCTTGGGTCACAACCTATACATTAACATTTTAGAACATATTAAAGTCTAGTACAATGTCTCATAACAAGAAAAGTTAAACATGACTATGTCCTCAAATCAATTGAGGACATACAAAAACATTCTTGAAATTACTACTCAGTTTCAACCAACACCTTTAGAGATAAGACAATATATGGAATTAGTACATTAGAATGCACTTAGTATGGTGACATGCAATTAAAACCATGCTAAAAGGACATTTGAGTGATAATATGCTTTCATGCTCTTTTGGAGAAAACCTCATAAAACAAGAATAAGAATCACTTACAAATCAACGGACACACATGTAAGACATATGACAAGTAATCAACATTATAGCATTAACATCATTTCAAACCATGTAAGCATATAACCCTCCTACAAAAGGTTATCCTAAAACTTACTTAAGTAAGACAAGAAGAGACCGCACATACACCCCCTTAAAGAACACCTAAATAATCCTAGAGACTACCTAAGATAAGATTGTTCTCTTTTCATCATTAAACACCCTACCTAAAGTTACTCTAAGACTCACCTAAGGAAGACATGAAGAGACCGCCCATACACTCTCTTCAAGCCTACCTATGCAATTTTTAATTCTACTCTAGATAAGTATATTTTCATTCATATATCTTAACTTAATTTATTCAATAGTCACTATGATATTTAAAATAAATTCACATTTTGAAGTGATGAAAATGAAGGTCTTGGTGTTCATAGGTTGACTTACTGTAATTATTTCAAAAATGGTAACCACTTTTAAGTGATGAAAATGAAGGTCGTTAAGTTAAGATTCTTTTGAGGTTGGGTTAAGTTGCGCTTAATTGGGTTTACCCTAGGTGGTGATTGTGATGTGTAGTAAGGTTGTAGATATTTCTACCTTATCCTTCTATTTTTACTTGAACTTGAAACTAATAAATTTTTAGTAAAATTGTTCATAATAGAAGTCTCGTATAAAGTATGAATAGCATGACCTCTATATGTTTGGTATGTCTTGATTGACAGTACATTGAGAGTATTTTGAAGATTCTAAAGTAGTTGAAAAGAAAGTTTTTATTAACTTCATGGTTTTCTCATGTTGATTGTGCATCTTGATATGCTAGTTGTGCATTTAACTTCATGAGATAAGGCAACAAGCATGTTTGAAGTCACTCTTAATGTGTAATGCTTAGCCTTATAATGAGAAATTGAGCCTCTTTAAAATGAAATATGTTGAGTCTCTTGGAAACTATGTGACTTCTATGATTTGGAAAGCATGATTGTAGGCTCACTTTTGAAAAATGAAGGCATGATTAGCTAGTGTCCTTGTGAGTACCTATGATTTGTGTTATTTTTCCCAAATTATGCTTACTGTGAAGGCTATTTTTATGTTAAAAATTAACAATTTGTGAAATGTGTTCCTATTTGTTGTGATGTGCTTAGTGTGACTTACCATTTAGACTTCACTAGGAAGGATATTTGAGCATGCCATGATTAAAACTTGAGGAATTTTCATGTTACAGTAAAGTTGACTTTTGTGCATTTTTCTTGGGTGTGAACTCATGAGACATGTAAGTGTATTGAGGAGAAGGACATTCATCCATGGACACAATTAAGCATGGCATTGTTAAGTATGACCCTCATGGCACTAGGCTTAACTGATAAGAATCCATTGTCAACCTATCTTACTCATGTCTATGTGCATCGAAGTATGATTACATACTTGTCCTTGAGTGTCGTTGAAACTGCCTATGTGTGACTTAAAGATGGTTGAAAGATGATCAATTAATAAAATGAAGTGTAATGACCATGTTATGATTAGGAGAAGGATTTTCCTCCTACTAACATGATAAGAGCCTATGTGTTTTAAGCATTAAAGAGTGAGTGAATAAACATTTTGCTTTCTTGTCTTGCATTGAGTGCTAAATTGTTGGAAGTTGTGTTTCTTATAAGTTTGGTTCATTAATTTCTATATGATGATGTTAATAATGTTGTGAGACTCTCAATGATTCATTGAAGTCCTTGTTGAGATTAAAGTGTTATAGGTGTCATTTGAGGCCAAATGTTCCCATGTGGGAGATATTGTAAGACCCCCAAAATGAGTTAGGGTGCCTAGATCCTCACTTGTATCTATACGCTTTTTAGAATGTTAATTAATTGTTTTAAAGTATGTTTGGGTGATTTGAAGTCATTTGGAAGTCAAACATCAAGGGGCGACCAAGACATTTGACGACTAGTCGCCTAAGGGATCTACTTGGGAAGCAGAAGCAGCCATGATAGCCAAGTATCCTGACCTCTTTCCTTTGATTCAACTCTAGCTTGAGGTAATAGATCCTCTTCAGTTTCCTAGTCATTCATGAGTGAATTCAGTCTTAGAATCGTGTTCCTTCAGTTTGTACTTGCATTTTCAGCGTATTTGCATGTTCTCAAAACTCAATTCTCAGTGTTTAGTAGTAGGGTTTGCAGCTCTCTCCCTCTATTTCAGCTAGTTAGTCTTCATTTGAGGACAAATGTTCCCAAGGGGGATATAATGTAACACCCCGTATCCAAAACAGACCAAAAACTAGTTTTTTAGAAAAATCTACAGGTGCAATCGACGGTTGCCATCGACGGACCGTAGCCTGACCCACGGCTCGTCCTGCACATCTGTCGATTGAGTCAAATACCCCAAAAATCTCAGCCCAGAAAAATTTGACTAAGTGTCGAATGACGGACGGACCTACGCTCCGTAG
The DNA here is from genome assembly GCA_022817965.1 of Solanum lycopersicoides. Classification (NCBI taxonomy): domain Eukaryota; kingdom Viridiplantae; phylum Streptophyta; class Magnoliopsida; order Solanales; family Solanaceae; genus Solanum; species Solanum lycopersicoides. The sequence goes on along the minus strand of CM040621.1, from coordinate 52,799,669 downwards.
TCTGTGTCCGTCGATGAACACCCCATTTACCCACTCTCTGACATAAAGCACGATTGACCAGCACAGTCCATAGATAGACCAACGGACCGTAGGTATGACCGTGGGTTGAAATTAGCAGGGGGAAATTACGGTTGGGTCAACTTCAAATTGTCATAACTCTTAGAACAGAATGGTTTTGGTGTCCCATGACATACCAAAAGATATATAATTGAATAAGCTTTCCATAGCCACCGACTTTGCTAAAATTAGACCTCCGAGTAAAAAGTTATGCACGTTTTAGTAAAGGCTTGTCGAACAGACCCAACCTACAGACCCAAATGACGGACCTTCTATTGAACGACGGACCGTCATTCCAGGTCGTCATTTGGTCCGATAGTAATTAACTCAGGGGTCTTTTGGTGTTTTCCCACTTCGTTTAAACCCTAAGATACATTGTTTTGACCCTAAATCATCAGATTTTAGTCAGTTTAAGCCTAGAAACATAACAAGAAATTACCTAAGTCAAATCATAAATCAAAACTTAGAAAATTAAAAGCAAGAAAGGAGAAAAAGGTCAACAACCCAAGTTCAAGAACGCAACAAGGTTTCAGCAGTTCCAGCCCAGAAACCTAAGTGTTTTTTCGTGAATTTCATCACCAAACATGTGGGATTTCACTAGTGGTTTCCTTTCACCTATTGGGTCCCTAGTTTTCAGTCAGTTCTTGATTCTCTTATCATGATTTAACCTAGGGTTTCTAGAATTACAGCACAACTTCATGACTTAGTTAAAATATATATTTCAAATCAGATCATCATGTTATTGCTCAGTTTATCGCCTGAATTTCTGAACACTAGCTATGTATTTCTTTAGTTGTTGAACTACACATGTTAGGTAAGATATTTCAGTTATTCAATCATACATGCCTCTGTTATTAAGTCAGATATTTCAGTTATTCAGTCATACATGCCTCAGTTATTAATGCATTATTATCATAATCAATTTTGCATTCTCAGTTTGCATGTTCAGTTTTGAACTATCCAATATTTTACAGAAATTTATATATAATAGGTTAATTACATAAATCAATGGGAGTAGCATAATAGCGATTTGGACTAGGGTTCAGCGTACCCAATTAGTCCAGAACTACTAGCCAAAGAGGTTTTAAGTCCCCTCTGTGGGCAATCAATGTAGTGATCACGCCAGCATGCCTTTATACCTCTGGCAAGGTATATTGGGTCCTCTCGATGGGGCGTATACATCGGACTCCACATTTAGCTCATGTGGTTTTATTATCGGTTATTAGTAGCTCCCACATTTCAGTTAGACTCTTTTGCATTGACTATTTATCATTATATCCAGTATTCAGTTTCAGAATGTTATAAATTGGTCATTACATCCAGTTAGCTCACAATTCAGTACATCATGTTCAGATTTTTATACTTGCTTTTGTGCTTGTTCAGTTATGTTTTATTTAAGTTTTATTCTATCCTACATGCTAAGTACCATTCAAGTAGTGACGCATACATGCTCTACATCTTCTCATGATTTAGATTCTGGTTCTTAGCATCCAGATCACGCATAGATCGATTTTTGATTTCCAGCTCAACAGATTAAGTGGTGAGTCCTCATTCTCCGAGGACAGCAGTCATGAGTTTCTTTTCAATATTTAGTCCTTTAGTTTACGTTTTTGCTAGACTTAGCTTGGGATTGTCCCAGTATTTCTAGTCCAGTTTAGAGGCTATTTTCAAACATAGTTAGTTTCAACTTACCATTGAATTAATATTTTCCTTGTATTAAACTCATCAGTTTTCATATATCTCAGTTTAGCACATGGATATTCCCCATCTGTTCATTTTAAGTATGATCTAGCTTCCGCAACAGTTTATATTCTTTAGTATACTCATTATCATGCCAGCAAGGTTAGCTTGGGATCACTTGGGGTCCTATGTCCCGTGTCTGCATCTCGGGGGTAGCTCGGGGCGTGACCGTTTTCTCATGAGATGAGGCTCCAATGCCAATGAGCATGTAGAGGGTTATGTGTATCTCTTAGTTCTATAAACAATGCTTGCCACATAGGATCTAGCAAGTTAATTCACTTAGTATGCTAGCATGTGTTAATGTTCTACCTTGTCTAGGTAAGAACATTTTCCATTTGTGTAAGTCTCTACAACACCAAATTCCATGTAGCACCCATGGTCTTTGTGTCGGTTGAGGTAGTTTCACTAAAGTAAAATGGACAATGGAAGTAAATGGCTAGGACCCTAACTAGGATGACCTATGGGAGGTTACTTAGGATAGGTGGAAGTAATTAACCCACCTAGACATTGCACAAGTAGCTTCTTAGGGAGTTATAGGAAGGTGTTCTAATGTATGTGTCTATGTATAAGTTCCTTATGCATGACTTTGTAGTACTTGTCTACTTGTTGTGATGAAGTTCATGGTATGAGTCCTAATGGACCTATGTGATGTGGTCTTGTTCTTATATGCACTATGGTTGTCGTAATGACTATATGATGAAGGTCTTGCTTGACATGAATGAAGTGTCTTCACTTACTATGTTGACGTATGAATTGGATGTTAAGGCTTGTGGTCTCATGATAGGCTTACTAAGTATGTGTGAGGTTATGAGGCATCACATGTACATTACACTAGTGGACTTAGATTGGGATTGTGAGTAAGGTGTTATAATTCTTTATGTGAAGTGAAGTTAGTTCATGTAGTTTACTGTAATATTCTTATGGTCTTGACTTGAATGTGTCTTGTAAAGTGTTATACTTCTATGATGGTATGTGTTGGCTTATGTAAGATGTAGGTATGGTTTTCCTTGTGACCTTAAGGTGATGCATTGCACCAAGTATCACTAGAGGTCTACTTGGTATATTAATGAGTTAAAGAAAAGATGTTCACTGTAAAAGGGAATTAGCCACTGTAAAGTGGAAATAGCTCACTATAAAGTGATCCCAAATGTGGCTTAAATGCTATGTATGATTTTATATGATGTTTGGCCTTTGAATATGTCTATATGAAGTATGTGAATGATATAAATGCTATTGTGTAAAGGTTTTATGAAGTTTTTTTTTTATAAAAAAGGCATGAAGTATGATTTCAAAGAAAATGTCCCTTTTAAATGCATGGTTGACATACTTAGTGCATTCTTGTACTAACTTCAATCTTCTCAACTTTTTACACAAAGAGTAGGTTATGGATGCTTAAAGGATGTCTTTAATGTTGAAGAGATTGATAGATGATTCCCAAGCTCAAGGAAAGGAATCCTTAAGTCCAAGTATTCCTAAGTCATGTCATTACTGTAAAGTTATGTATAACTTTACAGGTTATATTTCAATCATATATACACATACATGACAAAGGTGCTATGCCCACTAAGTCAAGAGTTCATATTCTTCCTAACCGATTTGGCAGTCCACTTTACTTGATTTTCCAATAATTCATATCGTTAGGAAGAGCATCTTCCTAATCATGAAATGTACTTGGTGTGTGTGCATATACCAACTTAGTACAGTGTGGTCTAATCCCATACAACTCCTCCCCTTTTAGGTCAGGTGGGCAGCTGACCGCTAGAGCTTACGAGTCGACGTTGGAGTTATCTGGATGTGTACCTTTTATCCGAATTTGTAGGCCCTCATGCTTACGCAGGAACGCTTACTATTTATTCTAGCATTAGACGTAGACATTATAGCTGTGGACGTATGTTCCAACTAGTGTTTCTCTTCCCATATTATTTCAGACATTGTATGGTGCCGCTTTAAGCAAGTTTACGTTTAATACACGTATTGAATTATTTCTTTCATCTTGATGAATCTTATATGAATGGTCGATTGTGAAAGCCTAGATGTTAAGTAGCAATATTTTTCATATGAAATAAGTAAACAAAAAAGTTAATTCTCCGCTAAAATTAGCCTAGATGAAGTAACGATGAAGTAAGTAGGCCTTGTCTGTGACCTCTGAAGATCAATGATGGCGGTATTGTCTGGGGTCTAGAATCCTGTGGTGACACATTAACAAAATATAAATAATTGAATTACCTTTCCATTGCACCGACTTATTTGCTAAAATTAAAGACATCCCGGTAAAAAGTTGATCTATTTAGTAAAGCCTGTCGAAACCCAACCTACGGACCCAAATGACGGACCGTCGATTGAAAGACGGACAGTCGATTGAACAGCGGACCGTCAGTCAGGTTCATCCCCGTCTGGTCTGGACAAAATTTAACTCAGGGGTATTGGGTCTTTTTCCCACTACCTTTAAACTAAGATACGTTGTTTTGCCCTAAATCCATAGATTTAGTCAGTTTAAGCCCAGACAATAACAAGAATTTTACACTAACGTCAACGAATATAAATCAGAATTTAGAAAATTAGCGAGCAAGAAAGGAGAAAAAGGTCAAGAACAATAGGTCAAGAACGCAACAAGGTTCCAGGCAGTTCCAGCCCTCGAAACCTCCAAGTAGTTTTTCCGTGAATTTCAATCACCGGTAATGGTGGGATTATTCCACTAGTGGGTTCAATTTCCACCCATTGTGTCCCTAAGTTTTCGGGTCAGTTCTTGATCTCTGTATCATGATTTAACCCTAGGGTTCCGTTTAGAATCAGGCAGGAACTTCATGACTTGTAAATATATGTTCTCAGAATCAGATCACATATTATTAATCCAGTTTAACGCATGAATTATGAACCATAGCTATGTATTTCTTTAGTTCTGTAAGCTACATATGCTCGGGTTCAGATATTCAGTTATTCAATCATGCATGCCTTAGGTTTATTTAATCGCATCATTATCTTATTAAATGTTCGCATTCTCAGTCTTGCAGTGTTCAGTTTTGAGCTAGTCCGATTATTTTCATGAAATTTCAGATAAAATCAGTTAACTACCAGAAATCATGGTAATTGCATAATCCGAGTGGACTAGGGTTCATCGTACCCAATTAGTCCAGATCTAGCCAAGGTAGGTTGTTAAAGTCTCCCTCTTGGCAAATCGTGTAGTGATCACGCCGCATGCCTATACCTCTTTGCCAGGATATAATTGGGTCCTTGATGGGGCGTATGACACATTGGGATCCACATTTAGGCTCATGTGCAGTTTTATTATGCGGTTATTATTAGCTCCACAAGTTCAAGTTAGACCTTTTGCAATTGACTAATTTATCACTATATCCAGTAATTCAGTTTCAAAATGTTAATAACATTGGTCCATGCATCACGATTAGCTCAGAATTCAGTACATCATGTTCAGATTTTTATACTTGCTTTTGTGCTTGTTCAATTATGTTTTAATTTTCAGCCTTTATTCTATCCTACATAATAGTACTTCCAAGTAACTGATGCATACGTGTGGTACATCTTCTCGTGATGTAGGTTCAGGTTCTCATGCATCCAGATCATGCATAGATCGACGATCTCAAGTTCAGCACAATTAGTGGGAGTCCTATTCTCCGGAGGACAACAGTCATGAGTTTTTTTCAGTATTTAGTCCTTTAATTTAGTTTTTGAATAGAACATAGCTGGGGCTTGTCAGTATTTCTAGTCAGTTTTTAGAGGTATTTTAAGACTGGAGAGGCTCAATCTACAACTTCATCCACAAGCAATTACCAGACTCAGTATGTAACTCATCTGGTACAGGTGCGGTCAGCCGCCAGAAACATGTTTGTATGCTCTTCAGTCTCTCTAGGATCAGAAAGGTTGTCCCTGTGTAGTTATCTGCGGTACTTCCACGAGTTTTTGACCTTTATGTTTTATGCATTGTTAGATCCAGGGGCTACTCTTTCTTTGTACCTTCTTACATTAGCAGTACATTTGTTTCAGCCAAAAATCTGTCAGAACCTTTCCTCAGTCGCACTCCAGTAGCACCCAGTTGTGCTAGATAGGTATCAGAAATGTGCTATCACCGTCTTTGAAAAAGCCCTTCAGCAGATCCTTGTGGAGTTTAGAAATGGTAGACTTTGATGGTCATTCTAGGCATGGATTTGGTTACATTCAATATTAATGCCTCAGTCGATTGTAGAACAAGGATTGTGCGTTTCAATTTCCAGACGAACCAATCTTATAATGGAAGGGTAGTAAGCTTAAGTGCCTATGGGTCGATTTATTTCTCACTAAGGCCGAAAGATGATCCTCAAGGGTTACTTATCATCTAGTTTCGCGGTTAATGGATTCCTAGCTCTGAATCTTAACTCTTGAGTTAGTTCCAGTAGTCAATGAGTTTCCCAGAAAGTGTTTCCGAGAGAACCTTCCCGGAGTTTTCTCCCGAAGGGAAATCGAGTTTGGGATTAATCTCCTTCAGGAACCCAAACATATTTTAATAACTCCTTCAAAATGGCTCCAGCAGAGCTTAAGGAATTAAACGAGCAGTTGAAGCCTTCTAATAAGGGTTTCCATCAGAACCTAGTATGTTCCCATGGGGTGCACAAGTGTTGTTCGTAAGAGAAAGATGGTTTCTCACGAATGTGGCACTTACTATAGACAGTTGAACAAGGTCACAATCAGAATAAGTATTCCATCCCAGGATTGACGACTTTGTTTTGACCAACTTAAGGTTTGCTAGGCCATTCTCAAAGAAATAGACCTCAGATCGCGTTATCATCATCTCAGAGTCAACGATTGTTGAACATCCAAAAACAGCCTTGCTGAACTCGGTATGGTCCTTATGAATTGTAGTCTTATGTCATTTGGACTACCAATGCTCCTGCTCTTTTCAAATGGATTTGATGAACAGGAGTGTTAAGCAAGTACTTTGACTTGTTCATTATCGTCTTATTGATTGATAGTCCTCATTACTCCAATGAATGAGGAGAACTGCAAGTCATTTGAGAGTTGTTTTAATAGCAGACTCTCAAAGTTCGTCAGCTATTCGCTATGTTTTAACAATGTGATTTCTGGGTGAAGTGTGTGTGTACATTGGTCAACATGATCAACATAATGACTATAAAATAGATTGGAGGAAGCCACCCCTGCTAAAGATCATCATGATATAGCCACATTCATGCAGTCTTAATCAATCACTCTTAGTATCAACACTCATACTCACACACCACTCACACTTACAATCACAGGAGGCAAGAACATATTCAACATTAGAATCAGAAATCTCTTAGGTAGAGGTCAAGCAGTAGGGTATTCATCATCATTAGCCATATAAGACCCAGATTTCCCTACATATCCATCCACAATATATAACATCATCCACACATCTAGATCATGCCCACTAGTGTGGAAAACTATACATATAACTTCACATAACATCAATTCACTTAACATGATACTATAGTCAAGGGTTACAACCATCAACTTCATAAACCATGTCATCATATCAATTAATCTTTAGCATCTAATGCCTTCAGGCCAGATCACAACAATAAAGATGTACAAGAATGTAAACACGCCACCATAGTGGACCATACAAGCATCACAATTCCATACTACTTTTTAATCTATTAGAGGAAATAAGTCAACTTACAAAACTCTCAAGCTATGATCCATCATTGAATCAGTTCCCAAAACAATCAATATTAATTAAGATAGATAGGACATTAGGAATAACAATAGACCACTATAATCAAATATAATTGGTTCATTATCTAATCAGAACAAGACCATATCAAAGGCTAATTTGAGGAAAGGGAAAGATGGTTCTCATCGGAATTGTATTTTAAATCATGTTTAAACAATATATTAACCATTAGAATGCTTTGTTTAGTATCTTTAACGATGAACCCATGGTCGATTGAAAAGATGCGATTTTGACTTTAGAATATGTTTGAAAAACCTTTGAAGAACTCCTTAGATGGAAGATTATCTAAGGAACTGAATTATTATCACAACCCTTATACAAGAACAAAGCCATGATCTCTGTAGAAGAATGCATCAAGAATCCACCTCCAAAGGCTTTGTTCTTGAGGTGTTTGGTATTAACGGAGGTTTCGGGCGTTTCATTTTGAAGGAAGGTTGATTTAGAAGGATTAAAATTCTATTAGAGTTTCGGCTTTACAACGGGAATAAACAATAACGAAAATATACCTAAATAACCGTCCAGTGTTTTAATTAGGCACGTGGGTGAATTTCCTCATATCATCACTTAGCATGGCATCGTCTAAAGACAGAACTGCAGGCTAAAATCGACGTGCAAGACTTGAACAGACAGTAAGTTGGAAACGACGGCGGCCTATAAAATGAAATAGACCTTGGCCGTCCATCGATGGTGACTGAGCGCTAGCATTTTCAAGGCTTTAGCTCACAAGTCTAAATGTGATAAACGTCCCCAAGTTGAAGGGGCGTCGACTTATTCAACGAATTGAACACTGCCAAGGCAGTCTTGCCGCCTTTGAGTCTCTCAAGGACCCTTTGGGTGGTCCTTGTGAGTCCGTGCCCCGAACGTTTCGGAAACTTAAATACATCCTTCGTTAAAGTTAAGGATCCTTACCTATTTTTTAGACCCCAAAGCAACACGTAGCGAAAACATACAAGGGACACTAGAACACATAGTACGTCCTAAAACCACTTTCGACGTCTTGGTCGTTCTTTGACGTTTTCCCCTCCAAGACTACTTCATAATCTACTATAAAAGCTCTAACACACTTCATTATCATGTATGTGCCTTTTTAGGCACATGTGAGATTTGAGACCACCTTAGTCTCATTTTGGAGGGTCTTGACACTTGGGGAAGAACTTCCTCATTCACCTTCCTCTTCCAAATCTTCTTGCGGGCCATTTATTTTAATAAGTATGATCTTATACATCCCAAGAGAATAGGTTAGGAATATACAGCTTATAACCTCAACTCTATGGAATGAACAATAGTGATAAAGAAAGTGAAACTCTATAGTCTTATAGCCTTTCACTCATCAGATCATTTCGCGACTGCACCCCTATAAACAAGCTCTATAGGTGTCGCTTATGAAGAGGATTTTGGTTCGTAGAGACACATCATTACCTAGCTCCTGATAGCAAAGCTTGTCACGATCAAAGTGCACCCTACGAAAATAGGGCCATCCTTCTAGTGCCGCATGCCATACTCGAGCTCTCGGAGGTCTTGCACAAGCCCTTAGACATCATTCATTTTGCATATGTAATAATGAAAAGAGTGTGGAAATTAAAATTTTTTTCACAACAAATGAACAATCGTTTCAAAATCTCTCTAGAGACAAAAATAAGAAATGCTAAGTTCTTTGTAGCCATCTTAGAATACGCAACATATCGTTGGGTCACACCGTATACATTTAACATTAGAACATATTAAAGGTCTAGTACAACTGTCTCATAAAAGAAAAAGCTTTCACATGAAATATGTTCCTCAAATCAATTGAGGCATACAAAAACATTCTTGGAAATTACTACTCAGTTTCACCAACACCTTTAGAGATAAACATTATGGATTAGTAAACATTAGAAATGCACTTAGTATGTGACGATGCAATTAAAACCAGTGCTAAAGGACATTTGAAGTGATAATAAGTGCTGCATGCTCTTTGGAGAAAACCTCATAAAAACAAAGAATAAAGATATTACAAATCAAACGGACAGCACATGTAGACATATGCAAGTAACACATTATACAGTTACATCAATTTAAACCATGTAAGCATATAAACCCTCTACAAAAAGGTTATCCTAACTTACTTCATAACGACAAGACAGAGACCGACACATACACCCTTAAAGAACACCTAATAATCCAGAGACTGACCTAAGACAAGAAATTGTTCTCTTTCATCATTAAACACCCTACCTAAAGTACTCTAAGGATCTCACCTAAGGAAGACATGAAAGACCGCCATACACTTCTTCAGAGCCTCCCTATGCAATTTTTAATTCTACTCTAGATAAGTATAGGTATTCATTCATATATCTAACTTAATTTATGTCAATGTTCACTATGATATGATGTAAAATAAATTCACATTTTGCGAAGTGTGAAAATGAAGGTCTGGTGTTCATAGGTTGACCTTACTGTAATTATTCAAAAATGGTAACCAACTTTGTAAGTGCATGAAAATGAGTCGTTAAGTTTAGATTCTTATGAGGTTGGGTTCAAGTTGCGCTTAATCTGGTTTAACCCTAGTGGTGAAATTGTGATGTGTTAGTAAGGTTGGTAGATATATTCGACCTTATCTTCTACTTTTTACTGACTTGAAACTAATAAATTTTTAAGTAAAAATGTTCATAATAGAAAGTCCTCGTCATAAAGTAAATCGAATTAGCCATGACTCTATATTTTGTATGTCTTGATTGACAGTACAGTTGAGAGTATGATTTTGCCAGATTCTACAGTAGTTGAAAAAAAGTTTTTATTAACTTCATGGTTTTCATGTTGATGTGCATCTTGCTATGCCAGTTGTGCATTTAACTTCAATGAGATAGGCAACAAGCATGTTTGAAAGCTCACCATCTTAATGTGTAATGCTTTAGCTTATAATGACAAACTAGCCCTTTAAAATGAATATGTCTGAAGTCTCTTGAAACTAATGTGACTTCTATGATTTGGAAAAGCAGTATTGTGGCCTCACTTTGAAAATGAAGCATGTCTAGCTAGTGTCCCTTGTGAGTACCTATGATTTGTGTTATTTTTCCCAAATTATGCTTCATGTGAAAGCTATTTTATGTTTAAAGAAGATTAACAATTTGTGAAATGTGTTCCTATTTATTGGTGATGTGCTTAGTGTGACTAACCATTTTAGGACCTTCACTAAGGAGGATTATTTGAGCATGCCCATGATTAAAACTTGAGGAATTTTCATGTCTACAACGTAAAGCTTGACTTTTGTGCATTTTTACTTGGGTGTGAGAACTCATGAGACATGTAAGTGTATTGAAGGAGAAGGACATTCATTCCATTGGGATGCACAATTTCAAGCATGGCCATGTATATGACCCTCGATGGCACTAGGCTTAACTGATAAGGAACCATTGTCAACCCTATCTTACTCATGTCTATGTGCATCGAAGTATGATTACATCACTTGTTCCTTGCGTTCGTTGAACACTGCCTATGTGTGACTTAAAGATGGTTGACAGATGTCAATTAATAAAATGAAAGTGTAATGACCCAATGTTTTGATTAGGAGAAGGCATTTTCCTCCTACTAACATGATAAGAGCCTATGTGTTTTAAGCAATTAAAGAGTGGAGTGAAAATTTTGCTTCTTGTCTTGCATTGAGTGCTAAATTGTTGGAAGTTGGTTCTTATAAGTTTGGTTCATTATTTTTTATATGATGATCGTTCCTAACTGTCTGTGAGTACTCTCAATGATTCTTGAATCCTTGTGAGATTAAAGTGTATAGGTGTCATTTTGAGGCCAAATGTTCCAATGTGGGGGAGATATTGTAAGCACCCAAAATGAGTTAGGGTGCCTAGATCCTCACTTGTATCTATAACGCGTTTTTGAATGTTAATTAATTTTTTTGTAGAAGTATGTTTGGGTGGTGATTTGAAAAGTTCATTTGGACAGTCAACATCAAGAGGCGACAAAACATTTGACGGACTAGTCCGCCTAAAGGGATCTACTTGGGAAGCAGAAGCAGTCCATGAAGCCATAATCCTGACCTCTTCCTTTGCATATAACTCTAGCTTGAGTAATAGATCCTCTTCCCAGTTTCCGTAGTATTCGTCATCGAGTGAATTCGTCTAGAATCGTGTCCTTCAGTTGTGTACTTGCACTTTTCAGCGTATATTGCTATGTTTCAAAACTCCAATTCTCAGTGTTAGCAGCTAGGGTTGCAGCTCTCTCCCTCTTAGTGTCAGCTCAGTTAGTCTTCAGTTTGAGAAAAAATGTTCCCAAGGGGATAATTAATGTATACACCCCGTATCCAAACAAGAGCCAAAAACAGTTTTTTCTAGAAAAATCTACAGGTGGCAATCGACGGTTTGCCATCGAGGATCCGTAGCCTGACCCCACGGCTCGTCTGCACATCTGTCGATTGAGTCAAATACCCGCAAAAATTCTCAGCCCAGAAAAATTTGACTAAGGTCGAATGACGGAACGGACCACGCTCCGTAGTCTGTGATCCGTCGATGAACACCCCATTTACCCACTCTCTGACATAAAGCACGATTGACCAGCACAGTCCATAGATAGACCAACGGACCGAGGTATGACGTTGGGTGAAATAGCAGGGGGAAATTACGGTTGGGTCACTTCAAATTGTCATAATCTTAGAACAGAATGGTTTGGTGTCCCATGACATACCAAAAGATATATAATCTGAATATAGCTTTCCATAGCCACCGCACCTTGGCTAAAATAACTGCCGAGTAAAAAGTTATGCACGTTTAGTAAGGCTTGTCCGAACAGACCCAACTAAGCCCAAATGACGGACCTTCTATTGAAACGAACGGACCGTCATTCCAGGGTTCGTCATTTGGGGTCCGGATGAGTAATTAAACTCAGGGGTCTTTGCTGTGTTTTCCACTTCGTTTAAACCCTAAGAACTTGTTTTGACCTAATCTCATGCTTTTAGTCAGTTTAAGCCCTAGAAACATGACAAGAATTACCTACAGTCCAAATCATATAATCAAATGAAAATTAAAAGCAAGAAAGGGAGGAAAAGGGTCACGAACCAATTTCTCAAGAACGCAACAAGGTTTTCAGCAGGTTCCAGCCCAGAAACCTAAGTGTATTTTTTCGTGAAATTTTTCATCAGCCAAACATGTGGGATTTCACTAGTGGTCTTCCTTTCACCTATTGGTCCGAGTTTTCCAGCAGTTCTTTGATTCTCTCGTATCATGATTTACACGCTAGGGTTTCTGAGAATTACAGCACAACTTCATGACTTTAGTTAAAATGATATATTTACAAATCAGATCCATATGTTATTGCTCCAGTTTATCGCAATTTCTGAACCCATAGCTATGTATTTATTTAGTTGTTGAACTACAACCATGTTAAGGTAAGGATTTTCCAAGCTATCACTAGATCCTATCAATGATCTTAGGTTGGTTTTGCTGGTAGAAATTAGGGATACTGTTTTTGTGGTGATGATCTCATTTTGAGTATGTGTTCATGATTATGTGCTTATGTTTTTGTGTCTTTCGGAAATATGAATGTAGACATGTATGTATGTGTGCAAGGTTGTGACCATGACTTTGAGTCTTTGTTTGAGCATGCTAATAGCATAGAATCACACGTGTTTTATGTGCAATTCGATGTTCCTAAATTGTGATATTCACATGGTTGAAATGCTATCAATTCTAGTTAAAACAAATGACCAAATCATTCCTCTAACTTGTCTTAAGAACCCTAATGAACGACTAAGAAAGAAATGCTCAAATTACCTGTAAAATGCTGCATAAAAGCTTGGAATACATTTCCAGAACCTGGAAATAGACTGTACATGGTTTCTGGAAATTTTGGGCATCTAAAAATTAAAATAAAATAGGTGAGGTCTGCAGGGATCGAACCCAAGACCTCACTAAGGCATACCTTAATAAATTAATAAAAAGGGATGTGCTAGGGGGCTCGAACTGGGGCTGGGGTCGGCAAAATTCGGAAGAAAAAGGGGAAACAATAAAATGTTGCCGTGGGGTTTCGATCCCACGACACAGAAGACCATTTATTTGAAAGAAGTAAGGCACATGGGATTCAAACCCGTGTGCCCTTAGCCGAATTCTCTTACTTAAAACGAAAATAAATAAATTGGAGGAATGGGATTCAAACCCACGTCCTCTCAGTAGGTAGCCAAGGAGAAGAGAAAATAAATGAGAGGAATTGGATTCGAACCCACATCCTCTCAGTAGGTAGCGAAGGAGAAGAGAAAATAATAAATAAAGGGGGTTGTAGGGAATCGATTCCCCAACTCCTTGACCAGTAGCGAAAATGAGAAGATAAAAGAGGGAAAATTTATTAAGGGAAAAATATGGGGTCGTGGGGAATCGATCCCACGCCCCTAAGCTAATTGCAGAAATTAAAAGTGAAGAAAAAGAAAAGGGAAAAATTAACGTGAGCAATGGGGATCGAACCTTCATCGCCAAGTCGAGTGACACGAAAGTTGAAATTGAGGAAATGGCTAAGTGTTGTTCAAGGGATTGAAACCGGGTTCTCTTGCCCAAATTCCGTATTGAAACATAAGTCTTACGTTATTAAATAATTAATGAATGTTGTCTATACCAATTAAATTGACACTTTGGCATACTTACAAGATGCATAAGTCTTGTACCACAAAATCTTGGGCATTATGAATCACTTAAATTAACTATGAATGGAACCTCATGGCTTGTGTATGTGGACTCATAAGTCCAGCATACGTTATAAAGTGAACCTAAGATGTTATGTGAGGAATGATGAGACTTCAAAACGGTTAAGTAAGAGTGTGAAATAAACTAAAACGCCAATTGCATTGGCATATGATAAAATGAATATTCACGTAAAGGGGTGAGTAATTATGAAGAGTAAATGTGCTAAAGTTAAAGAATGTGGTGACAACATGATAAGAGGCTAATGCGAAAGGTGAGAGAAATCTCAAATGAGCCTAAGTAAATGTTACCAAAACGTACTCACCTATGAGAGTGTGAACTTAATGAAGAGACCAGTCTCTATGAACACTCTAATGAAAGTATTGAAGTTAATACATACTTAATACTAGTGATGAGATGAGAAATCATCTAATGAGCTATGATGTCCTCATGCTAGAAGCCAGCTTCTATGATGTATGAGATGAATGTAATGGAACTTTATGCTGAGCACCGATAGGCTAGCTATGAGTTGTGATTCCTTCTTTCAGAAGGAAGAGGTTCGTGTGATTCTCATGAGATGAGACTGTCCGTCCTGACGGGTATGGGTCTCCTTATATCTCCTAGTCTTTGAACCTATACTGCCAATATAGGGTTCTAGCAGGGTTTGAGTCCCTATATACGCTAGCATGTTTTGGTTCACTTTGGCCTGTGATTCCACCTCTTTTCGGTGTGGTGTCAAACACAGGATTTCATGATGCTCACATGATCTATGTTGGTTAAGGTTAAAATTTCCAAAGAAAGAATGAGGCCAGCCTCAAGTAATGCACATAAATAAATGAATGATACCAAAGGTGTTAGGGTAGGATAATCAGGAGGTGAACTAGACTTAAGTAATGACACTAGGTCATTCTTTGTCATTGCACAGTGAACCCGATGAAAGTCTTAAACTACATCCTAGGTATGACTGGTGTTTACACTAGTCTATGATTGAATGAAAATGAAGTACGTATGAATGAATGAAGCAGACTCTGTGTTTGCTAAAGGAGGCTCCCTAGTTGAGGTCCCATATGTTGAGCCCTCATTTTGGGAAGTCTTAATGTCAAGTCCATGATTCCAAGGTCTCATGGAATATGAACGAATGATATGAACTATGTTATGTGATATATACAATATGTTATGTGCTGTTTGCAAAATGAAATGTATGATGATGCATGTTACTCTCATAGCATGACTTTCCTAAACCGATTTGGCAAGTCCACTTACTTGATTTTCCATAATTCATATCGTTAGGAAAGAGCTCTTCCTAATCATGAATGTCCTTGGTGTGTGCTTGCATATACACATACTTAGTACAAGTGTGTACTAATCCCATACAACTCTCTACTTTTAGGTGCAGGTGCAGCTGGACGCTAGAGCTTACGAGTCGACGTTGGAGTTATCTGGATGTGGAGCTTTTATCCGAATTTGGTAGGCCCTCATGCTTCGAGGACGCTTACTATTTTATTCTAGAATTAGACGTAGACATTAGCTAGTGGAGTATGTTACACTAGTGTTTCTTTCCCATATTATTTCAGACATTGTATTGGTGCCGTTTAAGCAAGTTTACGTTTAATACAGTATTGAATTATTTCTTTCATTTGATGATCTTAATATTGGATGGTTGATTGTGAAAGCCTATGATGTTAAGTAGAATATGTTTCATATGAAATAAGTAAACAAAAAGTTCAAATTCTCCGCTAAAATTAGCCTAGATGAAGTAACGATGACGTAAGTAGGCTTGTCTGTGACCTCTGAGAGGTCAACGATGCCGGTCTTGTCTGGGGTCTAGAATCCGGTGGTGACAACATTACAAGATAAATAATTGAATTACCTTTCCATTGCCACCGACTTTGCTAAAATTAGACCTCCGAGTAAAAAGTTATGCCTATTTTAGTAAAGGCCTGTCGAACAGACCCAACCTACGGACCCAAATGACGGACCGTCGATTGAAAGACGGACCGTCAGTCCAGGTCATCGTTTGGTCTGACAACAATTAACTCAGGGGTATTTTGGTCTTTTCCCACTTCCTTCAAACCCTAAGATACGTTGTTTTGACCCTAAATCATCAGATTTTAGTCAGTTTAAGCCTAGAAACATAACAAGAATTTACCTAAGTCAAAATCATAAATCAAAATTTAGAAAATTAGAAGCAAGAAAGGAGAAAAAGGTCAAGAACCCTAGTTCAAGAACGCAACAAGGTTCCAGCAGTTCCAGCCCCGAAACCTAAGTGTTTTTCCGTGAATTTCATCACCCGGTATATGGGATTTCACTAGTGGGTTCCTTTCACCCATTGGGTCCCTAGTTTTCTGTCAGTTCTTGATTCTCTTATCATGATTTAACCTAGGGTTTCTAGAATTACAGCAGAACTTCATGACTTGGTTAAAATATATGTTCCAAATCAGATCATCATATTATTAATCAGTTTAACGCATGAATTTTAGAACCATAGCTATGTATTTCTTTAGTTCTTAAACTACATATGTCGGGTCAGATATTTCAGTTATTCAATCATACATGCCTTAGTTATTAATGCATCATTATCTTATTAAATGTTGCATTCTCAGTTTGCATGTTCAGTTTTGAGCTATCCATTATTTTATAGAAATTCAGATAAAATCAGTTAACTACAGAAATCAATGGTAATTGCATAATACCGAGTTGCACTAGGGTTCATCGTACCCAATTAGTCCCAGAACTACTAGCCAAGTAGGTTGTAAGTCCCCTCTGTGGGCAATCAGTGTAGTGATCACGCCAGCATGCCTTTATACCTCTCGCAGGATATATTGGGTCCTCTCGATGGGGCGTATACATTGGACTCCACATTTAGCTCATGTGGTTTTATTATCGGTTATTATTAGCTCCCACAGTTCAGTTAGACTCTTTT
Organism: Solanum lycopersicoides; assembly: GCA_022817965.1. Lineage (NCBI taxonomy): Eukaryota > Viridiplantae > Streptophyta > Magnoliopsida > Solanales > Solanaceae > Solanum > Solanum lycopersicoides. The sequence continues at coordinate 52,782,589 of CM040621.1, read as the reverse complement.
GCATTGACTATTTATCACTATATCCAGTATTCAGTTTCAAAATGTTATACATTGGTCATTGCATCCGATTAGCTCAGAATTCAGTACATCATGTTCAGATTTTTATACTTGCTTTTGTGCTTGTTCAATTATGTTTTATTTCAGCTTTATTCTATCCAACATGATCAGTACCCTTCAAGTACTGATGCATACGTGTGGTACATCTTCTCGTGATGTAGGTTCAGGTTCTCAGCATCCAGATCATGCATAGATCGACCGATCTCAAGTTCAGCAGATTGAGTGGTGAGTCCTTATTCTCCGAGGACAACAGTCACGAGTTTTTTTCCAGTATTTAGTCCTTTAATTTTAGTTTTTGATAGACATAGCTGGGGCTTGTCCCAGTATTTCTAGTCCAGTTTAGAGGTTATTTTCAGACATAGTTAGTTTCAGCTTACCACTGAGTTAATATTTGTATTAAACTCATCAGTTTTCATATATCTTAGTTTAGCACATGGGTATTCCCCATCTATTCAATTTAATTATGATCTAGCTTCCGCAACAATTTATATTCTTTAGTATGCTCATTATAATGACTGCAGGGTTAACTTAGGATCACTTGTGGTCCTAGGTCCCGTGTACGCGTCTCGGGGGTATCTCGGGGCGTGACAAACTTGGTATTAGAGCATTAGGTTTAAGTGTCCTAGGATGTGTGAAAAACCGCACTAAGTATAGTTCTTTTCATGGGTGTGAAGTGAACCACATCTAATGATAGGGAGGCTATGAAGTGTTTTAGGAAAACTTCACTTTGTTGTTACTCTTAGCGTGCGTAAGGTATGATCTAATTCCATTCTAACTTGACGTTTTACGTTTCAGATCATGCCTCCTCGTAGAGCTAACACTAGAAATGCGAATGCCAGGAATGCAAACACAACTCCTCTAGTCCGAGATCAATACGTCTCCAATGTTGAGTTCAGGAATGCCATACAAATGTTGTCTTAGAGTATGACCAACCAGAACAATCGGGTTCATGCTTCTGTGAATAAAAATGGTAGATCATTAGAAACAAGGGTCCGTGACTTTGTTAGGATGAATCCGCCTGAGTTCTTAGGATCACAGACTATTGAGGGTCCTCAAAATTTCTTGGATGAGATCAAGAAGATCTTTGAGGTAATGCAAGTCACTGGGAATGATCGGGTTGAGTTGGCATCATACTAGTTGAAAGATGTTGCTCACATATGGTACACTCAGTGTAAGGAAAATAGGAGTACAGATGCAGCTCCTATTACTTGGGATTCCTTTAGAGAGACCTTTTTGGACAGGTTTTTCCCAATAGAGATGAGAGAAGCAAAAGCCCAGGAATTCATGAACTTAAGGCAGTGTAACATGACAGTCCAACAATATGAACTCAAGTTTAACAAACTCTCCAGGTATGCTCCTCACATGGTTGCTGACTCCAGGTCTTAGATAAATAATTTTTTGTATGGAGTGTCATATTTGGTGAAAACTAAGTGCAGAAATGCTATGTTGCTGGGAGATATGAACATCTTTAGGCTAATGACTCATGCTCAGCATGTTGAGGGTGATAAGCTGCTGAAACATGCTAAGGAGAATAAGAAGGCTAGGGCTGGGAACTATGACTATTCTCAGCAGAAATCGGGTGGTGAAAATCGCTCGCAGAGTCAGCAAAAGTTTTCCGCTCCAGCCACTTCGTCAGCTAGTGTTCCATCCTCCAAGAACATGTATGACCAGAAGGTTAGAGCACCAGGATCTAAGTCTCAGGGAAGTGTTTCAGGCACCAAGACTTACCCCACTTTCCCTAAGTGTGGTAAGAACCATCCGGGCGAGTGTCTCGCAGGAAAAGAAGGATGTTTTGGGTGCGGTCAGTCTGGTCAGAGGTTGAGGGATTGTCTTTCTAGATAGGGTCAAAGAGGTGGAAATGGTAGAGCTCAATCTACAACTTCATCAGCACCAATAATTCGCCCGACTCAGTAGTGTAACTCATCTGGTACAAGTGGCGGTCAGCGCCAGAACATGTTGTATGCTCTTCAGTCTCTCTAGGATCAGAAAGGTTGTCCTGATGTAGTTACTCGTACATTACGAGTCTTTGACCTTTATGTTTATGCATTGTTAGATCCAGGGGCTACTCTTTCTTTTGTACCTTCTTACATAGCAGTACAATTCTGTTTCAGTCCAAAAACTCTGTCAGAACCTTTCTCAGTCGCTACTCCAGTATGCGACCCAGTTATAGCTAGATAGGTATACAGAAATTGCCTTATCACAGTCTCTGAAAAAAGTCACCTCAGCAGATCTTGTGGAGTTAGAAATGGTAGACTTTGATGTCATTCTAGGCATGGATTGGTTACATATATATTATGCCTCAGTCGATTGTAGAACAAGGATTGTGCGTTTTCAATTTCCAGACGAACCAATCTTATAATGGAAGGGTAGTAGCTTAGTGCCTATGGGTCGATTTATTTCTCACCTTAAGGCCAGAAAGATGATCTCTAAGGGTTATCTCTATCATCTAGTTCGGGTTAAGGATTCTAGATCTGAAACTCTAACTCTTGAGTTAGTTCCAGTAGTCAATGAGTTTCCAGAAGTGTTTCGAGAAGACCTTCCCGGAGTTTCTCCCAAAAGGGAAATCGAGTTTGGGATTAATCTCCTTCAGGACACCCAACATATTTATATTACTCCTTACAAAATGGCTCCAGCAGAGCTTAAGGAATTAAACGAGCAGTTGAAAGACCTTCTAGATAAGGGTTTCATCAGACGTAGTATTTCACCATGGGGTGCACCAGTGTTGTTCGTAAAGAAGAAAGATGGTTCTCTCAGAATGTGCACTTACTATAGACAGTTGAACAAGGTCACAATCAAGAATAAGTATTCCATCCCCAGGATTGACGACTTGTTTGACCAACTTAAGGGTGCTAGCCATTTCTCAAAGATAGACCTCAGATCGCGTTATCATCATCTCAGAGTCAAAGATTGTGACATTCCAAAAACAGCCTTCTGAACTCGGTATGGTCATTATGAATTTGTAGTTATGTCATTTGGACTAACCAATGCTCCTGCATCTTTCATGGATTTGATGAACAGAGTGTTCAAGCAGTACTTTGACTTGTTCATTATCGTCTTATTGATTATATCCTCATTTACTCTAGGAATGAGGAAGAACATGCAAGTCATTTGAGAGTTGTTCTGCAGACTCTCAAAGTTCGTCAGCTATTCGCTATGTTTAACAAATGTGATTTCTGGTGAAGTGTGTGTGTACATTGGTAAACATGATCACATAATGACTATAAAATAGCATTGAGGAAGCCACCCTCTAAAGATCACAACATATATACAACATTCATCAAGTCTTAATTCAAATACATCTATAGTATCAAGCACTATATACTACACACACTCACATTACATCACAGGAGGCAAGAACATATTCAACATTAGAATAGAAGACTCTTAGGTAGAGGTCAAGCTATAAGGGTATTCATCATCATTAGCCATATAGACCACAGATTACCCTAACATGATCATCCACATATATACAACATCATCCACACACCTAGATCATGCAACTAGTGTGGAAGACTATACATATAACTTCACATAACATCAATTCACTTAGACATGATACTATAATCAAGGGTTACAACCATCAACTTCATAAACATGTCATCATATCAATTAATCTTGCATCTAATGCCTTCAAGGCCATGATCACAACACATAAAGATGTACAAGAATGTAAACACCGCCACCATAAGTGGACCATACCAAGCATCACAATTCAATATACTTTTTAATCTAATTAGAGGAAATAAGTCAACTTACCAACTCTCCAAGCTATGATCATCATTGATCAATTCCAAACAATTCAATATTAATTAAGATAGATAACATTAGGAATAAACAATACACTATAATCAAATCATAATTGGTTCATTATCTAATCAAGATCACAAGAACCATATAAAAGGCTAATTTGAAGGATTAAGGGAAAGATGGGTTCATCATGGAATTGTATTTTAAATCATGTTTAAACAATATATTAACCATTAGAATGCTTTTTTAGTATCTTTAACGATGAACCCATGGCTCGATTGAAAGATAGGATTTTTGACTTTAGAATCATGTTTGAAAAACCTTTGAAAGAACTCCTTAGATGGAAGATTATCTAAGGATGAATTATTATCACACCTTATACAAGAAAAGCCATGAAATTTGTAGAAGAATGCATCAAGAATCCACCTCCAAAGCTTGTTCTTGAGTTTGGTATTTAACGGAGGTTTCGGGGTTTCATATTTTGAAGGGAAGGTTTGATTTAGAAGATTAAAATTCTAAATTAGAGTTTCGGCTTACAACGGGAATTACAATAACGAAATATACCTAAAATAACCGTCCATGATTTAATTAGGACGTGGGGTGAATTTCCTCATTCATCCCTAGCATGGCAGCGTCTAAAGACAGAACTGCAGGCTAAAATCGACGTGCAGACTGACAGACAGTAGTTGGAACGACGGCGCCATACTGCACGTCCATCGATGGTGACTGAGGCTAGCATTTTCAAGGCTTAGCTCACAAGTCTAAATGTGGATCAACGTCCCCAGTTGAAGGGGCGTCGACTTATTCAACGTAATTGAACACTGCCAAGGCAGTCCTTGGCCAGCCTTTGAGTCCTCCTCAAGGACCCTTTGGGTGGTCCTTGGTGAGTCGTGCCCGAACGTTTCGAAACTAAATACATCCTTTTAAAAGTTAGGATCCTTACCTATTATTTTAGACCCAAAAAACACAGAAACATACAAAGGGACACTAGAACACACTAGTACGTCTAAAGACCAACTTTCGGACGTCTTGGTCGTTCTTTGACGTTTCACCTCCAAACTACTTCAAATCTACTATAAAAGCTCTAAAACACTTCATTATCATGTTAATGTGCTTTTTAGGCACATGTGAAGATTTAGACACCTTAGTTCATTTTGAGGGTCTTGACACTTGGGGAAGAACTTCCTCATTCACCCCTTCCTCTTCCAATCTTCTTGCGGCCATTATTTTAATAGTCATATCTTATAATCCCAAGAGAATAGGTTAGGAATATACACTTATAACCTCAACTCTATGGAATGACACAATAGTGATAAAGAAAGTGAAACTCTATCGTCTTATAGCCTTTCACTCATAGATATTTCGCGACTCACCCCTATAAACAAGACTCTAATAGGTGTCGCTTTGAAGAGATTTTGGATTTCTAGAGACAACATCATTACCTATGCTCTGATAGCAAGCTTGTCACGACTCAAAGTGCACCCTAGAAAATAGGGCATCCTTCTAGTAGCCGCACGGCATACTCGAGCTCTCGGAGGTCTTGCACAAGCCCTTAGACATCATTCATTGCATATGTATATATGAAAAGTAGTGTGGAATTAAAAATTTTCACAACAAATGAACAATAGTTCAAAATCTCTTCTAGAGACAAAAATAAGGAATGCTAAGTCTCTTTGTAGCCATCTTAGATACGCAAATATCTTGGGTCACAACCTATACATTAACATTTTAGAACATATTAAAGTCTAGTACAATGTCTCATAACAAGAAAAGTTAAACATGACAATGTCCTCAAATCAATTGAGGACATACAAAAACATTCTTGAAATTACTACTCAGTTTCAACCAACACCTTTAGAGATAAGACAATATATGGAATTAGTACATTAGAATGCACTTAGTATGGTGACATGCAATCAAAACCATGCTAAAAGGACATTTGAGTGATAATATGCTTTCATGCTCTTTTGGAGAAAACCTCATAAAACAAGAATAAGAATAACTTACAAATCAACGGACACACATGTAAGACATATGACAAGTAATCAACATTATAGCATTAACATCATTTCAAACCATGTAAGCATATAACCCTCCTACAAAAGGTTATCCTAAAACTTACTTAAGTAAGACAAGAAGAGACCGCACATACACCCCCTTAAAGAACACCTAAATAATCCTAGAGACTACCTAAGATAAGATTGTTCTCTTTTCATCATTAAACACCCTACCTAAAGTTACTCTAAGATTCACCTAAGGAAGACATGAAGAGACCGCCCATACACTCTCTTCAAGCCTACCTATGCAATTTTTAATTCTACTCTAGATAAGTATATTTTCATTCATATATCTTAACTTAAGTTATTCAATAGTCAGTATGATATTTAAAATAAATTCACATTTTGAAGACTTCACATAATGGTCTTGGAAGACCTACGGAACCCTCATCTTAGTATCTTCAAAGACTACTCGTGCAATGTATAGATAACATCTCATTCCACTACCTACACTTTGTAGAACTTCTCCATTATTAGAATGCATCCCACATGATGAGAATAGACATTAACCGACATAGACCATACTAGCTAGGCATGGAATCCGGAGTCTACCCTACTCTGATGGAGGGTGTTCTACTTGCCAAGGGTAGAACTAGGACACATCCCATGTAGGCACACGGTTAAGGAATATCAAAAGTTTATTTTTACTCTAGTATCAAATCAAGTAGAGACCCTCCCCAAGCATATTCTCTTGGTGCTAGCCATATTCTCATAGAGTAAGTTCAATCACAATACCAAGGATTAGTCCACTATGTGCAAGACCCCAAAAATGAGTTAGGGTGTGTAGACTCTAACTTGTGTCTATAATCTTGTTAACAAGTTAATTAACTGTTTTAAAGTATTCTTGGGTGATTTGAAGTCATTTGGAAGTCAAACGTCAAGGGGCGACCAAGACGTTCGACGACTACTCACGTAAGGGGCCTTACATGTTTTTATGTGCTTATGTGTATTTAATAGGCTTATGAAGTATTTAAATGAGTAATAATGATTTTTATAGGCAGTGTATGTAGTTTCATGAAGTTTGGAGGTCACATATCCAAGAACGTCTAAGACGTTCGAAAGTTAGCCATTGCGATGTTCATGTGTGTCTTGAGTGTGCCCTGCATGTTTGGAAGTGTTTTACGTATTCATTTTGGGTAAAACTTGTATGTAAGGTTTTCAACATGTTAAGTTGTGTATTCACATTGGAAACTCCCGGGTACGACTCCCCAAGGGCCCCGTAAGATGCCCACAAGAAGGACCCAAAGGCTGTCAAGACACTGCTTTGGCAGTGTTAATCGACTGAACCAAACGATGCCCCGTTGGTGGAATAAAGCCCCGTAGATGGAGAGGAATCGATGAACACTTATACTGGGGGCAGGCTTAGCCAAATAACAGCCCCAGACCCAATCGACGGAAGCCATAGACGGTCCGTCGATGGACCTACTGGGCGTCAATTGTGGTAGTTGGTATAGGCTGTGTCAAGCTGCCTATACACTGTTTCATTAATGGGGTGAATGGGAAATTCACCCCACGTGCTAACCTGACCCTACATGGTTTAATTGGTGATTTTTTTGTGTATTTAAGTTATCAAAAACGTTATCAACCCATTCCCAATCCAATTCACACAAATTAGACTTTCCCTCCAAAACCAATTATCTCTAGAAACCTTCATTGAAGGTGAAGCTCAAGAACATCTTGGAGCTTGGATTTCCATGGATTCTTCATCGTTTTTGGAGTTTTTCTTCTATATTAAGGTATGGTTATCCTTAATCTCTAGTTATCCTTCCATCTAGAGAGTTAATCTCAAAGTTTTCAAAGAGATTTCATGATCAAACTTCTTCTTCTTCAATCTATCCATGGCTTCTTTCTCAAAACGTTTTCAAAGGTTTAATCATGATGAGTTGAAGATATTGTATTGGTTTTAACATGAATTTCAATCCAATTGCATTGTGAAACCATGTCTCTTCCCAAACACGATTTAGGATATGCATGGGTATTGTCATCGTGGCTTGTTATTGGTGGATTTGTGATTCTATTATGTTTAATTGCTTATGTATTCTGTTTATTATGTATATTGATGGTGAATTGTTGATGAATGATCCATATGGATCAATATATGAAGATTTGAATAAGTCTAGCATATGTCTTTATGTGTTCACTGTAACATTGACCTTATAATGTATGAATGTGGAATTCAATCATGTTAAGATGATTGTAGCTAATGCCTTAGGTAAATATCATGGTTGAATTATGGATATGAATCTTGTATGATCAAAGTAAAGAAGGCTTGGTACAAATTGATCTACGTTCTTCTAGTCTATTGATTAATAATGCTATGTATGTGATAGAATCTCAATATTAAGTTAGATGAAGCATGATTCCTTTTGAGTAATGATCTATTTAGCTACTTCCTAACATGTACATTATTGTTAAAATATGATTGATGATCAAGGCTTTAGGGAATTAGTAGGATTGCCTATTTTTTTTACCCTCTATTGAATTGATAGTTTAGTGCCTATGTCGGTATTTTGATCTTGTAGGGATTTAAGTATGATTTCGTTATGTTAAGTGTATATTTAGATACTGTCCTATAAGGTATATTGTTGATAAATTGTTATTGATGGTCAATGCAAGTGAATTTGGTTAAAGATCTATGTCCTTATACTTTCTAGTATATTGGTATTATATTGTACTAGTTTGTAGCTTGATCTTGTAGTGTATTATGCATGGCTTCTCTTATGATTAAGACATATTGACCTACTACCTTTTTATAAATTGATGAAAAAGGAGTATTGATCAAGGATGATCAAAGTGTATGAAATTGGTAAGAATGACTTTTCCTCTCTACTTTCCTATAGTATTGATAGTTTATTCCGCCTTGTATGGCATTATGTGGTATGATCCACTTATGGAGGCGGTGTTTACTTTATTGAAAATATATATATGATGTAAACATGGACTTTAAGGCAATTATACTATGAATGTGTGTTGGTGATGAAGCACCCTATGTGAAGCCTATGCCTAATTTCCAATTCTAACTATGATCTAGGTTGAGTTGCTAATGTCATGAGCATGTAAATAGTTATGTTAAGTTTATGTGTACTTGATGCCTATGAAGAGGTCCTATAATGATATATGTGAAGAAAAGCTAAAATAGGTGCAGGAAGACTAGAGATTACTGTATGCATGTTGTATGTCTTGAATAAATGAGTCTTATGCTATACTAACCATTCTATGATGTGTGATGTATCATTCACTAGGAGGACTTGATATGTGTACTAGTATGGGCAAGGGCATGTGACATTGTCTATGCATTGCACATGTGTACCTTGATAGGATAGTTCATAGGTTGGTTTTCCAAGTACATGCATAGGATTGTATGAATATGTTATGAATTCGACTTACATGCTATGATGTTAAGTATATGATATGATGAAACATGAATATGCATAGTGTCTTGGTGTGTTTATATGAATGGATTGATCATATAGTTAAACCTATAGACTTGTGCATTGATATATGAACATGTGTGACATTTATGTGTTATGTGAAATGTTTGCTCACATATAAGTACACACGCACACGTATGAAGATCTAGTCAATAGAGGGTCCTTTAAAGGTGTGCTCATGTGTATCCTAAAACTAGATAGGTGCTTAAATATGCTACAATCATATAAGGAGTCAATATCCTAAGCCTATGTTTTATGAAAAAATGTAATAAAGGCTTTTCAATAAAGGGAACTTAGCTTAGCACCGAGTGAACATGACAATGAGAGGTGTTGGCTTCCCTTGGAGTAAGATGAACCATTGGGTTCTCATAGATTGTTGTCTTCCCTTAGAAGAATATTCACCTATGGTTCCACATGAGGTGGTGTCTTCCCTTTGAGAAAGGTTCACCAATATTTTCTCATGAGATGAGGCTCCAATTCCAATGAGCATGTAGAGGGTTATGTATATCTCTTAGTTCTATAAACTATGCTTACCACATAGGATCTAGCAAGAGAATTCACTTAGTATGCTATCATGTGTTAATGTTCTACCTTGGCTAGATAAGAACACCTTCCATAGGTGTAAGGCTCTACAACACCAAATTCCATGTAGCACACATGGTCTTAGTGTCAGTTGAGTCTATAGTTTCCCTAAAGTAAAATTGACAATGGAAATAAATGGCTAGGACCCCAACTAGGATGACCTAAGGTATGTTTCTTAGGATAGGTGGAAGTAATGAACCCACAAAGACATTGCACAACTAGCTTCTTAGGAAGTTCTAGGAAGATGTTCTAATGTATGTGTCTATGTATATGTTTCTTATGCATGACTTTTTTAGTAATTGTATACTTGTTGTGATGAAGTGAATGGTATGAGTCCTAATGGATCTATGTGATGTGGTCTTGTCCTTATGCACTATGATGTTCTTAATTACTATATGATGAAGGTCTTGCTTGACATGAATGAAGTGTCTTCACTTACTATGTTGATGTACTAATTGGATGTTAAGGCTTTTGGTCTTATGATAGGTTTACTAAGTATGTGTGAGGTTATAGGGCTTCACATGTACATTGCACTAGTGGACTTAGATAGGGATTGTGATTGAGGTGTTATAATGCTTTATGTGAAGTGAAGTTAGTTGATGTAGCTTACTGTAATATATCTATGGTCTTGACTTGAATGTGTCTTTTAAAGTGTTATACTTCTATGATGGTATGTGTTGGCTTATGTAAGTTGTAGGTATAGTTTTCCTTGTGACCTTAAGGTGATGGATTGCACCAAGTATCACTAGTACTTGATAGGTTAATGAGTTAAAGAAAAGATATTCACTGTAAAAGGGAATTAGCCACTGTAAAGTGGAAATAGCTCACTATAAAGTGACCCCAAATGTGGCTTAAATTCTATGTGTGATTTTATATGATGTTTGGACTTTGAATATGTCAATATGAAATATGTGAAAGATATAAATGCTATTGTATAAGGGTTTTATGAATTTTTTTTTTAAAAAAGGCATGAAGTATGATTTCAAATAAAATATCCCTTTTAAATGCATGTTTTTGCATGGTTGCCATACTTAGTGTATTTTTGTACTAACTCCATTCTTCTCTACATTTTACACAAAGTGTAGGTTATGGATGCTTAAAGGATGTCTTTAATGGTGAAGAGCTTGATAGATGATTCCCAAGCTCAAAGAAAGGAATCCTTAAGTCGAAGGATTCCTAAGTCATGTCTTTACTGTAAAGTTATGTATAAGTTTACTTATATTTATTTTTTAAGGGTCGTGTCCCTAAAGTACTCATATGATGTTGAGTCTAGGATGGAAAAAAGAGGCTAGAGTCTTTAACTATGTATGATGATGTTATATATATATATATATGTGTGTGTGTGTGTGTGTGTGTGTGTGTGTGTGTGTGTATGTGTGTGTGTGAAGTAATGTTCTAGCAAAAAATGTGCTAAGAAAGTTTTAAGTTTTTCGCTAAATTTACCTATGACAATGCGATGAATTATAACTATTGGCTTGTATAAGACCTATGACAGGCCAAGTACGCCATGTTACTTCTAGGGGGTGCTCCCCGGATGTGACAAACGTGGTATCAAATCTTGAGGTTTATGAAAGTGGTTTAGGTTCCAAAAGTCTCATATTACCACGTCTAGTAGAGTCTCGATCATCGGTGTAAATCGCGACACATCTATGAGCGAGAGCCTATAGGACAATAGATTTTCCCTTCTTCACTATTCTCATGTCGTTCCATAGAACTTAACTCTATAAGTTATGTTTTCTTGTCCGGTGGTCTTTTAGATGTGATTGCTTGGATGAGATTGTATCTCTATGCTTGAGGGAGAAAATGTGAGTTTTGATGCTTATCTTGGTTTTATGATTTCATGAGTATGTGTGAAAGTGAATTTTTCAATGATATGTTGATATGATGTCCCTTGTGGCTATATGTGAGACCTATGTGAAATAGCATGTTGTGTTGGGAATTATATGTGATGATATGGTTAAAGCATGCTAGGAGTTGATATGGTGAAAATGAGTTTCTTTTTTGAATGATATGCTACTATATCGTTTTGCATGATGGTATCCTAATGATATGTTTAAACTTGAAATACTTTAGGAATATGTTAAATGGTAAAGATGCATGTTGCCTAAGTGTATGTGTATATTGGTTCAAATGCTGCCTTTGTTTATATGTGTTAACCTTCATGATTGATTTGCATGGATTGCAGTCTTTTGTATAGGCTTGGTCTTAGAAATAAAGGTAGGATGATTATCTTGTAGGGTGACAATGTGGGTTTGATTGACCTAGAAGTCACCATATTGTAAGGTTGAATGAAAAGGAAGAGTCCTTATGACTAAGTCTTCTCAAATTTTTACCCTAATGTTGTATGACCTTGATGTTTATTGTATTGTTGAAAAATCTTATGTGGTTGAATAGTGTGACCTACCTTGATAATTTAGGGACAAATTGCCTAGACGATAAGGTTTAGAATGCCTTGGTGTTCATAGGTTGACTTACTATAATTATTTCAAAAATGGTAACCACTTTTAAGTGATGAAAATGAAGGTCGTTAAGTTAAGATCCTTTTGAGGTTGGGTTAAGTTGCGCTTAATTGGGTTTACCCTAGGTGGTGATTGTGATGTGTAGTAAGGTTGTAGATATTTCTACCTTATCCTTCTATTTTTACTTGAACTTGAAACTAATAAATTTTTAGTAAAATTGTTCATAATAGAAGTCTCGTATAAAGTATGAATAGCATGACCTCTATATGTTTGGTATGTCTTGATTGACAGTACATTGAGAGTATTTTGAAGATTCTAAAGTAGTTGAAAAGAAAGTTTTTATTAACTTCATGGTTTTCTCATGTTGATTGTGCATCTTGATATGCTAGTTGTGCATTTAACTTCATGAGATAAGGCAACAAGCATGTTTGAAGTCACTCTTAATGTGTAATGCTTATCCTTATAATGAGAAATTGAGCTTCTTTAAAATGAAATATGTTGAGTCTCTTGGAAACTATGTGACTTCTATGATTTGGAAAGCATGATTGTAGGCTCACTTTTGAAAAGTGAAGGCATGATTAGCTAGTGTCCTTGTGAGTACCTATGATTTGTGTTATTTTTCCCAAATTATGCTTACTGTGAAGGCTATTTTTATGTTAAAAATTAACAATTTGTGAAATGTGTTCCTATTTGTTGTGATGTGCTTAGTGTGACTTACCATTTAGACTTCACTAGGAAGGATATTTGAGCATGCCATGATTAAAACTTGAGGAATTTTCATGTTACAGTAAAGTTGACTTTTGTGCATTTTTCTTGGGTGTGAACTCATGAGACATGTAAGTGTATTGAGGAGAAGGACATTCATCCATGGACACAATTAAGCATGGCATTGTTAAGTATGACCCTCATGGCACTAGGCTTAACTGATAAGAATCCATTGTCAACCTATCTTACTCATGTCTATGTGCATCGAAGTATGATTACATACTTGTCCTTGAGTGTCGTTGAAACTGCCTATGTGTGACTTAAAGATGGTTGAAAGATGATCAATTAATAAAATGAAGTGTAATGACCATGTTATGATTAGGAGAAGAATTTTCCTCCTACTAACATGATAAGAGCCTATGTGTTTTAAGCATTAAAGAGTGAGTGAATAAACATTTTGCTTTCTTGTCTTGCATTGTGTGCTAAATTGTTGGAAGTTGTGTTTCTTATAAGTTTGGTTCATTAATTTCTATATGATGATGTTAATAATGTTGTGAGACTCTCAATGATTCATTGAAGTCCTTGTTGAGATTAAAGTGTTATAGGTGTCATTTGAGGCCAAATGTTCCCATGTGGGAGATATTGTAAGACCCCCAAAATGATTTAGGGTGCCTAGATCCTCACTTGTATCTATACGCTTTTTAGAATGTTAATTAATTGTTTTAAAGTATGTTTGGGTGATTTGAAGTCATTTGGAAGTCAAACATCAAGGGGCGACCAAGACATTTGACGACTAGTCGCCTAAGGGATCTACTTGGGAAGCAGAAGCAGCCATGATAGCCAAGTATCCTGACCTCTTTCCTTCTGATTTAACTCTAGCTTGAGGTAATAGATCCTCTTCAGTTTCCTAGTCATTCATGAGTGAATTCAGTCTTAGAATCGTGTTCCTTCAGTTTGTACTTGCATTTTCAGCGTATTTGCATGTTCTCAAAACTCAATTCTCAGTGTTTAGTAGTAGGGTTTGCAGCTCTCTCCCTCTATTTCAGCTAGTTAGTCTTCATTTGAGGACAAATGTTCCCAAGGGGGATATAATGTAACACCCCGTATCCAAAACAGACCAAAAACTAGTTCTTTAGAAAAATCTACAGGTGCAATCGACGGTTGCCATCGACGGACCGTAGCCTGACCCACGGCTCGTCCTGCACATCCGTCGATTGAGTCAAATACCCCAAAAATCTCAGCCCAGAAAAATTTGACTAAGTGTCGAATGACGGACGGACCTACGCTCCGTAGTCTGTGTCCGTCGATGAACACCCCATTTACCCACTCTCTGACATAAAGCACGATTGACCAGCACAGTCCATAGATAGACCAACGGACCGTAGGTATGACCGTGGGTTGAAATTAGCAGGGGGAAATTACGGTTGGGTCAACTTCAAATTGTCATAACTCTTAGAACAGAATGGTTTTGGTGTCCCATGACATACCAAAAGATATATAATTGAATAAGCTTTCCATAGCCACCGACTTTGCTAAAATTAGACCTCCGAGTAAAAAGTTATGCACGTTTTAGTAAAGGCTTGTCGAACAGACCCAACCTACAGACCCAAATGACGGACCTTCTATTGAACGACGGACCGTCATTCCAGGTCGTCATTTGGTCCGATAGTAATTAACTCAGGGGTCTTTTGGTGTTTTCCCACTTCGTTTAAACCCTAAGATACATTGTTTTGACCCTAAATCATCAGATTTTAGTCAGTTTAAGCCTAGAAACATAACAAGAAATTACCTAAGTCAAATCATAAATCAAAACTTAGAAAATTAAAAGCAAGAAAGGAGAAAAAGGTCAACAACCCAAGTTCAAGAACGCAACAAGGTTCAGCAGTTCCAGCCCAGAAACCTAAGTGTTTTTTCGTGAATTTCATCACCAAACATGTGGGATTTCACTAGTGGTTTCCTTTCACCTATTGGGTCCCTAGTTTTCAGTCAGTTCTTGATTCTCTTATCATGATTTAACCTAGGGTTTCTAGAATTACAGCACAACTTCATGACTTAGTTAAAATATATATTTCAAATCAGATCATCATGTTATTGCTCAGTTTATCGCATGAATTTCTGAACCCTAGCTATGTATTTATTTAGTTGTTGAACTACACATGTTAGGTAAGATATTTCAGTTATTCAATCATACATGCCTCTGTTATTAAGTCAGATATTTCAGTTATTCAGTCATACATGCCTCAGTTATTAATGCATTATTATCATAATCAATTTTGCATTCTCAGTTTGCATGTTCAGTTTTGAACTATCCAATATTTTACAGAAATTTATATATAATAGGTTAATTACATAAATCAATGGGAGTAGCATAATAGCGATTTGGACTAGGGTTTAGCATACCCAATTAGTCCAGAACTACTAGCCAAAGAGGTTTTAAGTCCCCTCTGTGGGCAATCAATGTAGTGATCACGACAGCATGCCTTTATACCTCTGGCAAGGTATATTGGGTCCTCTCGATGGGGCGTATACATCGGACTCCACATTTAGCTCATGTGGTTTTATTATCGGTTATTAGTAGCTCCCACATTTCAGTTAGACTCTTTTGCATTGACTATTTATCATTATATCCAGTATTCAGTTTCAGAATGTTATAAATTGGTCATTACATCCAGTTAGCTCACAATTCAGTACATCATGTTCAGATTTTTATACTTGCTTTTGTGCTTGTTCAGTTATGTTTTATTTAAGTTTTATTCTATCCTACATGCTAAGTACCATTCAAGTAGTGACGCATACATGCTCTACATCTTCTCATGATTTAGATTCTGGTTCTTAGCATCCAGATCACGCATAGATCGATTTTTGATTTCCAGCTCAACAGATTAAGTGGTGAGTCCTCATTCTCCGAGGACAGCAGTCATGAGTTTCTTTTCAATATTTAGTCCTTTAGTTTACGTTTTTGCTAGACTTAGCTTGGGATTGTCCCAGTATTTCTAGTCCAGTTTAGAGGCTATTTTCAAACATAGTTAGTTTCAACTTACCATTGAATTAATATTTTCCTTGTATTAAACTCATCAGTTTTCATATATCTCAGTTTAGCACATGGATATTCCCCATCTGTTCATTTTAAGTATGATCTAGCTTCCGCAACAGTTTATATTCTTTAGTATACTCATTATCATGCCAGCAAGGTTAGCTTGGGATCACTTGGGGTCCTATGTCCCGTGTCTGCATCTCGGGGGTAGCTCGGGGCGTGACCGTTTTCTCATGAGATGAGGCTCCAATGCCAATGAGCATGTAGAGGGTTATGTGTATCTCTTAGTTCTATAAACAATGCTTGCCACATAGGATCTAGCAAGTTAATTCACTTAGTATGCTAGCATGTGTTAATGTTCTACCTTGTCTAGGTAAGAACATTTTCCATTTGTGTAAGTCTCTACAACACCAAATTCCATGTAGCACCCATGGTCTTTGTGTCGGTTGAGGTAGTTTCACTAAAGTAAAATGGACAATGGAAGTAAATGGCTAGGACCCTAACTAGGATGACCTATGGGAGGTTACTTAGGATAGGTGGAAGTAATTAACCCACCTATACATTGCACAAGTAGCTTCTTAGGGAGTTATAGGAAGGTGTTCTAATGTATGTGTCTATGTATAAGTTCCTTATGCATGACTTTGTAGTACTTGTCTACTTGTTGTGATGAAGTGCATGGTATGAGTCCTAATGGACCTATGTGATGTGGTCTTGTTCTTATATGCACTATGGTTGTCGTAATGACTATATGATGAAGGTCTTGCTTGACATGAATGAAGTGTCTTCACTTACTATGTTGACGTATGAATTGGATGTTAAGGCTTGTGGTCTCATGATAGGCTTACTAAGTATGTGTGAGGTTATGAGGCATCACATGTACATTGCACTAGTGGACTTAGATTGGGATTGTGAGTAAGGTGTTATAATTCTTTATGTGAAGTGAAGTTAGTTCATGTAGTTTACTGTAATATTCTTATGGTCTTGACTTGAATGTGTCTTGTAAAGTGTTATACTTCTATGATGGTATGTGTTGGCTTATGTAAGATGTAGGTATGGTTTTCCTTGTGACCTTAAGGTGATGCATTGCACCAAGTATCACTAGAGGTCTACTTGGTATATTAATGAGTTAAAGAAAAGATGTTCACTGTAAAAGGGAATTAGCCACTGTAAAGTGGAAATAGCTCACTATAAAGTGATCCCAAATGTGGCTTAAATGCTATGTATGATTTTATATGATGTTTGGCCTTTGAATATGTCTATATGAAGTATGTGAATGATATAAATGCTATTGTGTAAAGGTTTTATGAAGTTTTTTTTTTATAAAAAAGGCATGAAGTATGATTTCAAAGAAAATGTCCCTTTTAAATGCATGGTTGACATACTTAGTGCATTCTTGTACTAACTTCAATCTTCTCAACTTTTTACACAAAGAGTAGGTTATGGATGCTTAAAGGATGTCTTTAATGTTGAAGAGATTGATAGATGATTCCCAAGCTCAAGGAAAGGAATCCTTAAGTCCAAGGATTCCTAAGTCATGTCATTACTGTAAAGTTATGTATAACTTTACAGGTTATATTTCAATCATATATACACATACATGACAAAGGTGCTTATGCCCACTAAGTCAAGAGTTCATATTCACATTCTTCATGCATCAAGTGGAGGGACATAGGTCTACCAAAACAAGACACACACATTATAATCATATCACATGTACAATAACATTCAAGTAACACATAGGGACAACTAAGTCTACTACATGTCACCCTATCCATTCCTATAGAAACATCAACATAGTTCATCATAATACTCATATAGTTAATTAGGAAGAATCATACTTTAACATCAAGTATACAGACATAAAGACATCACTACAGTCTATCCTATCCCCATGTAATCGATTAGGAGAGATAATGCTTTCACTTCATATATACACATATACTACATAAACTTTTACATGGAGAACCTTTACAATCTACAACATAATAACATCACAATTCTCATAATAATGCCGAGAAGGCAACATTCTTCACAATTATAACGCATAAGCACTGCCACCATAACTGGTTTATACCATTCATAACAATTGAATACCTATACCACACAATATAGAAGATATTAGGTAATCTTGACATCATTACATCATCAATACCTCCAATCCTTAGCCATTTCAACAAATTCAATTTACAAATGTTCTTACCAATAGCCATACACACCAATCCAAACCAATAATAAAACCATACAATGATACAACATGATACAATATGAAAATCATCAAATTAAGGTATCCTATATACAATTCTAACATGATCTTTACATAGTTCAATAGCCCAAACAAATCTACACAAGAATTCAATACAATAAGGCCATGATCAAATCACCCACATTATAGCCAAAATTAGGATTTCATGAATTGCATGGGTTCATAGGAATTTTGTTCTATAATCATTCAATTAACATCAAATATATCATATTCAAATCATTTTATGCAAGAACCCATGGCTAGAAGTCAAAATAGATGATTACATATTTTGAGAAGTTTTAGAATAGCCATTAAAGTTTGGCTCCTTTAATAAAGAGAGTTCAAGGATGAAACACCATACCTCCATGAATATTATCTACAATAATGATGAAGATTGAATGGATAAATCAAGCTCCTAGCATCAACCTTGCTTCAAGCTTCAATGGAGTTCTAGAGAATTCTATTTGGGGTCTTGGTTTTTCTTATTGAATAATGAACTCAACTATAGGTTCTAGACATATAAAGTTACTTAAAATACCCAAAAACACCTTAAGGAAGCGGCCAATATATTATTTAGAAGTTAGGTGAATTTCCCTAAATGCCCTTCGCAAGGCTGAGACACCAACAGAAATGGCAGGCACCAAACGATGCCTTCAGTCGACGGACCGTCGATCGAATGACGACACCGTCCTGCAGGTCCGTCATTTGACAATGAGAGTAAATATTTGGTTGCTCAGCTCCCATACCTAAGTGTGGAGTGGTTTATCCAACGATGAGGAGTGCATAGGGCTACATTCCGTCGTTTGTGCAGTCGTTAGTTGAGACTGCCTTGGGGCAGTTTCAAGACAAGTTTAGGTCCTCCTCAAGGATCCTTAGAGTGGTCCTTGGGGAGTCGTTCCTGGACAATTTAAATCAAATACGTCCTTCTGGATGTTAGTAACCATTCATATCAACTTGAATACCAAAAACCATTTAAAACATTCCAAGGCACACTAGAACACGTAATCACGTCTCAAGGCTAACTTTTGAACGTCTTGGATGTTCTTGGACGTTTGACCTCTAAACTCTTCCAAACTCAACACACTACCTCTTAAAACTATAATTAACCATTTTAAGACCTTATAAACTCATGACACACATTTTAGGCTCTAGCTTCACCTAGTTAATTTTTTAGGTGTTATAACAAGGGAGTAGGCAGTACTTCTACCAACCCAAAATGCATCAATCTCTATATCTACTCTTTTTAAAGGAGGAACTAACATCTCCTACCTAAAACATGTCCAATACATTCTCATGTAGACTAAATGCAATTTACTGTTAAAAAGCATTTATTTTAAGGAGGAAATCTTTCAACTCCAAATCTAAGGCATGCTTGAAACTCAACTTATGAATTCTATATGCAATCTATTCAAATGTACAATAACGTGAGGAAAACAATGCATATAATTCATTTCTAACAAGACCTAAGAATTTTCATAAACATCCCCACATAGGAAAAACATGTAGACATACTATTCACACAAACAAATCAAGAGGAACTTATCATCTCAAGCTTGAATAGTAGTAGGAGGAAAATGATGAGGAGATTAGGACATATTATTGCCCCTTGGCCTCCAAAGTAGAACACTTAACCATATTCCTTACTAAAGAACACTCCTTACCAATCTATGGAAAAATTTCCTTGTTATTCTATTTTTTAACTTGCCGGTCTAAGGCCTATACCGGAACTTCAAATTAGAGAGGTTCTCATTAAGAAACGTTAGTTCACAAGCAACCTTAGTAACACTACTTAATATCTCAAAGGATCCTAACAACAGGGACTAAACTTCTCATACTCACTACACCTCTCAAGGTGAAAATTTCTAGAAACAATATCACTTAGATTTCACATGATCACACAAAGTGATTCTAAACCATGGTAAATTATACTACTACCGTTCTAAGAGGAGTCTATTCGCTCAACCCATCTAGGTATTACTGAAACACCCTATTAAACCAATATATCAACAAACCTCAAAACCTATCATAGTAAAGTCGGGTTCTACCAACAACAGAACATAACCACTCAACAATCTTTTTAGGTAAGACTACTATCTCCCCCTTGGGATTAAGCCTACACAAATTCTTCTAAACATCTATCATAACCTAAAGGGAAAAATAAAGCGTCATTCATAGTACAGACAACATCAAAGTCTATCATCTGAAATCTAGAAAGTCACATAGCTGTAATTGGAATTTTAACCAACCTTTCTCCCTTAATCTTGTCCCAACCCAGGGTTACCCCTTTAGCCATAACAAGGTGTACTTGACAGGGGTATCATACAAGACCTTCGTTAGCTTCATCATAACATAAGATCATAGGAAAGTATGCAAAGATTTAAAACCTTTATTTTATACAATCAAAAACATTTTCATAACAAGCGGAAGTTTTTATTACATATTTGTCTTAAACTATATATATAAGATTGTAAATAAAAGTCTTGGGACGCAAACCATACAGAGTATAAACCATAAAAAAAAGACACGAGGGGAATACAAGTTTGTGCTCAAAGCTACGAGGACTCACAAAATCTTCAACTGTTCTAGATCCTTGAAAACTAGCCTCCAAAGACACTCAAGCCTCCAACCCTACGTTTGGTTTTAATGTACGCAATATGCTTTAGTATAAAATTTACTAAGTATTAAAGTTAGCACAACATCATAAGAGCATATCAAATTGTTAGTCAACATAAGACTTAAGGATAAAAGACAGTAAGAAAGTCATAACATAATCGTCATAGTGATATCATAAACATCCTAGTCATAGCATGGTCTCCAACATAAGAATCATATGAACTTATGTCAACATAAGACATAATTAATTAACATAGGAGACAATTCATAATCATAAAAGCATAATAGACTTTTTGTCATCTTTACCCTCATAGTCTAAGTGCATGGTCAACCCTTAAGTATTTCTCTCATAAGGGTACCATACTTCTAAGTAACCGTACAGCACACTTGTGAAATGTATGAAAGGCATCCCATACTAACCTTCACACTAAGGTTAGCGTTGAAGACATCTTAGTCATATTCCCCCTCTTTTGGTCTTACTATATGCTATCTTCAGATAGATAATGGAACTACCACTTTAGTCAATCATATATTGGAAGGCAACTATGGTAACAACCCATGCAAAGCCTATACAATGTGAGGGAACCCTTCATACCTAGCCTTAAGTCGTACTTGTGCAATGTATGAATAGAATTCCATACAACTACCCACACTAAGTACTTATTTCGACTATAATGAGTGTTCACTAGTTGGGGACTAAACCCTCTAGTCTACTTGCCTCTATTCATATAAGGTACTTCTCTACTTAGTAATATGAAATTAATAACACATGAATGAGTAGAAGACATCAATTCAAGGCTACCAACGAATAGCACCCTACTAGTCTAGACAAAGCTAACAATATAACTAACATCACCTTACTATGATAAGTCAAGTTATCATGGAGACATACTATTATACTTGTCCAACCTATCCAAGGAATAACACTCTAATAGGCTAGACCATTCTATAATTATACTAATCATATATAGGTTAAGCTAAGATAACTAACTTGGAAGACACACTAATATGAAAGTCCAAGATACTCTAGAAAAGGTACAAGTGTCTTATCCTAGCTATCACCAACTAGGTCATGCTACCTTTAAAAGTGTACTAGAATACAAATTCAAGCTATCCATAGGGGATTATTATTAAAAAACCTAAGATATCCTTAAGAGAGTATGAATCCCCAATCCGAAGCAACCATGACTAACCTAACTCAAGCTATACTTGAGTTGCACCTTACAGTGCAAGTCAAGATACCCTTAGGAGAGTATAATTCCTCAATCCTAATGCTATCTGATACATACAAACTTACACTTCAAATAAAATGTAACACTTCAAAAATCCAAGGCGTGTTCTAGAGCCTAACATAAGTGCCATAAGGTTTAGACACTTTTTTAATGTTCATTTTAAAGAATATAAGTTAGTTAGGAAGTCTAGAAACAAAAATGTCCAAGAACGTCCATGACGTCCAGAAACTAGTTCAAGGAGGTACTAGCGTGCCTTAGCCTATTTGACTAGCTTTTTGAAGTCGGAAAATGATGAAAATTGGTGGAAAGGTGTCTAACATGTGTTAAATTGATTCATGGTCGAAACTTCCGGCTACGACTCTCCAAGGACCAACAAAGTTCCCTTGAGGAGGACCCTTGTGTTTGGGGTCAAGAAACTGCCCAAGGCAATGTGCACCCACGAATGGGAATCGACGAGGCGTGTGTTGATCTACGGGCGTCAATGCCATCCATCGACCAACACTTAGCCAAATAATTGTAGGGCCTCAACTGCATAGTATCTTACCAAGACAACGGATGTGCAGCACGGAGGGGCACATTTGTCGTCCATTGACCCACGATCCGTTGATCGTGGTGTCGTCTGTGGTCACTGTAATTTTTTGCATGTTTTTAACTAGTTCCAAATAATTAATTAAGGGGTTAGGCGATTCGTTAGGGTTTTAGTAAGCCTAATTATGTTAATTAACACCCCATATAAGGACCCCAACCCCATTAGACTAATCACAACTCACAAAACAAAACTCTCTTCCTTCTCCCTTCTTTCTCTCTCTAGTGAAGAACACATTTGAAGACCAAGCTAGGGGAGGGTTTAAGGGATTCAAAGAGTCAATTTTCACCATAAATATTCATAAATTAGTAAGTTATGAGATCTAATTCACCTTTGAGACCTCTTTACTCAAAGGGTTACATCAAATTGATTTCCAAATATGAGTTTTCAAGTGGGTTTTCATCCAATACGAAATTGATGTTATGAATTGATTTGTTTATGATTTATTTTGGATATTATGAATAGATTAACATGTATTCTAACCTAATTTTGATATATCTTGATGGTTTGGTATAGTTTGTAGAAGATGACCTTTACCCCTTAACCGTAGGTTTTGATCTTGATATGAATTATGTTGTATTGGGTCAACTGTCTTGGTTATTGGTTGAATTACTACTAGATGATGTTTTTACACTAATCATGAATGAATTAGTGTTATTTTTAGTCTTTCATGCTAGTTCTTGAGATTATTATCTAGGTTACGAGGTATATTGTGAATTGACCTAAATATCTTGTCTTAAGTTATGATCTAGTATTCAATTGTGATGTAGTGATTATTCTAGCCTTGTTATCATGTTTGTTATTGACTTATGACGATGTATACCTAAATTTGGTTGATTGAGGGTTTGTGGTTAGACCTTGATTATGAATTATGAAGGAGACTTGGTAAGTCTTATGATCCCTATCCTTTACATCAAATTATGGTTAATTGTGATTAAATCATGATGTTGTATTGGATTATGCCTTATATTAGGGTTGATTGTATGGTATGATATTGAATTTAAATGTATTGACTATGATGTGTGAGGTGCTGGCTTAAAATATAAATGTTATAAGGATGGTGAATGATTTACCAATGTGCCTTATCATGATATGAAAACGTTAATGTACTAACCTCACCTATATGAATTGTAATGAAAGGACAATACTCATGAAATTCGTATTGAGATATGATGATGATGTTATACAAGGGTTAGACCCTATGAGCTACAATAAGCTATGATGATTAATAAAGACATTAAAGACATTTCAAAAAGGGACTCCAGCTTAGCATCAAGTGAACTAGAGTGAGGGAGTGTCCCTTCCCACATAGGGAAGGTAGGATAACTAATATACTTTTGATATTGGAGACTACAATGCATGTAGCATAAAGAGTGTCCCAACTATATCTCCTAGTTCTTGAACTATGTTGCCCCCATAGGAATACTAACTAGTGGATCCACGTAGTTGCTATGTTCATGTTTTTGTACTATCTTGGAAAGTAGTATGCCTTGTTTAGGTGTAGGGTTCCATGATACCGGATTCCACATTAGCTCACGTGGTCTATGTCGGTTAGTGTAAAGGTAAAATCAACTAAAGGATTGAACTCTAACTAAGATGACCTAAGAGGTTTAGCTTAGTCTAGGTAGGTGTATGGGACTCTACCTAAATATTCCACTAGTTAGCCTTGAAAGGAGTTAGGAGGATTTTCTTATGCATGAAAATGCTTATAATGCTATATGACATGTATATGATGAACTTGGACATTGTTGATACTATATGTTGATTGGTGTCACTTATGAATATGTGATGGTCTATATTGTTAAAGTATGATGTTATGTACTCTTAAGTAATATGATATGTGAAGTAGGATGTTAGTCATGGTGCTTTTTGGGTTACTTGATTGAGTAAGGTTATGGGGTTTGCTTGGTCATTGTCACTTGTTGAATTGATAGGAGTTCATGGGTAATTGTCTTGCTTTAGTCATGTTGAATGGTATTCTTATTCATTCTTGTTACTATTATGACTTTATGATAGAGATTCTTGGCTCTGTATTCAACTATATGCTATGCATGTTGACTTGACTAGACTTGATGTTGTTATTCTTGTGATTTACATGCCTATGACCTAATGAACATATCCTATTAGTTGGTATGGTATGTTGAATATGCATAAGTGTTTTCAAAGTAAATTGCACATCTTTATGAATGTCCCTGTTCTTAGAATGATTTCAAAATATGTGTGCATATGGTCTCATACTTAGTAAAAGTTGTGTACTAACCCAATTTCTTCCTTTTCCCCAATATTTTAGGTTCCAATTGTTGAAATGCTTTTGAATACGACTTGAAGAAGACTTGGATCTATTGATCATCCAAGTAGGGTAGGTCCTCACTTTTCAAGGGCGATGCTACTATCTAGCTAATACAGTTGTTTTGAGTTTAAGACTTCTATATTTCTTTCTTTTCCATTTAGTATGAAACATTGTATAGCCCATGTGAGGCATTCTTACTTTGATGTATGGGTTATGCCCAAGTTCTTACACTCTTACTTGTTGGTTATGAGATGAGACGACTATTATGTCTATGTTATATTTAATATACTTATGTGCAATAAAAGTACAAGACTAAGTAATCTTCCTATACGAAAGGTCTATGTATACTCGATATATATATACTATGTGTATGTAGAGGTCTATGTAAACCTCCGAGTAGATGCATTCAAAAGTCTTAAATTTTCCGCTAAATTTCACTTATCAATGTAATGATGTAAGCTAAGAGGCTAGTATTAGTCCTCAAAGCGGACGACGACGCCGGTTACGTCTAGGGGTATTCCTTGATGTGACATAAAATATATAAACAATCGTTGTCAATTTATAGAACTAAATTAGAGTTGAGGTCGACCCCACAGTGAATTTACTTCAAGATAAGGTTTCACCTTCGCGTTTTTATTCAAATATGGTTATGATCTCAAAAGAAAATAATAAAATAAATTAAAATTGCGTTTAGTTGGAATAATCTAATTACCAATACTTACTGTAAAACTTTAGATTCACAGTTAGAAAATTATCTTGTTGTAGAGTTGATTCAGTTTACTTTGAGAAACCAAGTTTGTCTTCTGTAATTTGAGTATCATGCAACTAAATGCTTATTTAACCTGGGCGGGTTGAATTTATCTAAAGCTTCTCAGCCTATTTAGATAATGATCACTTTTATTGTGTCGAACTCAAAGTGTTAACAACATTGAATATCACTAACATTGACTTGGTGTTAAAGATCTCTTCTCTCGAACTCAACTCTAACACCAATTGATTATCTTAGTCAAATTTTTTCCTAATTGATGTTTTTTCTCTGGAACAAATAACAAATACTAGCTTGTCTAAACCGTGCACTCAATAGACTAAAATGTTATTGGAAGCTATAACTACAAATTGTAAACAGATATCACATTTTACTTTTTTTTACAGAATTTTGATTAGATTATCATCATAGATCCCACAACCCACTCGTGTTATTTAGTTTCTCATGTCTTCGCATAAAATAACATTAAAAAAAGATTAAAACATTCTAAAAATTACTTATGACTATAAAATGATAACAACAATCGAAGAACTCAAAAGTTTCAAAAACAATGCTTGATATTGTATCCCTAGTCGCAAAAAAAAAGATCAACAATAATGTCCAAAAAAATGACCTAATAATTCTAAATAAAATATTTAAAAGGAGCCCTAATTGAACTAAGACTGAACTGTCGGGCCCTTTCACAGCCATGATCATGACCCGTCAAGGGCTTCACGGTCTGTGAATCCCTTTGTGGTATTCTTTTGGAGCATCCTACAAGTGTCTCTTTAGATGTAGTCACTGGAAACTGTATCACGAGCTGGACCGCGGCTCGTGAAGACTTCTGTGGTCTTATTATGAAATTTCACAAAACTTGAGTCTTCAACACTACTCACTGGAAGTTTCACCATGACCTGTACCACAGTACGTCAAAGGGGCCATAGCCCATGAAGACGTCCGCGGTCTTCACTTGGAATTTTTCCAAACCTTGGGTATTTAGCACTACTCACTGTAATGTTCACCAGGACACGCACGACGGACCGTAGAGAGGACCATGATCCGTGAAATTGGCCATGGTCTTTACTTGTTCCTTTCATATTCAGCTCCCCTTTAGGCCATCACACTGGTTCAGTTCCATGGGCTCAACCACGGACCGTTAAGACAGGCACGGTCCATGACCTTCACTTGATCATTATCAATTAGCTTCTTTTGCCACTTTTCTACATATGCTAGGATTTTTCTACACAATAAACAAACACATTAAACCATACAAAAATACACTAAATTCTAGTATTAGTCCTTAGTTTGCTACCATCAAATGTGCCAAGTTTCCTCGACACATCAACACCCTAAACATAGAAACATTACTTGTCCTCAACTGATGAGAAATTGTATAAATAACCTTGCCCCTTTCTACACAATGTTGATACTATGCCAGAACTATTTCAATCACAGTTTGTATCCCAAACTTCTGAATCTAACATGTAAGGATCTATATATGATATAGAATGTCTAAGTCCATCTATATTCATGAACACTATGAGATACCACCTTGGGTATGTCTAAGTTCATCCTCACATCTTGAACCCTATGAGTTACTTCATTTAGTAAGTCATAGTCCCTTATTATTTGGACCATATGAGATGCTTCTAAAGCATTTCATAATCCCATCTATGAGACCTAACGTTAGGAAAACCCACTGACACACCCCGGAAATTCTATGACCTAGACTAGATCTTCACAAAATTAATAATGATGATTTTAGACCTAAATAAGTGTAGTAAAACTTGTCTAAGAAGTGTTATAACCAAAACGCAAGAAACGACCATGACATCCGGAAACTAGCGAATTTGAACTAGTGAACGTCCATAATTTTTGGGAAGGTTTGGGAGTTTTGTATGAAGTCTGAAACTTGTAAAAAGTCTTTAAATAGGTAAAATAATGTATATAGGGTTAAGACGTACAGGTACGACCTCCAAGGATCGCTCGAGGGGTCCACGAGGAACCCCACTTTGGACCAAGCAAGCTTCCAAGAGGCAGAAGCTTTTGTGCTTAGAGGGAGCAAGTCCGCGTCGCGGACATGGCACACCCAAAGCCAAATGTTTGTTCTGCGACGCTGACATATCGCAGACTCTTCTCTTTCAAAATTTATTTTCAGAAATCTTGCGGAAACAGCTCCGTGATGCGGTCTCGTTCACCGACAAAAAATCTAAAATTTGAATCAGAGTTTGACTTCATTAAATGGTCAACTTAAGTGAGGTTTTTTTTGGGTATTTTAGGTGAGGGTTATATATTTATTTTTCATCAGTTTTTCCTCACAATCTCTCTCTCAAATCAAAACACCAAAACAAATCCTAAAAGCTCTCACTTCTCTATACATTCTCTCTCTACTCACCCCCCATTGAAGAAGCATTGAAGCTTGGAGAGGAACGCCAAATCCCTCAAGTTTATACTCAATTTCGTGGTGATTCATCTTTAAGGTATGGTTTATTTCACTCTTGGGTTCCTTTTACCCAAGAGGTCCCTCCAAAAGATGATTTCTAAATCCCCCAAAATCTAGGTTTTCTTCTACACATGGGTCTTCTTTGAAAATCGAAATTATGAATCAATTGTGGTTAATTATGATGAAATAATGTGGTTTAAGTATACATTTATGGTTAATTGATGATTTCCTATGAGAATTGGCTAGACCCTGTCCTTTCCCCAATTTCATGAAAACTTGAATTGATATGGTGAATTGCGAAGATTAGGAATATGTAGATTGACTACATTG
Organism: Solanum lycopersicoides; assembly: GCA_022817965.1. NCBI lineage: Eukaryota > Viridiplantae > Streptophyta > Magnoliopsida > Solanales > Solanaceae > Solanum > Solanum lycopersicoides. The sequence continues at coordinate 52,754,036 of CM040621.1, read as the reverse complement.
TTCTTAATTATGTAATAGCTTTTTAAATTTACCTTGTTTATGTAATTTGTTATGTATTCATGGTAATGGAAGTATGAAGGTTCTTGGAAGGACAATGAGGTATGTTGATTGGTTCTTCTTGGATTCAGTTACGAATTGTGAGTTACTTAGATAGTAATGCTTCTAAGTATAATGTTTTGTTTGATGTTGATGCGAAGTATTCCTCATCCCTGGTCCTAAGACATTTAATTATACATGAGCTATGAATGCATGTAATGATACAATTATCTTATTATTGAAAGTAGTTCTTATGATTACAATAAAGTGTTAAGTGAAAGGTTTACTGACTTGTGGTGTGGTGTCTAAAGTGAAAGGATTGTTCTCACTTGTGATGCCCTATGATCGATATATGATAAAATGTTTACATAGGGGTCTAGAAGATACTAATGTGAACTTGTATGTTGAGATAATATGACAACTAAAGGGAATAATTTCTTAGCACCTAAAGGGCATATATATGAGCTAAAGGTCTAATATTAGTAAGTCCGGCCTCCCACATGGGTTCCTCATGTTAATAACTCCGGATTCCCAAATAATGTGTTGTATGATGAAATGGAAATTCCATGTTAGTAAGTCAAGGTTTCTAGAAACAGTCTCATTGACCCTTAACTATGTGCCTGCATAGGACTCTAGCTTAGTAGATCCACCTAGATAGCTACGTACGAATGGTTACACCTTAGGCAAGTGTTAACCCTCTCTTTTTGGTGTGGGAGTAGAACACCGGATTCCATGTGTTCACATGGTATCAAGTCGGTTATTGCACTTCTTTCCCTAATGTAAAAGTAAATGAACAAGTTAAGTATGTGAACTCTTATTAGGGTTGTCTTGAAGGATACTAAATAGGGTGAGTGAGGGTATGAGACTTCTCTCATTCATTGCACATTTGGGATCCTAAGAGATGGTTCTAGTAGTGTTCTTTTATGATTATGACTATGATTATGATTATGTATATAAGATATGAGTAGTATTCATGTATTAATCATGTTATGATGACTTTAAGAGAATATGTTGTAAGTATGAAGTGGGTTGCTTAATGTGATACTTAGCCTTGGATAGGATTATGGGGTTCTATATTTGGCATTGCACAAGTATTGATTAGGTGATCTACATGTTGAGTTGCTATTATGTTGAATTGACTTATTATGCTTTTTATATATGCATGTTGAGTTAAATTGATAGAAAGACTGCTTTTGACTAAATTGTGCTTTTCACATGCATTGATTATTTTTGTGTATAGGAGTCATACTTAGTACATGTCGTTTGTAATAACCCTTATTTTCTCCCTTTTTCCCAAACATTTTAGGTTCGGGTCATTGAGGAGATTCGTGGTCATTGAAGAAGAAGACTTGGGTCTTTCCTAAGTCAATTGGTGAGTCTTCATGAGTTCCGAGGATAGATCAACTCATCAAGACTTATTAGTTTTTTCTATGTTTTGAGGCAATTATTCAATTATGATGTTGAGACTTAATTGTAGCCTATATGATATATTGTAATAGACTAAGGTATAAGCCCAAACTATTATGATTCATACTCTTGTAGATGGTTTATAGATGAGATGTGACTTTAGAAATCTATATTATTTGTTATGCTAAAAGAGAAGTCTATGAACACTTCGTATGTGAGGAGTCTATGTAAACTCCATATGTAATGTTTTAAAATTTTCGCATTTTTGACCTCTGATGTGCTATTATGTATGATAAGGGCTTGTCTTAGTCCTTTTAGAGGACGCCGACGCCAGTTACGCCTAAGGGGTACTTTGGGTCGTAACAAACTTGGTATCAGAGCATGAGGTTGAGTAATCATAGGGTTGATGTCTCACTAAACCACGTCTATGTAGGGTCTTATTCCTAATTATGAAGAGCGCCACACTTATGAATGAGAGAATATGTGATGCTTAGGAACTTTCACTCTATTGTTATTCCTTAGTCGTGCCTAAAAGTCTTACCTCTGTTTAGTCCCTTTCTTCTAATCTCTATCTTGTGCTTATACGCAATGAATACAAGAAGGAACAACGCTCGAAGGGCAGAAGAGGATAATTTGAATGAGGCGGTTCCCCCTCAAGCTCTTCAAAACCCTCAAGTTCCTATTGAAGAAGGGCTATGACTAATGTTGAGATAAGGTCGGCCATTCATAGCTCAACTCAAGTGTTGTCTACCCAAGTTGCTAGGGATACAAGGGTGCCAGTGAACCCCAATGTTAACACAACCGCTTCAAGGATTAGGGATTTCACAAGGATGAATCCCTCTACTTTCTATGGTTCTAAGGTGGAGGAGGTCTCACAAGGGTTCATTGATAAAGTGTTCAATGTTCTTGATGCTATGGGTGTTTCTTCTTCTCAAGAAAAGGCGGAACTAGCCTTTTAGGAACTCAAAGATGTAGCTAAAGTGTGGTATGAACTATGGAAGGATGAGAGGCCGGTTATAGAACGTCAGATTACTTGGGGAGGTTTCAAAACAGCCTTCCTTGATAGGTTCTTTCCCTTGGAACTAAGGGAGAGGTAAAACAAAGAATTCATCAACCTTCGTCAAAGGGGTATGACCGTGAATAAGTATAGTCTCAAGTTCACTCAACTATAACAGCATGCTCCTACTATGCTTGCGGATTCAAGGGCCAAGATGAACAAATTTATCATGGGGATATCAAATCTTGTGGTCAATAAATATTTGTCGGCTATGTTGATTCCTAGCATGGACATCTATCATCTCATGGTTCATGCCAAACAAGTTGAGGAGAAAAATCTGAATCAAGTTTGTAGGGAGTTTAATAAGGTGAGAACCGAAGTGTGGAATTCTTCTAATAATAGGTTTGAGGTTCAAGACAAACCAAGGTTCAAAAAAAGGTTTTACAACAAAGGCCCTGTAACACTTCGAAAGTCTAAGACGTGTTCTAGAGCCTAACATAAGTGTCAAAAGGTTTAGACACTTTTTTAAGGTCTGTCTTAATGATTATAAGTCATTTAGGAGGTTTAGAAATTAAAACGTCAAAGAACGTCCATGACTTCCGAAAACTAGTTCAATGAGGAACTAGCGTGCCTTATCCTATTTGACTAGCTTTTTGCAGTCGGAAATTCATAAATTTTGGTTGAAAGGTGTCTAATACGTATTAGATTTAGTTCATAGTCAAAAATTCCGGGCACGAATACCCAAGAACTAACAAAGGGCTCTTGAGGAGGACCCTTACATTTTGGCAAGAAGCTGCGAAAAGGCAGTGTGCACAAACGAGTGTCAATCGACGAGTCGTGTGTCAATCGATGGGGCGTCGATGTCCACCGTCAATGAACACTTAGAAAAATCCATTATAGGACTGGTTTGCACAGTCTCTGAACTCAACGACGGACCAATAGGACGGTTGGTCCTTGGTACGTCGATTGACACACATGGCGTGGACGGGGAGTCGTCTGTGAGGGTCGGATTTTGCTGCACATTTTTAATTAATTCATTTAATAATTTGGCATAGTTAGGAGGTTAATTAAGGATTAGTAGAGGTCTAATTAATTTTAATTTACAACATATATAAAGGCCCTAACCTAATTAGACTAACCTAAGCTCTCATAATTCACAAACCCAAACTCTCTTCCTTCTCTCTTCTTTCTCTCTCAAGTAGAAGAACTCCATAGAAGTCAAGGTCAAGGTGGGTTCTAGGGATCAAATCACCAAAGTTTATTCATCTATCTTCATCAAACAACAAGGTATGGGATTTCTTTCACTTTTGGGACTTCTCTCCCCAAAGGGTTCCATCAAATTGATTTCAAAATTATGAAATTCAAGTTGGTCATTTCCAATCTTGAAATTGATCTTGTGAATTACTTTGTTTATGATTTATTATGGATATTATGTATATATTAACATGTATTATAACTCAATTATGTTATTCCTTGATGGATTGGTCTAGTTTGTAGCAAATGACCTTTACCCCTTAACACTAGGTTGTGATCTTGATATAAAATATATAATGTTTGTTCAATTGAATTGGTTATTGGTTGAATTACTACTAGATGATGTTATTGTATAAATTATTAATAGATTTGGATGAATTATAGTCCTATCATACTAGTTCTTGAGGAATTTATCTACATTATTACTTTGACCTAATTCTCTTATCTTAAGCTATGAACTAGTGATGGATTGTGATATAGTGATTCCTTTGTTTTCATGTTGGTTATTGATGTATACTGATATTACCCCTTATTTGATTTAGTTAAGGGTTGATGGTAATACCTTGATGATTCATTATGAAGGAGACTTGGTAAGTCTTGTAATCCCTATTCTTTATTTCAATTGTGGTTACTTGAGATTAAGTAATGATGTTGCATTGAAGTATATCTTGTATTAGGATTTATAGGGTTGGTATGATGTTGAATTCAAATGTCTTGACTATGGTTTATGAGGTGTTTTCTAGGATGTCTATGATATAAGGATGGTGATAACTTATCAATGTGCCTTATTATGATGTGATTATGTAAATGTGCTAACATCACTTATATGAATTGTAATGAAAGGACTATACTCATGCAATTCTTATTAATCTATGATGATGATGCCTATACAAGGGATAAACCCTATGACCTACATAAGCTATTATAATTCATAAAGACATTAAGGACATTTCATAAAGGGACTCTAGCTTAGCACCGAGAGAACTAGAGTGAGGAGTGTCCCTTCCCACATAAGGAAGGTAGGATCACTAATGTACTCTTAAGATTGGAGACCATAATGCATGTAGCATAAAGAGTGTCTCAACTATATCTCCTAGTTCTTGAAATATGTTGCCCCCATAAGAATACTAGCTAGTGGATCCATGTAGTTGCTATGTTCATGTATTGGTACTACCTTGGCAAGTTCTCCGCTTTCCTTCCGTGTAGGGTTACATGACACCGGATTCCAGATTAGCTCATGTGATCTTTGTTGGTTAAGGAAATATGTTCCCATAAGGTAAAATGAATTAGAGGAATGAACTCTAACTAGGATAACCTAAGGGGTTTAGCTTAGTCTAGGTAGGGGTATGGGACTCTACCTAAACATTCCATTAGTTAGCCTTGAAGGAAGTCTTAGGAGGATGTTCTTATATATGTATATTTTTATAATGGTACATGATATGTATATGATTATCTTGCACATTGATGGTGTCTTATGATGTTGAATTCACTTATGAACATGTGTTGGTCTCTATTTCTAAAGTATGATAATATTTACTCCTAAATGATATGTTATGTGAAGTTGGATGTTAGTCATAGTTCTTATTGAGTTTACTTGATTGAGTAATGTTATGGGGCTTTGACTGGTCATTGTACTTGCTGACATAATGAGGGTTCATGCGTAATTGTCTTTCTTTGGTTATGTTTAAATAAACTCTTATTCATGCTTATGACAATTATAACTTGATGACAGAGTTTCCTTGACTATGTGTTCAATTATGTGATATGCATATCGACTTGCCTAAATTTAGCATTGTTGGTCTTGAAATGTACGTGCTTTTGACTTAATTAATATGTCTTGATGATTGGTATGATTTTCTTGATTATGCATAAGGCTTTTCAAAGTAAATTGCATACTTAAATGAAATGTCCCTTTTTAGCATGATTTCATGATATGTGTGTATATGGTCTCATACTTAGTACAAGTGGTGTACTAACCCCATTTTCTCCCTTTCCCCTAAACATTTTTGGTTCCGGTCATTGAAGAGCTTTAGGACGACTTTGAAAGAAGACTTGGAATTCTCAGTCATCCAAGTTTGGTAGGTCCTCACATTCCGAGGGAAATTCCAATATAAAGCTTATGAAGTTGTTCTAGTTTTAAGAGTCTTATGTTCTATCTTTTTTCATTTGAGGACTAAACATTCTATAGTTATGTGGCTTTATTACATTGATGTATAGGGTAGTCCCAAGTTGTTATACTCTGGTTAGATTGTTATGAGATGAGACATCCATTTGAGACTATGTTATATTTTATATATCTATGTGCAATAAAAGTAGAAGACTATGTAATCTTAATATACAAAGGGTCTATGTATAATCAATACAAATATTATGTGTATGTAGAGGTCTATGTAAACCTAAATCTAGAAGTAATGAAAAGTGTTATAATTTTCCTCAATTTTTACCTATGAATGTAGTGATGTAATCTATTAGGCTAATCTTAGTCCTCAAGGAGGAGGAGGACGCCGGTTACATCTAGGGGGTGCCCCCGGATGTGACAAACTTGGTATCAGAGAATGAGGTTAAATATCTTTGACTCGATGTCTCTCTCAACCACATCTATGTAGATTTTTATTCATAATTGTGAAGCGCGCCACACTTATGGATAGTAACCTATATGATTCTTAGGAAACTCTCACTTTATTGAAAGTCTAATATCGTGCCTCTAGAGTTTTGACTCTACGTGCTTTTAGAATCTAATCCTTTTATTGTGATTACAGGAAATGAATACTCGAAGGAACGCGTCAAAAAGACTTGAAGAAGAGATTTCCAATGCGGGAGCTCCTCCCCGAGACAATCAAGTTCCTCCTCTTGAAGAAGATGTTAATGATTATCAAGCCTCGGTCAATCCTCCTCCTTTGACGGATGGTGACATAAGAGCTGCTCTTTTTCACATGGCCCAAGCCATTACTACTCAAGAACATGTCGTCACTACTTAATCTCTATCCATGACAACCCAAGCTAATTGGGAGGTTGTACCCCGAGCCAACCAACATGTTGGTACCATGTCCTCTCATTTAAGGGATTTCACTAGGATGAATCCCCCTACTTTCTATGGGTCCAAGGTTGAGGAAGACCCCCAACAGTTCATTGATGAAATCTACAAGATCCTTTATGCTATGGGTTGACTACTAGTGAGAAGGCGAACTAGCCACTTACAACCTCAAGGATGTGTCCCAAGCATGGTACGTCCAAAGGAGGGACAATAGACCTTTGAGAGGTAGATCGGTTACTTGGGATGTGTTCAAGAAGGCTTTTCTTGATAGATTCTTTCCTAGGGAGAAGCGGGAAGCTAAAGTGGTGGAGTTCATCAACCTTCGTCAAGGAGGTATGAGTGTGCTTGAATACTCCTTGAAATTCACTAAATTTTCAAAATATGCTCCTTCTTAGGTTTACGATCCTAGGGATGAAATGAACCGCTTTGTGACAGGAGTGTTAGAGGACTTGCAAGAAGAGTGTCATTCGTCTATGCTACATGCCAATATGAATATTTCTCGTCTCATGGTTCATGCTCAACAAGTGGAAGACGCAAGGGCTAAAAGAAAGAGTAAGATGCCAAGAGGGAAAGATCTTTTGATAGTTGTTCTTCAAAGGGTAGGGTTTATATCCAAGTCAAGCCTAGGTTCAAGAAGAGGGTTTATAATCAAGTTCCTTCAAAGTTCCCTATTGATAGGGATGATAGGGTGTCTAAACATACGAATCAAAAGGGAAGGGGTACTAGTTCACCAACTAAGAAGTCAACTTGTGGAAGGTGTGGCAAGAAGAATTATGGTGATTGTCTTAAGGGAACAAATATTTTTTTTGTTGTGGTAAAAGTGGGCACAAGGTTCGATATTTCTCAAATGTGAAGGGCAAAGACAAGGAGAGTTGGCAAGCAAGTGGTTCTATTGATGCTTCAAAGAATAATCGCTTTTATGCTCTCTCCTCTAGGGGTGAGCAAGAGACTTCCCCCGATGTGGTGACCGGTATATTGAAACTCTTATCTATTGATGTATATGCTTTACTTGATCCCAGTGCTACCTTGTCATTTGTTACTCCTCTAGTAGCTCAAAAGTTTGACATTTTGCCAGATATCTTGAATGAACCTTTTATGGTGTCTAACCCAGTGGGTGAGTCAGTTGTTGCAAAAAGAGTATATAGAAATTGTCCTATAATGTTGCCCAATAGAGTTATTTATGTTGATCTAGTAAAACTTGATATGTTTGATTTTGATGTCATATTGGGTATGGATTGATTGCATGCTTGCTTTACCTCTATAGATTGTAGAACAAGGGTGGTGAAGTTTAACTTTCCAAATAAGCCCGTTTTAGAGTGAAAGAGGGGAAATTCTATTTCTAGAGGTCGTATCATATCTTGTTTAAAGGCATGCAAAATGATCTCTAAAATGTGTTTATACCACATAGTAAGAGTCCAAGATTTAGACTCCGAAATTCCTCTCATTAAGTCAGTTCCTGTAGGATGGAATTTCCGGAAGTCTTTCCTAATGATCTTCCCGGTATTCCTCTCGAACGGGAAATTGATTTTGGTATCGACTTGTTACTGGATACAAATCCCATTTCAATTCCTTCTTATCGGATGGCTCCGGACGAATTATAAGAGTTGAAGGCTCAACTCAAAGATTTACTACAAAAAAGCTTCATTAGGCCTAGTATTCCTCCATAGGTTGCCCAGGTTTTATTAGTGAAGAAGAAGTATAGGTCCCTTAGAATGTGCATCGATTATCGTTAACTCAATAAAGTCACCAATAAGAACAAGTATCCTCTCCCTCGGATTGACGACTTGTTTGATCAACTCCAAGGGGCAAGCTACTTTTCTATGATTGACTTGAGATCAGCGTATCACCAACTTAGGGTGAGAGATGAGGATATACAAAAAATGACATTTCGGACTAGATATGGTCACTATGAGTTCCTATTAATGTCCTTTGGTCTCACAAATGCCCAGACGACATTTATAGATCTCATAAATAAGGTTTTTGAAGTTACCTAGATTCCTTTGTCATTGTCTTCATTGACGACATGTTGGTATATTCGAAAAATGAGGGTGAACACATGGACCATTTGAGGGTGGTGTTATAAGTGCTTAAGGAGAAAAAATTATTTGTCAAGTACAGCCAATGTGAGTTTTGTTTGAGGTCAGTGGCATTTCATTGTCATATCATCTCTAGTAAGGGAGTTGAGGTTGATCTGAGGAAAACAGAGGCGGTGAAAATTGGCCTAGACCATTGACTCCAATCGACATTATGAGTTTCTTGGGTCTGGCGGGTTATTATCAGTGGTTTGTGGATGGTTTTGTGTCCATTGCATATCTCTTGACTAATTTGACCCAAAAGAGTAAGAAATTTTAGTAGTCGGAGGCATGTGAGAGAAGCTTCCAAATCTGTAAAGATAGGTTTACTTCCACTCCGGTGTTGACATTAACGGAGGGTACAAAGGGCTTCGTAGTATATTGTGATGCATCCTGAGTGGGCTTAGGTTTCATGCTTATGCAACGTGGGAAAGTAATAGCCTTTGCCTCTAGACAACTTAAGGTGCATGAGAGGAACTATCCAACTCATGATCTTGAGTTAGTGGCCGTGGTATTTGTCTTTAAAATATGGATTCATTACTTGTATTGTGTTTATGTTGATGTATATACCAACCACAAGAGTCTCCAATATCTGTTTACTCAAAAGGAGTTGAATCTCCGACAAAGAAGGTAGTTGGAATTGTTGGAAGATTACTACATGAGTGTTCTCTATTACCCCGGTAAGGCCAATGTGGTAGCGGATGCTCTAAGTCGTATGACCATGGGTAGTGTCTCTCATGTAGACGAAGACAAGAAAGACCTAGTGAAAGATGTTCATAGGTTGGCTAGATTGGGTTTTAGGTTGGAAAATTCTCCGAATGGTGGTTTTATGCTCCTTCATAACTCCGAGTAATCTTTGGTGGTTGAAGTGAAGTTCAAACAACACCTTGATCAACATTGATGGAGGTGAAGGAATCATTTCTTAGCAAGCTTAATGAGTCATTCTCCTTAGGGGGAGACCGTGTCTTGAGGTATCAAGAAAGTTTGTGTGTTCCCAATGTAGATGGTTTGAGGAGCCGGATTCTTGAGGAATCTCATGGGTCCCATTACTCCATTCATCTGGGTTCGAAAAAGATGTACCATGACCTTAGGGAAGTGTTTTGGTGGGAAGGTTTGAAAAAGTACATAGCGGAATTTGTTTCAAAGTGTCCAAATTGCGAACAAATGAAAGTCGAACACCAAAATCCTGGTGGCTTACTTCAAGAAATCCTAGTTTCTACTTGGAAGTGGGAAGACATCAATATGGATTTTGTGGTAGGTTTACCTCGGACACAAAAACAATATGACTCTATATGGGTGGTTGTGGATAGATTGTCCAAATCCGCTTATTTCATTCCCGTCAAGTCTACTTACTCGATAGAGGATTATGCAAGGATATTCATATATGAGTTTGTGTGTCGGCATGGTATTCTGTTATCCATCATATTGGATAGGGGTGCACAATTCACATCTAGGTTTTGGAGGTCATTCAAAGAAGGGTTCGGTACCAAGGTGAAGGTAAGCACCTCTTTTCATCCTCAAATGGATGGTCAAGCAGAGCGTACTATTCAAACCCTTGAGGACATGCTTAGGGCTTGTATCATTGATGTCAAGGCGAATTTGAATAAGCATTTGCCTTTGGTGGAGTTTGTTTACAATAATAGCTACCATTCATCTATATCTATGTCTCTTTATGAAGACTTGTATGGTAGGAGATGTAGATCTCCAATTGTACGATTTGAAGTTAGTGAGCCTTCTCTTTTGCGTCCCAGTTTGATTTATAAGACTTTGAAGAAAGTTCATATCATATATCATAAGAAACCGGTTGCAAACAACTTATATTCGGCAAAAGTCTTATGCCGATCATAATAGAAGGGATTTAAAGTATGAACAAGGATAAAGTGTACTTGAAAATTTCGCCGATGAAAGAGGTGGTTAGATTTAGCAAGAAAGGGAAGTTGAGTCCTCGTTATGTGGGCCCCTGTGATATCATGCAAAGGGTTGGTAAGATTGCATATGATTTGAAACTCCCTAATCAATTGGCTTCGGTTCATCCGGTTTTCCATGTTTCTATGCTTAAGAAATGTATCGGTGATCCCAAGTCCATTATCCCTATTGAGGGTCTAGTTGTGAAGGATAATCTCTCATGTGAGGAGGTTCCGGTTAAAATCCTTTATAGGCAAGTAGAGAAGTTGAGGAACAAAGAGGTGGCTTCCGTAAAGGTGTTATGGATGAATCACCTAGTTAATGGTGCAACTTGTGAGACCGAGGCCAACATGAATTCCCGTTACCCTCATCTATTTGATAACTAAGGTTAGTCAGTCCTATTAATAATGAAAATAATAACTAAAATTGAAGTTGCTTTGATTTTTGATGAAGTTTTATAAAAATGTGCATTTTTGGTGTCATTACAGTGAAGTTACAGTGAAATTGTGCATATTGACTTGAAAAATTGCAATTGTTGTTGTTTTGAGTTATGTTGTGCATTTTCATATGGTTATTTTTTATGAAATGATATTAGGATATTGGTAAGTTGAGTTTTGGCATAATTGACTCATATATGGTATGTTGAGCTCATGTTGTTGTTATGAGAAGAAAATTCCTCATAATGTGATGTTTGAGCCTTATAAGTGTTAATTGAAGTTTTGAATTGTTATGTGTAAATGTCAACATTTATGTTGTAACTCATGTTGTCATGTATTGTTGATTGGTTGGGCTGCTAGTGTTGAGTCTATTCTTTCCTCTCAAAGATTCTAGTGTCATTCCGGGACGAATGTTCCTAAGGGGAAGAAATGTAAAACTTCGAAAGTCTAAGATGTGTTCTAGAGACTAACATAAGTATCAAAAGGTTTATACACTGTTTAAATGTCTAATATAATAAATATAAGTCATTTAGGAAGTTTGTCAAAGAACGTCCATGACATCCGAAAACTAGTTCAATGAGGTACTAGCGTACCTTAGCCTATTTGACTAGCTTTTTGGAGTCGGAAATTGATGAATTTTGGTGGAAGGGTGTCTAACACGTATTAGAGTTAGTTCATAGTAGAAAATTTCGGGCAAGACACCACAAGGACCAACAAAGGTCCCTTGAGGAGGAACCTTGCATTTTGGCAAGAAGCTGCCAAAAGGCAGTGTGCGCAAACGAGTTCCAATAGACGAATCGTGTGTCAATCGACGCGGCATTGATGGACACCGTCGATGAACACTTATACAAATCCATGTGAGGACTGTTTAGTACATTCTTTGAACTTAACATGGACCAACAGGATGGTTGGTCCTTGGTCCGTCGATTGACACACGGGGCGTGGACGGGGAGTCATATGTGAAGGTGTACTTTTGCTGCACGTTTTTAATTAATTCATTTAATTAGTTGGACTAGTTAGGAGGTTAATTTAGGGTTAGGGGAGGTCTAAATAAGCTAATTAACAACCTATATAAAGGTCCTAACCTAATTAGACTAACCTAAGCTCTCATTATTCACAAACCCAAACTCTCTTCCTTCTCTCTTCTTTCTCTCTCAAGTTGAAGAACTCCAAATGAATCAAGGTAAAGGTGGGTTCTATGTCTACAATCACTTAAGTTTCTTCATCAATCTTCATCAAAAAACAAGGTATCGGACTTCTTTAACCTTTGGGACTTCTTTCCCCAAAGGGTTCCATCAATTTGATTTTAAAAGTATGAAATTCAAGTGGGTCTTTTCCAATGTCGAAATTGATCTTGTGAATTACTTTGTTTATGATTTCTTATGGATATTATGAGTAGATTAAAATGTATTATAACTCAATTATGTTATTCCTTGATGGATTGGTCTAGTTTGTAGAATATGACCTTTACCCCTTAACACTAGGTTGTGATCTTGATATGAATTGTGTAATGTTAGTTCAATTGAATTGGTTATTGGTTAAATTACTACTCGGTGATTTTATTGTATCAATTATGAATAGAATAGGATGAATTATAGTCCTATCATGCTAGTTCTTGAGTAATTTATCTAGATTATGTTTTTGACCTAATTCTCTTATCTTAAGTTATGAACTAGTGATGGATAGTGATATAGTGATTCAATTGGCTTTGTTATCTTGTTGGTTATTGATGTATTTACCCCTTATTGAGTTGAGTTAAGGGTTGATGGTAAGACCTTGATGATGAATTATGAAGGAGACTTCGTAAGTGTTGTGATCCCTATTCTTTACTTCAATTGTGGTTACTTGATATTAAGTAATGATGTTTCATTGAAGTATATCTTGTATTAGGATTGATACGGTTGGTATGATGTTGAATTGAAATATCATTACTATGGTTTGTGAGGTGTTGGAGGAGATGTATATGATATAAGGATTGTTATAACTTACCAATGTTCCTTATTATGATGTGATTATGTAAATGTGCTAACCTCACTTATATGAATTGTAATGAAAGGACAATACTCATGCAATTTTTATTGAGCTATGATGATGATGCTTATACAAGGTATAGACCCTATGACCTACATTAAGCTATAATGATTAATAAAGACATTAAAGACATTTCAAAATTGACTCTAGCTTAGCACCGCGTGAACTAGAGTGAGGAGTGTCCCTTCTCACATAGGGAAGGTAGGATTAATAATGTAACTTGAGATTGGAGACCATAATGCATGTAGCATAAAGAGGGTCCCAACTTATCTCCTAGTTCTTGAACTATGTTGCCCCCATATGAATACTAGCTAGTGGATCCACATAGTTGCTATGTTCATGTTTTGGTACTACCTTGGCAAGTAGTCCACCTTCCTTCGGTCTAGGGTTCCATGATACCAGATTCCACATTAGCTCATGTGGTCTATGTCGTTTAAGGCAAGATGTTCCCAAAAGGTAAAAGGTATTAGAAGAATGAACTCTAACTAGGAAAACCTAAGGGGTTTAGCTTAGTCTAGGTAGAGGTATGGAACTCTACCTAAACATTGCACTAGTTAGCCTTGAGGGAAGTCTTAGGTGGATTTTCTTATATATGTATATGCTTATAATGGTACATGATATGTATATGATGATCTTTCACTTTGATGCTGTATTATGATGTTTGATCACTTATGAAGATTTGTTGGTCTTTATTTCTAAAGTATGATAATATGTACTCCTAAATGATATGTTATGTGAAGTTGGATGTTAGTCATGGTTCTTATTGAGTTTACTGTATTGAGTAAGGTTAAGGGTCTTTGTTTGGTCATTGCACTTGTTGACTTAATGAGGGTTCATGGGTAATTGTCTTGCTTTGGTTATGTTGTAATGAACTCTTATTCATGCTTATGACTATTATAACTTGATGATAGAGTTGCCTTGACTATGTGTCAATTATGTTATATGAATGTCGACTTTCCTAAATTTAGTATTGTTGGTGTGAAATGTACATGCTTTTGACTTAATGAATATGTCTTGATTATTGGTATGGTTTTCTTGATTATGCATACGGCTTTTCAAAGTAAATTGCATATTTAAATTAAATGTCCCTTTTTAGCATGATATCATGATATGTGTGCATGTGGTCTCATACTTAGTACAAGTGGTATACTAACCCCATTATTCTCCCTTTTCCCCCAACATTTTAGGTTTCGGTAGTTGAAGGGCTTTGAGACGAGTTTGAAGGAAGACTTGGAATTTTCATTCATCCAAGTTGGGTAGGTCCTCACTTTCCGAGGGCAATGCCAATATAGAGCTTATGAAGTTATTCTAGATTTAAGACGCTTATGTTCTATCCTTTTTAATTTGAGTACTAAAAATTGTATAGCATATATGTGGCTTTATTACATTGATGTATGACCTAGGCCTAAGTTGTTATTCTCTTGTTAGATGGTTATGAGATTAGACATCCATTTGACACTATGTCATATTTTATATATCTATGTACAATAAAAGTAGAGGACTATGTAATCTTCCTATACGAAGGGTATATGTATACTCGATATAAATATTATGTGTATGTAGAGGTCTATGTAAACCTCAATGTAGAAGTAATGAAAAGGTTTATAATTTTATGTATTTTTGACCTATGAATGTTATGATGTAAGCTAAGAGGCTAGTCTTAGTCCTCAAAAAGATGCCACTGCCGCTTACGTCTAGGGGGTGCTCCCCAGATGTGACAGGCCCTCTTAATTCTCCAAGGGTCAACAAGAGTAAGGTGTCTACTCCCAAGACCCAAGAGCAGAAAGGTGGTGGTTCTTATGTTGAGAAGCCTCTTTGTTAAAAATGTGGTAAAAAACATGACGGTAAGTGCATTGTTGGCACGAGTAATTGCTATGGTTGTGGCAAGATTGGTCACATGAAGAGAGATTTTCCTATGATGAACACTCAAGGAAGGGAAAATTCTCAAGCTCAAGAAAGTGCTCCAAATCCGGATGCTCCTAAGAAGAATCGCTTTTATACTCTCCAATCCCGAAGTGATCAAGAGAGCTCACCGGACGTGGTCACCGGTATGTTAAAATTATTTTCCTTTGATGTATATGATTTGTTGGATATGAAAGCTATGTTGTCATTTGTGACCCCTCTTGTACCCATGAAATTTGAAAATACTACTCGACATACTATACGAACCTTTTCAGTTTCTACCCCGGTGGGTGATTCAGTGGTGGTTAATAGAGTCTATAAAGGTTGTCCAATTTCCTTGCCCAATAGAGTTACATTAGTTGACTTGATAGAACTTGATATGTTATATTTTGATGTTATACTGGGTATGGATTGGTTGCATGCTTGCTTTGCCTCTATTGATTGTAGGATGAGGATAGTGAAATTTCAATTCCCAAATGAACCCATTTTTGAGTTGAAGGGAGGAAACTCAAATCCTAGGGGTAAAATCATCTCATGTCTAAAAGCTTGCAAATTGATTGCGAAGGGTTGTCTCTACCACATAGTAAGAGTTAGGGATCTTGAATCCGAGGTCCCTCCCATAGAGTCGGTACCCGTAGTGAGGGAATGTCACGACCCGAAAGCACCCCCTAGAATCTTGGGACAACTCCCGGATCATGGCAAGGTGTACTTGACCCTTTGGGGTCTCATACAAGCCCTTCAACTATCGTTCAAGACATGAAAAGTAGTGCGAAATTTGAAACTTTTCACGAATATTTAAATAAAAGAAGTCTTTCATAAATACTAGAGAATATTATCGTCACAATCCAACTTAAAGAGACAACATAACATCTTAGGGACACGTCCCTTTACATTAAAGGAAAATACATATTAAGTCTGAATAGTAAAACTAGGAAACATAGACTATGTCCTCGAATATATGAGGATATGTCAAATCTTGAGAGAGTAGAATTCTCAAACTTCAACTTCAACCTTCAAAAGATTCCAAAAACCTATACTTATAAGGTATAGAAAAGTATGGGATTAGTACAAACAATGTACTATATATGGCATATGCAAAAACATGTAAAAAGGGACATTTTGGTAAAATAAGCTTTCATGCCAAATAATTATAACATTCATTAATTTAGAAGCAAAACATCATAAGAAACACCATTTGACACTTAAAGAAGAGTTTCCATAATTTTGAACAAAAAGGGACATTTACAGTAATTTCCCAACTTAACAGTAAACCATTCAATTCCTACGGATTTCATGCAAGTACTCTTCTCTAATAGGACTCTTAGGTCACACTAAGTGCAATGTGAGAGTAGCATCCCATACTACCACTCCCACTAAGCGCTCCTAATGGATTCCCATGGATTTAGCACTTTAGAACAATTTAACCACATTACAGTGAACCATATAAAACATTACAGTAAGTTTAAAAGCTTTATAGTGAACTAAAAGGACTCCAACAATGGTGAACTTCCAAGGTATTGCGAATAAGGAAGTGAACTCATTTTCGTAGGAGTTTCCCTACCTAAGCATAATCCTAAGACTCTCCAAGGTAAGAAATGAAGGAAACTTTTAAACACTTCCTTAAATTCACACCAAAGTGATCCTCATGACTACCCCTTTTGGCTTACTCACCTCAGGATAACAAGTCACCACTCAAATCACAACACATTAGAAGAACACCCAACAAAACACCAAAGACTTCCCTTTCGGAATACCTACTTAGTACAATGGGAAGATAACGTCACATACCACCACCTACCCTAAGTAGTACACTCTTTTAGAAGGTTTGGCACCAAGTCTTCCCTTTCGGAAGGTCCTACTTTGTGCAATGGATAGGTAGTGTCCCATACCACCACCTACCCTAAATAGTACGTTCTTTTAGAAGACTTAGTTCATTCAATTCACATAAGTAGCACATGCTTTTAGAAGAATTATTACTTCCATTACTTTTGTGGGGGGTTAGCTTAACCGACAAAGTCCATGAGAGCAAGAAATGGAATCCCGATATTAACCCCTATCGGATGAGGGATCCTCACTTGCCTAGAGTAAGGTCATGCTTCTTAGCTTTTACATGGATTTCCCAATAGATACACCTATGTGGGCACATATTAAGGGATAAGGAGATTGCTACTAAGTAACTCATTCTCTACTAGCGAGGATTACTCATCGCAAGAGGTACATTGGGTACAACGTCTTAACTCACGAAATGTAACCACCCCTTATTCATATCCTCTCGGTGCTAGGCATAACTCCCCACGGATTCTAAACATTATAAATATAGGTTAAGGATAACTAGTGAATACCACATCTCAACTCACGAAGGGCATTCATCCTATGACCTATCTTGGAAAGCTCATTAAGAATACTGAGGTTGCTACTAGACACTTCATCTCAACTCACGAAGAGTGTCCACCCAAAAACTCCCTTTTTTACTCAACTTAGCTTCATACATTCACTTAAGTGTGTGTGTACATCTGAGCACACCTTGATTATAAACATCATTTCATGCACATTACTTCTATACATGCTTTAGACCTTCATTCATGAATTCACACACCTTACATGCTTCACATAATCATATACATCATTTAAACATAATCTAGGTCAAACATACAATTCAAGCTTCACAAAACACAATAAAAGACCCTTTTTCAATATCTCTTCATTTCACAAATTAGACCGCAAGATCACATTCTCAATACATACTAAGCATAAATAGTTCATCATGTAAACACCGCCACCAAGAAGATGGACCATACCACTCAAGATCAATTTATCATAAGTACTATACAATATAAGCAACTCACCATTTAACCAAGCCATCACAACCTATAAACATTTTCTCAACATTTCATCATAATAAGATCCTTAGGGCAGTAGCTAAACCAAAATAACAACACAAGAAAGCCAAAGTTTATTTTCTACATAAACATGCTCATTTGACCCATTTGTTAAGCCAACATTTGAAGAAAATATTTAACATGATTTCATTGAAGTTTTAACCTTAAAAAAATCAACTAACATGAGAAACATCATTAATTAGTCATTAGAAATGTTTTCATGCAAGACCCATATTTAGAGTTGAAAGTAGTAGAAACTAGGGTTGAAACCCCTTTTTAAAAATTCATTGGAAGTGGATCCTTGAATGGAAGAGAGTTCAAGGATGTATACCACACCTCAAATGCAAGACATACCACTGATTTTTGATGAATAACAGGCCCAAACCAGCCCTCCTAGCTCTTCTTGACTTCTAGCTTCCAAAGAGACTTGAGAGAGAATTCTAAGGGAGAGGGGTTTTGGGTTTTAGGAAATGAAGTCTAAAATTTGGTCTTAGGGTTTGAAACACTTTAATATACGTAATTAACCCTAAAAATAACTCTCTAGGTTCAGAAAACACTTGGGGTGAACTTACAAAACACCCCAATACTTGGCAGCGCCTTTAATAGCTTTTAGGCATTCTCACCAACGGACCAACCGACGGTCCGTTTGTTAAAGGATGGACCGTTGGTGAGGGTCTTGTTGGTTGGGACTGAAACTAAAAAGCCTGAAATAAGTCTTGCCCAAACAATGGAGAAGGTCGACAGGCCGTTGAAAGGTCGACTGGACGTCGATTGGCTCGTCGATTGGACACTGATTTGGCAGTTTTGGTCCAAGTCTTGGGCCCTTCTCTAGGTCCCTCTTGTGGGTACTATGTGGGGTCGTACCCAAACGTAAACCCCTAAACATAGTCTTCTAGGTCTTAGGAACATCTCAAACAAGTTTCAAGTAAAACGAACACGTGAAACTCACTCAAACAATTCAAGACACACAAGTACTCTCTAAGGCACACCTTCCGAACGTCATGGACGTTCTTGGTCGTTCGACCTCCAAACTTAACCAAACTACACACACTGCCTAAGGAAACTAAATTAAATAAGTTTAATTTAAAATTAACTCGAGAAACAACCACGAAGCTCTAGTTCACCTTAGTTCATTTTAGGGCGTTACATTCTCCCCTACTTGGGATAACATTCGTCCTCGAATGACACTAAAACTCTAGGACCATCAAGGACTCACTTAGCATCACATAAAACATTACAATCATGATTAAAAAATCAAAAATCAAAGCATCAACTAACAATAAACATCATTTCACACTTTCAAACACTTAGCAACATAGGCAACTTTTACCAACTTCACAAATTCCAAAACTCATTCTTAACCTTCTTTTATGGAGGAACTACCTTCTCCAACATCAAACATGATCATATACAAAACTTTTGCACACATTTAAACTTCAATTAAGGCAAGGCAATTTTATTTTCAAAATGCAAAAAATTTCACAGTGAGCATTCACAGTAGCCACTGCCCAACATTCAATTTTTTTAAAAACTCATTCTTTGAGTAATTCATCAAGATGACATGATAATATGAACTATAAAACCACATAAACTAATTTTATAAAATAAAAACAACAATCAAAATGGTTTAAGACTTACCAAGACCATCAAATCCGGATTAGTTATCCTTCGCAGCTTCTATCCCATAGGAAGGGTTCTTCTTGGGAGCATTAGGATCTAGGGAAGCTTTGTTGACATCTTTCCCTCTTGCTTTGAGGTTAGGGCAGTCCCTAATCTTGTGAACTTTGCTACCACAACTACAAAAATTATCCGTTCCGGCAAGACACTTACCCGAAAGTTGCTTTCCACAAGTAGGACACCTAGCCCTTTCAAAAGTATGGCCACCACCTTGAGAATGTTGATTTGGAGCCCTATCCTTGTTCCCCATGGAAGAATATTGGTTATAGACCCTCTTCTTAGACTTTTGGTGACTAGAATAATCCACCCTAGGCCTTTTACCCTCTTTCCTTATATCCCTAATTTTGGACTCCTCAATTTGTTGTGCATATACCATGAGTCTAGAGATATCCATGTCATTAAGAAGCATTGCCGTATGACACTCTTTCTCCACCAAGATAGACACTCCCATCACAAATTTGTTCATCCTAGCCCTAGGGTTGGCTACCATGGTTGGGCATACTTAGAGAGTTGGGTAAATTTGAGAGAGTACTCTTGCACACTCATTTCCCCTTGACGAAGATGTCACGACTGGAATTTAGACCCCAGACGAGACCGGCGTCGTTGACCTCTCAGAGGTCGCAGACAAGCCTACTTACGTCATTTTTACTTCATCTAGGTTAATTTTAGGGGAAAATTTGAAACTTTTTGTTTCTTAACATACTTATTAAGCATTCTCATCATTACATAATTATTCACCATCAACCATCTAATATTAGGATCATCAAATGAAAGAAATAGTATAATATAGTAATAAAGATGTAGTTACCAAAATGGCACCAATACAATGTCTAAATAAAACAGGAAAGAAATACTAGTGGAACATGCTCCACTAGCTCAACTCTAAAACTATGCTAGAATATAAATTGCAGCATCCTCGAAAGCATGAGGGCCTACCAAGTCCGGATAAATGATCGACGTCCGGATAGCTTCAGCGTCAACCTGTAGCTCTAGCGTACACCTGTGCCTGCACCTAAAATTGTAGAGTTGTATAGGGTTAGTACACACTTGTACTAAGTATGGGTATATGCAAGCACACACCAAGGACATGCATGAGAAAAGATAACTCTTTCCTAAAAACATGATTATGGAAAGTCAAGTCAGTGGACTTGTCAAATTGAGATTAGAAAAGTTAGTGAACCTTCCAAATTTGGATTAGGAAAGTCAGTGAGCTTTCTTAATTTGGATTAGGAAAGTCATGCCATGAGAGTAACATGCATCATCATAAATATCATATTGCACACAGTACGTAACATCTCACACATAGCACATATCATAGCACATAATATATAACATATAGCTTATTTCATATCATTCATTCATATGCCATGAGACCTTGGAATCATGGCCTTGACATTAAGACTTTCCAAAATGAGGGCTCAACATATGGGACCTCAACTAGGGAGTCTTCATTAGCAAACACTGAGTCTGCTTCATTCATTCATACGTACTTTATTTCATTTCGTTCATAGGCCAGTGTAAACACCAGCTATACCTAGGTTGTAGTTTAACACTTTCATCGGGTTCACTGTGCAATGATCAAGAATAACCTAGTGTCATTACCTGAGTCTAGCTCACCTCTTGATTATCCTATCCTAACATCTTTGGTATCATTTATTTCATTATGCGCTTCATTTGAGGCTGGCCTCATTCATTCATTGGGAACTTTAACTTTAACCGACATAGATCATGTGAGCATCATGAAATCCAGTGTCTCCCCACACCGAAAAGAGGTGAAATCACCGGCCAAGGTGACCCAAAAACATGCTAGCGTACATGGGAATTTAACCCCGCCAGATCCCTATATTGACAGTATATGTTCGAAGACCAGGAGATATAAGGAGACCCATACCCGGCAAACAGGACAGTCTCATCTAATGAGAGTTACGTGAACCTCCGCCCTTCCCTAAAGAAGGCATCACCGCTCATAGCTAGTCTATCGGTGCTCAGTATAAAGTTCCATTACATTCAAATCATACGTCATGGAAGCTGGCTTCTAGTACGAGGACATCATAGCTCAATAGATGATTTCCCATCTCATCATTAGTATTAAGTGTGTTAATCTCAATACTTTCATTAGAGTGTTCATAGAGACGGGTCTCGTCATTAACTTTACACTCTCATAGGTGAGTACGTTTTGGTAACACTTACTTAGGCTCATTTGAGATTGCTCTCATCATTTGCATTAGCCTCATATCATGTTGTCACCACATTCATTGTCATTAGCACATTTACTCTTCATAATTATTCACCCCATCTTACGTGAATGTTCATTTCATCATATGCCAATATACTTGGCCATTGGTGTGTTCACACTATTACTTAACCCTTCTAGGGTTTCGTCATTTCATTACATACATTTTGGAGTCACTTTTTTAAAACGTATGCTAGACTTATGAGTCTATACACACAAACCATGAGGCTTCATTCATAATTCGTTAAGTGATTCATACATTCCTAATATTATGTAGTACAAGACTTATGTATCTTGTATCTATGCCAAGATCTTGATTTTGATCTAAGTAGATGGCATTATTCTTTGATATTTTGTTCACGTATGACTTATGTATCAATACGGAAGTTTGGGCAAGGAAACCCAAGTTCGAATCACTTGGATAACATTTACATTTTTCATTGATTTTAATTTTAATCTACATGACATTGGGACTCTAGATTGAACCCCAACATTAAAATTGTATCATTAATTTTCTGCTTGGTTTTCCTCTTAAGTTGGCCGAAGGGTTGTGGGTTCGAATCCCCACAACCCCTTTTTATTTTTTTATTATTATCTCATTGCCCAATTTCGCCTAAACAAAGAGGTTGTGGGATCAAACCCCCACAACCTATTTTATTTATTCTAATTTTCGCTGGGAAATGGGAGGTTGTGGGTTCGAACCCCCACAGCCTCCTTATTTTAATTTTAATTTCGCTAGGCTGTGAGGTTGTGGGTTCGAACCCCCACAACCTCCTAATTTATTTTTAATTAAAAATCCACTAAGTTAGGCGTTTGGCAGTGAGGTTGTGGGATCGAGCCTCCACAGCCTCACTTTGTTTTTCTTAATTAATTTTGCCTTCTCCTTTCCAGCCTTGAGATCGTGGGTTCGATTCCCACGCCTCACATTTTCTTTTCTCTATTTTTCTCTTCTTTCACTCGCTGCCTGGAGGTCGTGGGTTCTATTCCCACGCCTCCCATTTATTTATTTTAATTCATGTTCCTTCTTACTAACCCAGCAGACGCAGTTTTGATTCCCCCAGCCCCCTTTTCTTTTTTCCTTTCTTGCCAATTCCAGTAGCCAAAGGGTGAGGTCGCAGGTTTGAATCGTGGTGGCCTCACCTCTTTAAAATGTATTAATTTCCAGATTTCCAACCTTCTTTTTAAACGAAATTAAGGTACACCAAGCTGGAAATTTATTCTTAATTTTTTTCTTCCTTTCATCAATTCTTTTCATGTTAGTTTCTTAGGGCATTTCACCAAGCATTTAGTGCATTGGTAGGTGTAGCTTAGTAGTTACATTAGTCAAGCGTTTTCACTAAAAAATAGTAACTTCAAACCCCATATGAACATCACATTGTGTACAACTTTAGTACATAAAATACAAGAATTAACATCCCTTTACACATCTCCCAAACAGTGACTACTTCACTGCCACACATTGCACACACAAATCATTTTTTCACATGATTTCGTTCAACATAATCAATTTTCACAAAATTTCGAACATGCATACTTAAACATAAACATCACGAAAACACATTCCGTCCCTACTTTGTACCAGCAAACATACCCAACCTAAAATTCAATGGGAGCTAGTGACAGGGACTTGCAACGGGGAACAATCCTAGTTTTCGGAATGAATATCTTGAATCTTAAGGGGTCTCTTGGGAAAGGGACCAAGAGGAAAGAATCCCATACCTTAATTTGCTTGTTCAAACGTGAAGTTGCTGCCCAAATCTTTCTCCAAAACCACGTCCACTCACGTAAAGTTTCACCACCAACTCGACGGAAGCTCCCCTTGCCTTAACGTTTTTGATTAACTTGTTTTTCTTAGACTTTTTCGTGAGCTCTTCAAGTGTGAAGAACTTTTGTTAAGGCTTTTGTTCTTTACGTTAATTGACAGAGAGAAACAAGAGAGTTTTGAGCGTGAAGATGTGATAGACGTGAGAGAGTGAAATGTGTGAAGTTGTTTAGGATTAGATGATGACTCAGTCAATTTAGGACTCTCATTAATACTTAAAATCTGATTTAATTAATTATACATGAAAGGACCATTTTGCCCTTACAAAAAATCAGATTTTAATAATATGTAAATCATAAATTCATTGCTTCCAATGGGTCTCGAACTCGAGTGACACCATTTCGCAAAAATGGGTCAGTTTCGGTCGACAAAACCCGAATTGATGCTTTAATAAAATTAATTAATTAATTAGGGTAATTACAATATTACCCTTGGCCTGGAAAAAAACATTTTACCCCTGGACCATCAAAACTTAAAATTTCGTCTTTTAAGTCCAGTAAAGACTCTTTCGATTAAATCTTTATTTTCGAGAGCCTTACATGGTTGGTTCCAACCTTTCCAAGCTCAACTAACTCCCCTAGTTAGTTGGCTTGGCCGTAGTAAGGGTTCTGAGGTCTGGTTCTACGCGTATCAATCTGTGTGAACCTTGGTCTAATCGCAAGCATTCTTGACACCTTAAGCATTTATCATATTAATTTTTAGGGTTGTTACATTATCCCCCCCTTAGGAACATTCGTCCCCGAATGACACTATCACTACATATAGTAATGCCAGTCAGATCATAACATAATCACTATGCATAGTCAAGCAATAGCAACAAAGTACGGAGAGATAAGAAAACATAGACTTAAGAGTAGGAAATCTAACCTCAAGAGCTGAAAAGATGAGGGTAGCGGGATCTCATGTCGGCCTCAGCCTCCCACGTAGCTCCCTCAACAAGATGATTTCTCCACAATACCTTCACTGTGGCAATCTCCTTGTTCCTCAGCAGCTTGACCTTTCTGTCTAAGATCTCAACAGGAACCTCCTAATAAGACAAGTCTTCATCAACCCCCAAAACTTCATCAGGTAAAATCGATGCTGGATCACCTAGGCACTTCTTCAACATAGAGACATGAAAGACTGGATGGACAGAAGCTAGCCCTGCAGGCAATGCTAACTCATAGGCCACCTCACCCACACGTTGTAGGATCTCGTATGGCCCAACATACCTCAGACTCAACTTTCCCTTCCTGCCAAACCTCATCACCCCCTTCATAGGTGATATCTTCAAGTAGACCTGGTCACCAACATCAAACTCTAAGGGCCGTTTTCTGTTATCTGCATATGACTTCTGCCGACTGTAAGCAGTAGCCAACCTGTCCCTAATCACTCTGACCTCCTCTAAGGCCTCATGAATGATCTCTGGACCACACATGGATGAGTTTGCAACGTCGAACCACCCAACTGGAGATCTACACCTCCTACCATACAGTGCCTCAAACGGTGCCATCCCAATGCTGGAGTAATAGCTATTATTATACGAGAACTCTATCAATGGCTGATGTTCATCCCAGCTACCTCTGAAGTCAATCACACACGCTCTCAACATGTTCTCCAATGTCTGAATGGTGCGCTCTGCCTGCCCATTAGTCTGAGGATGAAAGGCAGTACTAAACTTTACCTGCGTTCCCAAGCTCTTCTGGAAAGATCTCCAGAAATGTGAAGTAAACTGAGATCCTCTATCTGAAATGATAGACAAAGGAATCCCATGACATCTGACAATCTCATCAATGTAGAGTCTCACATAATCCTCGGCTTTGTAAGTAGACTTCACAGGGATAAAGTGGGCAAACTTAGTCAATCTGTCCACAATAACCCATATGGAGTCATGCTGCCTCCTAGTCCTCGGAAGACCAACCACGAAGTCCATATTAATGGCCTCCCACTTCCAAGTCAGAACCTCAATAATCTAAGTCTGACCGCCAGGCTTAAGATGTTCTGCCTTAACCTCCTGACAATTAGGACACTTGGCCACATATTCTGCAATGTCCTTCTTCATGCCATCCCACCAATAAATCTACTTAAGATCATGATACATCTTAGTGGAACCTGGATGTATGGAATATCTGGAACCATGGGCCTCTGCAAAAATCTTGGTCCGCAAATCATCCACATCTGGTACACACAGCCTATCCTGATACCTAAGTATGCCATCACCTCCCAAAGCGAAAGACTCATTCATCTTCATCAACACTGAGTCCTTCAGCTCCATCAACAAAGGATCTAGATGCTGACCCTGCTTGACTTCAACTACTAAGGATGATTCCGAACTAGGATGAACTGAAACA
Source organism: Solanum lycopersicoides (assembly GCA_022817965.1). Taxonomy (NCBI): domain Eukaryota; kingdom Viridiplantae; phylum Streptophyta; class Magnoliopsida; order Solanales; family Solanaceae; genus Solanum; species Solanum lycopersicoides. The sequence goes on along the minus strand of CM040621.1, from coordinate 52,728,020 downwards.
TCCCCACTAGTAGAGTCAACCAATCACACACCCAGTCTGGCCAGTCTGTGTACATCTTTCACCAACTCCTTCTTCTCATCTTCCACGTGGGCTATACTTCCCATGCTCATCCTGCTCAAAGCATCAGCTACAACATTAGCCTTACCTGGATGGTAGTGAACATTCATGTCATAATCCTTCAACAGCTCCAACCATCTCCGCTGACGTAGATTCAACTCCCTCTGAGTGAACACGTACTGGAGACTCTTGTGGTATGTGAATACATCCACATGCACTCCATACAAGTAGTGCCTCCACAGCTTCAGTGCAAACACCACAGCTGCCAACTCCAGGTCATGAGTGGGATAATTCTTCTCATGAACCTTGAGCTGTCTGGACGCATAGGCTATCACCTTACCAACCTGCATAAGAACACAACCCAAACCAACCCTAGATGCATCACAGTAAACAGTGTAATTCTCACCACACTTAGGCAAAGTAAGCACCGGGGCTGAAGTGAGTCTGTCCTTGAGCTCCTGGAAACTCTTCTCACAAGTCTCCGTCCACTCAAACTTGGCTTTCTTCTTAGTCAAAGCTGTCAATGGGGCAGCAATGGAAGAAAACCCTCCACAAACCTGCGGTAGTAACCAGCCAATCCCAAAAAGCTACGGATGTCAGTGGGAGTAAGAGGCTTTGGCCAGTTCTTCACAGCCTCAGTCTTCCTGGGATCCACCTCCACCCTGATCGGACACAACATGACCCAGGAAGGTCACTGATCTAAGCCAAAATTCACACTTGCTGAATTTGGCATACAGCTGATGTTGTCTAAGTACCTGTAAGGTTAGTGTCAAATGTTGTTCATGCTCTTCCTTGGTCCTAGAGTAGATGAGAATGTCATCAATGAATACTATGACGAAAGAGTCAAGGTATTCACGGAAGACTCGGTTCATGAGGTCCATAAATGCAGCAGGTGCATTCGTAAGACCAAATGACATGACTAAGAACTCATAGTGACCATAACGGGTACGAAAGGCTGTCTTTGGGATATCTCCATCCCTAACCCTAAGCTGATGATACCCTGAACGAAGATCAATCTTAGAGAAGAAACTAGACCCTTGGAGCTGATCGAACAAATCATCTATTCTGGGAAGTGGATACTTATTCTTTATAGTGACTTTGTTGAGCTGCCGATAATCGATACACATTCTAAGGGTTCCATCTTTCTTTTTCACAAACAACACTGGAGCGCCCCAAGGGATATGCTCGGCTGAATGAAACCCTTATCAGTGAGATCTTTTAACTGCAGCTTCAACTCTTTGAGTTCAGCTGGAGCCATTCTGTAAGGAGGAATTGAAATTGGTTTAGTATCGGGTTCTAAGTCGATACCAAAATCAATCTCTCGAGGGGGAGGGACTCCAGGCAAATCATCAGGAAATACATCTAGGAACTCATTCACTACAGGCACTGAGTCTATGGAAGGAATGTCATGATCTAAATCATTAACACTCACAAGATGACACAAAACCCCTTGGACATCATTTTATTGGCCTTAAGGTTAAAATCAAGAGGTTAGGACGACTCGAGTTGTACCCCTCCCAGACTTCTCATTAGGGAAACGAAATCTCACCACCTACTACGACAGTCCAAGCAAGCATAACAACTGTGAAGCCAGTCCATGCCAAGAATAACATCAAAATCATGCATGGGTAACTCAACCAAGTCTGCACACATAGTCTTACCACTTACAACTATTGGCAATCCTTGTATACTCTATCAGTTCTTACATTTCTCCTAAAGGTGTACTAACCACTATAGGATCATGCAGAACTTCAGGCAATATCTCAAAAGTGAGACAAGCAAAGGAGTTACAAAGGAAAGCGTAGACCCTGGATCAAGTAAAGCATAA